>JAWDGP010001837.1:417500-619326 GCA_033675545.1 Elysia crispata
ATTTTATCCGCTTAGGGAAGGGCAGAGAGAGAGAGAATTACTTGTGTGGTATTATCGCTTCCACGCCATCGTCCGCTCATAGCGACACTGTCCCCATCCATGGCCCGAGGTTGTCCTTTTCCTCCTCTTTCCCCCCCCCCCCCCCTCTCTCTCTCTCTCTCTCTCTTGTCCATGTCGTCCTCTTAGTTGTTCGACTGCAGCTAGCTGAAGGCTTGCCCGTGTACTCTCCATACCAGCAGATCTGTCTGGTGGTTGAGAGGAAGAGAGGGGGAGAGATCGTCGTCCAGGAGAGAATCCCCTGACCTGAACACTCAACAATGGTGTGAACCGACCGACCTTCGACTAGTCGACTACCAGACCAGATGTACATTCTCTCTACATCTAAGGATCTAATTCTTTTGCCGCCGTGTGTTGCTCTGATTAGTAATATGTTATAGTTTTCTCCAACAGGACGAGGACAAACGGCCCGTTTATTACTAGATTTAGTTATTGCTGGTGTTGCTATGCAGGTGCGATGGTGATACGTTGTTATTATTTCAGATTGTGTGCTATAGGATGACATTGAAGTGTGGAATAATGCTTTCTTTCTACGGATATTGTTCTGAGGGCACTAGGTTTCCAGGGCAATAACGTTATGGTTTTGCGCAGCTTATTTGATCACATTAACTTTTATCTTAGGCTTAAGTAGGCTGAACTTACTTAAAGCAACCGTTTCGTGATGCTGTGTTCCCGCCTCGAAACAAAAACATCGGTTTGTTTGTTGTTCACGTTGGTTTGATCTTGTCATGGTTGGCGTGTCAGTGTGTCTGTACTTACTCGAGAAAATTTGGTATAGACCATCTTGCTAGCTTGGTAACTCTTATTTTATCCCTTGGGGCGAGATTTGAAATGAGTGTAGGTCCAAGCACCTTACATAATTGACCGTAGCTGTAGCCGCAGTGCCAGGCGCGACACTGATTCTGTTCCGCCTCTTGTGTTTACTCATTGCTTCATTTAATATTGATATCTCGGGTTGTGTGACTTGACGAGGTCGATTGATCAAATGAATGGTATGGCGCGTCGGTCGATACGAGGCACTTCTGTGGCTCCATCTCTTCTTTTTCTTCTTCTTTATCGTCGTCGTTTTCTTCCTTTCTCTTCCATCTTGCTTGATTTTTTTTATAATTTTTTTTAAGATGTTTATTCTCTTACTTCCCGATCACCCACGCTCTCGTCTGATTTCGTCCACACACACAAAAAAAAATTTGTATCTTGTGGCGACAAATTCATCAAAGACTGAATACTGTCACTGAGGACTTGACTCTGGTGGTTGAATTTTCAAGTGGTGCCACAATTGCAAGAGCGAAACAAGTAGAAATGAATCTAGGGGTGTCTCTCCTAACACCAGATGGAAAAGTCGGCTTTTTTCATGCCTTTTAAGTGCCTTCTATTTTTATACAACTTGTTTTTGCTGTGTTTTTAAAATTTTATTGTGAAAGCGAGTTTCAAGAGTGACCATTTAAACATTCTGAACCATCTTTAATTCAACATTTTGGATGGGAGTCGCTCGTCTTGATGTTACTATTATGTCGATTAGGGTGTCCATGGCGCAGATATGATTGTTGTTTCTGTCCGGTAGAATCGATACCTTGGCTTTCCTTTCGCGCGCAGTGGTCGAAGCTTTTTAGACGTTGCTGTGGATATCGGCTGTGGTTTTTACTTAAGTACCAGGCCATCGAACGGCATAGAAATCACTTTGTTAGCCTAACCTCAGTCCCCTTGTTCAGACACTGGTGTATCGGTTTTGATCACGGAATTGTGTCGTTTCATTTGTTTTATTATATTACAACAAACGAACACAAATTGGGAAGGAAAATACTAACTCGAGCCATAATGTTTGGGCGTGGGTGTTTCCTTCCGCCAATAGGTTTCCAATTCATATCATTTTAATTTTATACTGAAGAAGTTTTCAAGAATTCAAGACACTACGTATTTTGACCTGACGTTCAAATTGTCGACTAATTCTATATCTCAGACTTATTAGAATTTTGTTTTAGCCTTGTTGAAAGTTTTTGGAGATGCCCCCATACCTTAATTCTCAGACGCTCCCTGCGAGACTTCATGCTAACATGAGTCTTACCCCCTAAACTAGCTTCATAGAAAACTGGTATCTTGGGGGTTTATGTATCTCTCTCTCTCTCTCTCTCTCTCTCTCTCTCTCTCTCTCTCTCTCTCTCTCTCTCTCCTTTCTTGATTTCTCTGTAACCTTTCTCTTTTTCCCATATGAATGTTGATGTTGATAATATAATTCCTTTTTTTTTTTTTTTTTTTAATTTACAGTGATTTAACACTTGACAATATTTTTATATATTTTTTTAAAATATTGTTGCGACCGTTACTGGTAATTTCGACAAAGCGGGGTCACCTCTCCGAATATTCCGAATGTTGCGAAGGAAAGGGGTATTACAATTCCGAAGAATAAAAGGTCCGTCTAACCTTCATGTTGTTTTTCACTGGCGACATTTGTCACTCCCATTCGGTGAATTTATACTTTTCAAATCGCCGCATTTGATCATTACGGTAGACGTCAGGGGCACCAAATGGTAGAGAAAAGATCAATGAGGGCAAATCAGATTTGCTCTATAAGCGTTGATTATATACCTCGTGCACTATTATATTGCATGCTCGACCGCAGATGCTCGTGAGGACGACGCTCTCTAGTCTTCGTGTTTAGGTTCGATCGAGATCATTTGGTCACCGATGAGACTAGTTCATTTACATTGGAAGATCAAGGTTCATAATTCCTTTTAAACATACATTGACATGCAGAGAAAAAATAAACTGCTATGAATTACTGTCAAGGCTGTCCACATTGTGTGTGTGTGTGTTTGTAGGAATACACTATCTTCTATTATCTGTTTAGAAGGATAAGCTAAGATGATTTCTTGTATGCAGTACTTATTTAGCTTAGTTTATATATATGACAGAATCATTTGCTGATGTCAAAAAAATTCATCAATCGTTCGTTATCAGCAGAAATTACGGTCAGATTTATTAACTTCGAATTCTTTTGACGAAGCACACTTGTCTGTCTGTCTGACTGTCTGTCTCTCTCTGTCTGTCTGTCTGTCTGTCTGTCTGTCTGTCTCTCTCTCTCTCTCTCTCTCTCTCTCTCTCTCTCTCTCTCTTTTTCTTGATCCCCATCAAGCCTCCTGTCTTTCAGTTTGTCCGGCTTCCTCGATCCATCTTCAAACCCTGAGCTAGAGTGAATCTCCGACTCGTTGATGGGTAGGTATAGCTGCCAAGTGATTTTCCGTTTGTATTTTCAACGTCTTCTTCGTGAGGGCTGCATGCAAGACGCAACATCTAACACGTTTAGTGGTTTTCGTAATAACGTTTTTTATCTGTCCTGTTATAATCATCACCGCCGCTTGGTTGCCTCTGTTGGCCGGGTCGTGTGTCTGGCTGTGTTGTGTCGAGTTGTTTCTGGGACATCCAGGCCCCTTGACATTTTAGATCTTTCTGGTGGTGCGAGCCTCTTCTGCCACCATCACTATTGATTCTGGGCCTTTACTTGTGTGGTGAGCCTGTTTGTCCTCTTCCTCCCCTTCCACTCCAATTGGATAGGATGGTTCGGGCTTCGCTTGTGGACAGAGAGAGAGAGAGAGAGAGAGAGAGAGAGAGAGAGAGAGAGAGAGAGAGAGAGAGAGAGAGAGAGAGAGGTAGAGAGGGAGAGAGAGAGGGAGAGAGAGAGAGAGAGAGAGAGAGACTTTGGCTCTGTGGCCGATTCTCTCCGCTCTTGGAACACTGAGGACATTGTAAGATTTGTTGAGCTGGTCATATTTACTGTTTTGTCTCTTTGACCTTGGCACTTGCGTCGGCTTATAAAGGCTTTGGTGGACAGGTCTTGAGCCGGCTTCTCTGAGAATGATTTGTTGGAAAGGTTTATACACGATGCCTACGTCTGGAGCAATATTATGCTTGTTAGTTGAGTTTTATTTTATGCTTCATACGTACGGTTATTCATAACTTTTTACCTTTATGTGAAACGTTTAAGTCTGGTGTTAAAGTTAACACAGTTTGTCTCGAACTTCCCTTGCTCGCTTTTCCTGAAATCCGCTAACGGTGCATAAACAGGGTTATAGGCTAAACCCAACTATCAGCTCCTTGTTGAAAAGTAAACGTAACCACCAAACGTAAAGAGAGGCTGTAAGGCTAACATAGTCGTACCTGTGGGAGATGTCTCACATTTTAATGCTCCCAGGTGCAAGCAATGCATTGTTAAAATGTCTTTTTTATAGATGTGTATGTACAATTCATCTAAGTACCGAGCAAGCTCCATCTATTTACCCTCGCTGTAGAAAACATTGCCGTCACTTCCTTCCAGTATTGTACGTATGTTGACATTGCTAAGCATTTTATGAATGTTTTATGAGAACAGGGAGATAATATACAGTGGTTTATGCTAAAGCTTGATTTCTTTTTTTTAATTTTAGGGAGCTCTAAGATATTCATGTTTCAGATCAAACCATACCCAGATAATGTTTTGCGTATTCTCAAAATAAGGCGATCAGGTCCGCTTTGAGTTAATACCAAAACTTGGTTGGTGTGGCCATCTTTTTTCTCTGCTCTGTCTTATCAATGTCAAGAGACGCTATTGATTAGGTCAGCCTTTCCTGCTGGCCGCATCGCATGGCAGCTTAATGAAATTAATGAATAGACTTTGTTACCGAGCCAGCCACTCGTACGTCAAGTAGGTGGTGTACTTAAGGCATACTGATCCTTAGATCAAGACTGACGCCATGGTACATGGTCAGTTAAGTTGGCTGTGACCAGTCTCGCCAGGGACCACAATTTCTTGCAAATATCTAGTTTTATATCGTGATATCCTTTTTTTTTAAAATCTTAGTGAGAAAGTTTCTTGGGCGGTATACACTGATGTTGAAATTAGATAGTCCGTTAACACAGAGACGGAAGCCCTTAGATTACCGTTAGTGACAGGCCGGTTTGTAAATACATCAACTCTATTCTGTGTGTATACATATTCTCTCTCTCTCTCTCTCTCTCTCTCTCTCTCTCTCTCTCTCTCTCTCTCTCTCTCTCTCTCTCTCTCTCTCTCTCTCTCTCTCGTTTTCAATAATATGTTTCAGGTCTTGCGACGAGAATCAAAGTTTCTTCCTTTGTTAACTATATTTTTTATTGAGTTAATTGGAAAAAAATAAAACTCCTCCTAATGTTGGCAGTTCAAAAAATAGTAGTCTCCAGGTTATATTATTTTTTTCATCACAAAGTAACACGTTTAAACCCAAATTATTTTCTGCGTTCCCTAGGATTTTTTTTTAATAGTCTTGATCGATGACTATGAGCAGTTAATTTCGATGTGATGATCCAACCTCATTCATGCGTGTTCATATTTCTTTTTCCCAATCGTGCATTCTGTGGCCTAAGCTCATATAAAACATTTGTTTCTTGTTTTATTTTATTTTTTTTCCTACAGTAGTTTAGGGGTGTGCCAGTCTTAATCTCAAGTGCATTAAGTTTCTGCTTAATCTTTAACAAGCCAGTCTCGAAACATTCTGTCATTAGAAAAAAAAATTCATCGGATTCGGAAATACTGAATGTATTGATTTTCGAGCTACTAAGTTTACGCATTTATACACACAAATTACCTGATGAAAATGGCGACATAGTCTTTCACTGCCTGTGTTTTAAGAATTACAATGTGCATATTTTGTAAGTTCAAGACATGTTTATCCTAGATTCTGGCGACGTTTGTAAGAATTTTTTTTCCACACTTCTGTGCTCAATCGAACGATTTTGTCCCCCACCATGAGACGGGTTGCACTGAATACCAGTATTTCACATGTATAATTATTGTCAGCTATCAGTCGCTTACCGACGTATTAAAGTGTCATGTGCCATTAGCGCACAATCTCTACAAATTCTGTACTATCCTCTGATCTGTCATGCGATGTCGAATTCCATAATTGATCCATAATTGGTGGTCGCGACATAGATGTCAATTATTGATGGGATGCAAAACTTTCTCTCGCGCAAAGGGATATTACTCTACATCATCGTTTAGGCTGGTACGATCTAAAACTTGAAATCAATACTTATCTGAAACTCATATGGCAAGCACGCTGGGATGCATAAAATGCATGAAATCCTACCAAACTGAGATGAGCTTAATTTTGAAGTAACAAACGTTTGAAATCGAAAAGACGTTACAGGCTTCTCATTGGCTAGACATGGCTGACACACAATACCTGCTCAAAAAGAGGGAATCACACATTTTGTCAAGCGCACGTTTGTAGGATGATTTTCTACATACAAGATATGGATTCTTCAGGTCGAAATTATCCCGAGATGTATCCACTTGTCATTGCAGTAGAATTGAAAACGCATCAAAAGATAGCTTAAATAATATTGATATATTTTATACACCAATCTTGTGTGCATATTCCATTTCAAACATGATGCACTAAAGAAGTAAGTCGATTTTATAACACCTTTTTATTTTTTTTTTCACCTCTTCCCGATTTGTTTCAAAAATAGGATTCATTGATACGGTAATTAAATTGAACCGTGAACAGAATTGGAATCTACATGATAACCGCTCTTGGTGGACTGGGCTTTTAAAACATTTCAAGCGATTTAAGTTTCATCGATAAGAGACGATCATTGAGGGATAGTTATTTATACACACACGGTTCTTTTGGTCTTACACATATGCACTCAAACATACTTTCTTACTAAATCTGCTGTCGCTAAACTTTTATTTCTAACCTTTGTGACCAGTTTATAGCCGTCACCCTGCTGTTCTCTCACCTGGAGAGTAGGACTGTGTTCACGACAATACCTTCCTACCTGTGGGACAGGCTAATCAGGGGTTTGTCCTTGTACGCATTTTACGACCTCTCACATCCAGCTGCTTTCCTTGTAATGGTCACCGTGGGCGAAAGCTTAACTGCTTTAGACATGTTCACGATCCATTTATATTCGTCGCCTTCAGGGATGATAGTAATCTGCATCTTGATAGGTTCTTTTTTTTTTTTTTTTGGGTTTTCAGATTTTGGACCATAGTGATTTTTAACGAAATTTTCGCTTGCTTTCTCTCTCGGCTTGTCAATCATGAGTGTGCTTGTTTCACACGCTTCTTTACTTTCGAGTAGTCCTTAATATTATAGTATTTTAACTTTCAATTTAAGAATAAACCTTCAAAACGCCAGCTTCACCTTGTCTGTCGAAGCCATGAGGTCATTGCTTCCTATGGACTGGGCTTGTAAAATTCTATCTATCTTGGTTAACAAGGTTCAGACGCTTGGTTTTGAAAGAAAGTTGAAATTTCGTGGACTGACTGACCATATATAATCGGTTTAGGTTCGAATCTCACTGCTTGCGAAGAAGTGCTTTGTATAATCAAAGTGCTGTCTATGTTCTAACATAGCTTGGATGGGTATGTTTTAGATTCGTATTTAAAAAGTAAAAAAAAAAAGTTTAAAGTATTTTTAAATGCCCTATATCTTCGAAAATAAGGCCAAAACCTAAAACGTAACGCTTCAATGCCAAGTAGTTGCAATGTCTTCCCAGTGAAATCCATCATTATAGCCTCTTGCCTGCTCATCATTATGTGGTATTTATCTTTTTATACATAGTTGTTCAGATCGATACCATACAAAAATCTCGCATAATTGTATCCACCGATCCGCTTCCAAGCGTAGTTATGAAATATTTGATTCACGCTTGTGTGCTGACGGGGAAAAAAAGTTGTTTTCAATGCTAAGCAAATAACACCAATCTCTCACTTAATTTGTATTATGCGGGCGTTAAGTGTTGTTTTTGTGTGTTTATAACTCACACTGTTTCACCTCAAACTCCCTTGCACCTCATGTGTACAGATCGGTACGATAAATCAGAAAACATCAGATTTAGCTGAGGATCTAGTTTATACTAAAAAATATCCTTCATGTTTAAAGATGATTGAAAGCGTTGAATCTTTTAAGTTATACGTAGAAAATACAAAAACCTCTCAGATTTGTGTGGCACATCAGGGGAATCTTTTAAATCTTTCCCATGGACAGAATACCCTTGGAAAAGAGTATTTATAAAAAGTTATAAATCTATCATGGTAGTCTAATTCTACGAGAACTAGCTTTCCTGTAAATAAAGAAAGCGGGGATGGCCAGGTGGGCTAGCCTAGCCCTGAATCTGAACTGGATAGATATCACCTGAAAGTCAATATATATTTAACCTACTCAGCGTATGCCTAGCCTTACGAGTTTTGTTTTGAAATGTCATCGCTATATTCTCAAAGACGATATTGACCTTTTCCTCACAGGTTTGCTTTATCGAATGGTAGTGTAACGGGGTTGTGCTCTTGCTTCTTAGTTATCGATCAGAGAAAGTCTGTCTCTGAGAAAAGAATTCTAAGTTACATTATACACAGCTGAGACGTTTGGTTGCGCTGCCGTCATGATTTGTAATTGATGCGCATTGCGACGAATGACTTTGCTCTTCTTGTACAAGGTATACTACACTGTTGTGATGAGCATTATCTCGTAGCTGGCGCTCCCCTTTAGCTTCAAGCATGGGTTTGTTGTAATCGACACTAATCATTATTTCGTCGGGTCGATTAACTACACAGTGTGAAATTACAGCATGTTGTTTGCCGTCAAGGTGAATAATAGAATCGCACACTTTCATCTTGCCAATTTCAGAGGTTTGAGGGAAAAAAGCAAAAACCCATGGTCAAACTTACGTTCGCCAATAAATCTGCCATAAATTTCAAGTTGTTACAAGTAGAATGCGTTAAGCTGATCTTCATAAAATTAAACATGTATTGAAATTCGCTAGATACAACACTTGTAATCAAGATTTCTCTATAATGAAGGACTTCTAAAGGCGGCAAGTGTAGTTAAGACCAGAATTATAAAATGAAAATTATATTAAAAAAAAAAAAAATAACGTAATGGCCATCACTTATAAGTTTTCAACCTCATCTATTTGTGAATACTCGATTACTGATTTAAAAAAAAAAAAAAAAAATTCTCTCTGTCTTCCTCTCTGGCTCACCGACTGGCTCGGAGTGGCTCCTGGAATTCTGGTTGTAATCCCATGGGCTTTCAGTTTGACTTCCTGAGTGAGGATTTCCTTGCCTGGCTCATTACTTCTTAGCTCTGTGATGCAATTGTATTTCTTTGTCTTTTCCTTCCTTTTGGTTCCACTCAAATCGAACATTACGGACGGTGAGCTCAAAAGAACAGACTGGGTTGGGCGAAATTGATTTTTGCATCGTTTCTTTTCCTGCGGATTGTGGCCTTCTCTGATTTGAGAATAACATGGTCACCATCTCTGTTTCCTCATGCTCTCCGTGTTTCGGGCTGTCACCTGGCATAGCTTTTTTAGAGATCGAAAGACTATAATTAGACAACCGGGAGAAAGGATTTTTTTTTTTTTTTTTGGCATATGCGAATCTTTTCGTGGGACATATATTTTCGAGGGGCCGGCCTAGAAAGAAAGATGTTTTTAAATGATCATAATATAAATAAAAAAGTATGGATGATTTTTGTAACTTCAAATATGATGATGATAATACTAATGATTATTATTATTATTATTATTATTATTATTATTATTATTATTATTATTATTATTATTATTATTATTATTATTGTTATTATTATTATTATTTAAGAAGAATGAAGAAAGTGTCCCGAGTCTTATATCACCTTTCCTTTGTCATAGAAAAGAACATAAAAGAATACCCTGACCATGATAAAATGGCGACTCTCCAGAGTTACCATATTTATTTCCCCCCATTATCGTTCGTATGGTCTGCGATCCCTTGACTTGAGCTCTGGTCACAGTATAGTATAGTTTGAAAATAGTTGATGTATTTGAATATGATAGTCATAGGATTTTTTTTTAAAAACAAGTTCTTACGCCTCTTCTTCATTCCTTATCCTGATGTGGGTTAGCAGTTCAGCTGCCTTCTCGATTACCAACCAGGATGTAATTTAAAACATATCAGCCGGGTAATAGGCATTGATTCTTGTTTGCCATCTGCACTGTCGGCGCAGCACTCTCTGTGCGTGCTTCCTTCAGTTGGCGCAGAAGAAAATGTCATGAGGCTGTCATCCTTCAGGACTCTCTCTCTCTCTCTCTCTCTCTCTCTCTCTCTCTCTCTCTCTCTCTCTCTCTCTCTCTCTCTCTCTCTCTCTCTCTCTCGTTTCACCGTAAGAAAAAAAGTTTTTCTAGAAAGCTGATTTTTCCCAAAATCTTATGGGGGGTTGGCCTATCGACCAGCGTTACTTGCGCACCCAGAGATGAATTTGGTGTTTCATGACTGCCTCGCGCAACCCAAGACATAAAGATATAGTAAAGTCTTATTTCGTATTTCCTATCATGGGCGTTTTGCTTTTCCTTATAGACGGCGCGACTCATACTTGTGACTCTTCCCTCCTCCCATCTCTCTCCTTTCCACCCTCTTTGTCATCCGATCTGTACACCCTTTATCTCAATATTTATCAGCCACACTGATCAAGAGTGTCGAACCTTGTCATTTAAATCACTGGGAAGAGAGAAAAAAATGTCACTGAAAATGGCCATGTATGAATTGTTGTGTTGAGGCTGTGGAATCCATAATTTGACTCGGCAGAGAGAAACTGTCATTTATTGCAGCGGATGTGCATCAAGTTCTCAGCCATTGCGCGTTGCTCCGCACTACTATGCTTTAAATTTTCATATCACCGGAGAGGAAGAGTGCTGCCACAAAGGTTGCTCCCGTGGGTGAAATATCAATTTTGGTTTAGCACCAGCGCGGATTGGACGAGCATTGTGCTCGAATTCACATTGTTACGGAGCAGTTCAAGCTTTCATTGTTTCTGATTTTAAGATAGGCTCAGAACTTCTGTGTTTCTGTGGTTTCGAAAGAAAGTGCTCTATCGTGTGCTCAAGTTTTAGATACTTAATACCATACCA
The DNA here is from genome assembly GCA_033675545.1 of Elysia crispata. Taxonomy (NCBI): domain Eukaryota; kingdom Metazoa; phylum Mollusca; class Gastropoda; family Plakobranchidae; genus Elysia; species Elysia crispata. The sequence goes on from JAWDGP010001837.1 coordinate 428,463, forward strand.
CAAATTATTCATTGGCGATTATTTTCTGCTTGAAAACTGAACCTTTTTCAGGTTATCATTATTTTTTTAAACTGCATGAATCGACGGCAGTAATGGAACTGTAAATCGACAAGTACTAATAACGCCAACATTATTTGTTTTATTTTACATCATTTGTAATTTTTTAAGATTCTTTGCATGGTTGAGAATTAAAACCATTGTCGTTTAGTAGTGTGTAGAGAAAATTTAAGAGAGAAAAAACTAAACAAAAGCGTGCAGCAGGCTTAAAGTACCATTTTTCGAGTTATGTTCTGATAGTGGCATAGTGGGCTCACTTGAAGAGATCCTCTGTAATCCTGGAGTTGACATTATTTCTAGAACCAGTTCATTTCTTTTGTTTTGAGTTTTTCTGAAAGGAAATTTTGACAAGATTTTGAACATTCCCCTCAAGAAGAGGCTAAGTTCAATATACCGTGCGGTCTAGATGATCTTAAAGCCATAGTCTTAAGACAGTCCTCGGTTGGTGTGGAGCAGCCATCAGCCGCGACAATTCACAGGCGCCCGCGTCGGCCGGCGTTACCGTCCAGGATTCCACCGAGTCGACGCTACTCGGCCGGACGCGGACGCTGGCCAGTGTTGTCTACGCCAGATGCTCGACCGTGGCTCATCCCGTTCTCTGCCGCACACGAGCCTCGAGGCACGAAGACGACCAAACGTCGTCGCCGCCACGCCCAGCTTCCGCGTTGCGGTTTGGACAGATCCTACGCGGACGACTATTCATACTACCATAGAGCTGGCTTTGCTGAAGAGGAGTATTACTACCCAGGGCGTTACGTCCCACAGGCGGTCCTCGAGAGGTCGTCGTGGTTTGAGTCATCGCCGCCGCTGGAAGACGACTCTTGCGAGTTTTGCGGCTGTAGCAGATCCGGTGGCGGGGAAAGAGAAGGTGGGAGAAGGTGGGTCGAAAACTTTGCAGGAACCCTTGATCTCGCGACTGATTACTCTGCCGACTGTCCTTCTTGCTGTAGCTCTCTAGAACTGTCCTCCCCGACCTTTGATCCTGGCATCGGGTGGTTCCCGAACCTGGAGGTGTCGCCCTCCCCGTACTACGACTATGTGGAGGAGGAGGAAAAGGAGGAGAACCTTCCACCTGCTTTTGTCGAGTTCGCCGAAGAAGATGGAGATAACTGCGCGGAAGTGTTTCAATACATCGTCTTGGATGACGAGCACGAGTATATTCATCTGGAGGAATTCGAGTGTCCTCAGCCTCCGCTAGAACAGACTCCGATTCAAGTTTACGAGCGAGCCCACGTAGTCCAATTACGGGAGGACGATCCTTCGCTTCATCACACGGCGATCCGTCCAGTGTATGACGATGAGAACTGTGGTCCAGTCAGCGATAGCGTGGTGGAGCTGCTGGAGGATGAGCTGGCCATGCTGGTTGTGCCGGATGCCCACAGCGAAGTTCTAACCCTTGAGGATAGCGGCTACGCCGGTGGTGAGCAGCTGTCTCCTAGCAACGCCCTCGAGGCGCCTAACCCACTTCAGCTTCCGTCTGGCCCGGGTTGGTTACCCTTACAACCTGGAGATGTTTATTATTATGCGGCCAACTCTAGCGTTCTCTGTCTTCACACTGATGACATAGGCGCATTAGCTGGCAAGGTATAGATGTTTATTTATTTTGTTGTTGTTTGATGTCTCGATCTGCCGTATTATGTAATGATAATGAGGGAGCGGAAATCCTTGCCTGGTGTTAAGCCTTGTGTAATGTGCTTCCCTCTCTTTTTATTGAGGATGAAAAAGGTGTGTATTTTTTACAAGAGAGTATTCGAGAATTGTAATCTGTTGATCTCAACTGCAGATTGAGTATTAACAGTCTGAGGGTTTTGGGCAGCGTTTGCATGATGAAATTATACAATTATGGTGGCATTTATATTTCTTTCTCTGTCTGTCTCTGTCTGTCTGTCTGTCTGTCTCTCTCTCTCTCTCTCTCTCTCTCTCTCTCTCTCTCTCTCTCTCTCTCTCTCTCTCTCTCTCTCTCCATTCACACCCCCCCCCCCCCCTTTTTTTTTTTGGACCACTATTAGCCTTCTGACTGATTCCCGCGCATGATTTATCTACATGTTTTGTGATTCGCTTCTTCATGACAAATTAATGAGTGGAAGGCCTATTGCCCTATAAAAAGTCTGGTTGAAAATTGTTGAAATGCATGATCTAAATCCACATAATTTGCTAGGCTGGCAATCATGCTCGATCCTGAAATGTTTCATTAAAATTGAAGCCATATATGATCTTTTTTTAAACATTTTTATTTGCTGGTGGAAATCTACAAATATCTGGACCTGCAGAAGTGACTGTTTGATTGTATGATCTGGGCTTATTGGGATAGTTGAGATATTGTTAATTTTTACCATGGTTGTCTCATCATAAACCCTGTATTTTCTTCCACATAGAGAGAGTGCTTAAGGTTTTTTGCTGTGCTTTGTAGCACCCGGGAGAAGAAGCACGGTGGGATAAGGCTAATTATCCTCGATCGTTAAAGAAAGTCTTTTAGAAATATGTTTGTACCAAGAATTTGGAGAGGCTGGGGGTGAAAGGAGAAAAACAGCAGGAAGGTATATTTGTATCTTGTATAAGTTGGGCCATGACTTGGGGACTTATGAGCCTTTTGAAAAGCATTGATGGCTCTCAAGAAACTCGCTCTTCTCTTGCAGGCCCCAGTTTTGAATGTCAGCACTAAGACTTTAGATCGACCTCCAGATGTGATTATTACCCCTAGTGTGAGTGGCCAATCCTTGTAACTCTTCGGAGTCTGTCTGTAGCACAAAAATTTGTTGCCTGTGTTTTGCTGTTCTTAGATACAGCAATAGGAATCTGGCTCTTGTGCATTATCTGTTGATTTAAAATTTTCCCATGCCTTTGATCAGATAAATTCTCAGATTTTTAGAAACTTGACTTTCTGAACATCAAATTTTTGCGGTCTTGATTTCGAATTTTCTTTCAATGTATTTTTTTTAAAGGATTTTACTTTTGATTCTGTTTGTTGTTAATTTCAATTTTTCTTAATATTTCAAGTTTTCTCCTTGTCAACGCTAATGTTGAATAATTCCCTCAAATTTTTGTGATTTATTCTGATGTTTTGGGCTTTTTTTAACGATATTGTATGATCAATAATTGAACTTTTTATATCCAGTTGCCCAGAGTTACTTACTAGCTTTTAGGGGTCTAAAATAATAATTTGTTTAATTCAGCAGTAATATGAAGGGCCCTTTAATTTTACACTCACTTACAATTATTAATTTTTTAAAAGTCTGGTAGGTAGTGTGGCTTTCACATATAACATTAGAACAAAATCCCTGCTGTCTGTCCACACCACCTATTAGTTTGTGTCCTGTACTTAAAAAGATAAAACAAAATTCTAGTGATACTCTTCACTACTCTATGGTTGAGGCAACTTTAAATTTGCTTAGCAATAATTCTGAAATGTTTGCGGTTGAGATAATTAGGTAGGTATTGAAAAGTAAGGTATATCTAGGTTATTAGATACCTAAAATATTTTAATGTATTTGTGATAGAAATAATGAACTTTTTACTCTTAAAAAAGTCTTCTTGATAAGGATATTTGGTTAAATTTTGTATTGATTGAAAACTACACATTTGTTTTCAATTTTGAATACAACTTAAAATTTTGAAAATCTCTCAAGGACCAGTTTTATTTATTTTGTGACTCATGTGTTCTTTGCTAGTGTATTACTTCACACCAACGAGGTTATAGCCTCATTAGTTGAGATTGGGATTCTGACTTGGCAATGAACTATTGATTGAGATCAGCATTTACCATAATGACGTGGACCACCAATACATGTCTCAGGTGCATTTCGGCATGATTATATCATAAGTTAGTAATCACTCAGTAATGCTCCCAGCCTCTTTGGCGGCTGCTGTCATTTGTTATATAGACACATAAAAACTTATTGTATCTAGTCCAGTCTCTCTTTGCTATAAGTTTGTGATTATTGCTAGTTAAGAGTCTTTTTTTTTTGTTTTATTAATGCCTGTCTCTTGGGGGTTTTTCACCCAAAACTTTTAAAGCTTAGTTGGATGTGAAATTAAATTTTATCTCTGACAAAGAAGAGGATTAGAAAAATTCATGAATGCATTTATCTATTCAGTTATATTTTGCACTTTTTGGGACAGTCACGTTGTGCTGGGAGAGAGTTTTAAATCTACACGGATCACTTGATGCTCAAACATTACTCAAGAAGTACAAGTAATCGCATTCATTGGCACATCACTTTGTGAATCCAATTAATTTCAGGTCTCTTTCTCTCTTTCTGCCTCTCTTGTTTTATCTTTAATTTTGCAAGCAACCCTTACTGCTCCTGATTATTTTAGATCATGTTTGAATAAAATTAAGTGCTTTGCTTGGGCCATTTTATGCTGAAATTTTAATCACTTGGTACCCTCATTTTTAAGGGTATTTTTCCTCTCTAGTTTTTGCAAGTATTGCCTTTTTTTTTTTAAATGTATGGGGTTTACTGAGCGACATTTAAACAAGAGTTAAGTCATGAAATAGATTTTTCTGCAGTGAATTTTAGCACTGATTACCTTTCTTATACCGTTTCCTTTTATTTTATTCAGGCACCAACGTCAGCATCATCATCTACAGAACTTCAATCACCAGAAGCTGTGAGTGCAATTTAGAGCCATTAAAATAGTAATTTAACCTTTGACAGGCCAAGAAATTTTTTTTTTTTTGTTGCCTTAGTTTCAGGACATTGACAAAAATTCAAATATGGTAATGGGAAAAAAAAAGAACTGTTTTTTTCCTGCAATCAAATTGTATTGTGGTTTTGCAATATTAATACTTGTACCCTAAAACTATCCCAAGACTTTCAGACCTTTAATCAGTTAGTTCAAAATAAATTCATGGAATATAGATAACCACATTTGGAAATTCTGACTGAGAGTGTTCTTTTTCGTTATTTTGTATTTGATACATAACTTTAACTTGAACTTTGTAGCCCTGATATAAGTGCCAAGATAAATTTATTGGAGTGGCTTTTTTCTTCAAAACTGACACAGCCAGGAATGTTCCCTTTTCTCTGGCTCTGTTCATTTTTAAAATGCTGTTTATGTGTACTTTTCTCTTTCCCCTTTAAGTTTTTAAGAATCTCTCTTGTCCTGCAGCCTCAAGTCTCACCAAGAAATCTGAACCCAGCAGCCCCTGCCTTTCATCAGTTGGTAAGTTCTGGAAGTCTACTGATCATCCTTCTTGAGAACATGAATAGCATTTCAGTCTTCAGAATTATGAGATATTGAGAAAAGAATAATAAAACATGGTGGAGCATCTGAACCATTGTAAATTTTTTTTTTCATTTGAATTGCTTTGTAATTAGCAAAATTGTCCCAATCTACAGAGATATTCCACAAGTAACATCACATTTGATTTAACTTCATTTCTGTTGTTGCAGGTGGAAAAGATGATGTCATGATAATGAGTATGACTATTCTAATTTATTTTGCAACTCTTGTCGTGTATCTTTGTTTTATTTATGACCTGTAGATATAAGATTTGGATACATGTAGAGGTGTATAAAGCTTTCCACTACTTCTATTGAAGTTTAATCTGATATTATCTTTATAATCTGATATTGATTGCATTGTTGCTATCTTCATTTGTAGGCACCTGCATCACCTAAGAACCTGAACCCTTCTGCTCCAGTATTTCGGCAGTCTCTGTCTAGTGAACAACCACCTTCAGACTCGTCAGACAGTGCTTCATATGCCGCAGTCGCACCAGCTACTCAAGGTGAGTGGTTCTCTGTAACTGTTCAGAAGAGTTGAAATGAATTTTTTTGAAACTCTGCTCTTTTTTAATAGATGAAAACACCTGCAAATTCTAAATTGTTATGATCAATTTTTTCCCCCATACTTCTTTCTTTAAATTTATAATGCTCATTGTACAAGGTGAAGCAAGAGACAATATGATCGAATGAGGCACAAATTTATTGTTGTTGAAAATGAAAGCAGATAATAGCACCCAATTCAGAGGTTTGTTTTTTTTGTTTTATGCTCTAGCATCCAGACCTGTGGTTATGAGAGACGGCATAAAGGCTTAAGATCGTATTGCTTAATATATCATCATTATCATCATCAAAACCCTTTGCTCCTCCTGGAATATATGTCACCAAGGAATTTTTGATCGCCCTATGTCCTGAGCAGTCCTCTCTATTTGTCTCCAAGAACATTCAGTACATCCTATATCCCCCTCAGATCCCTCCTCCAAGTGTTTGGAGGCCTTTCTCTTTTTCTTTTGCCCTGCGGGTTCCATTTCAGTGTATGCCTGATCTATCTCCATTTTCTTTTCATCAAGTCTACCCCAACCAGTTGTTGTCCATTCTTGTTCTAGAGTTTGTGGTTGGTGATCCTGTCCGTCCATTTTATGCCACAGATTTTACGTAATCATCTATTAATGAAAGTTTGTAGCTTCTGAGTTGTCTTCTTTGCCCAGCATGTTTCCGATACAACAGGACTGACTTTACATTGTAGTTAAAAATCTTCAGTTTGGTCCTTTGTCCAATTCCTTTTGATTTCCAAAGGTTTGACAACATTCCAAATGCAATTCTAGCCATCTTGTTGTTTTAATGTCTTCGGCGGTCCCTTCTTTCTGGCTGACTATACTTCCTAGATAAGTAAAAAATGAGACTTTCTCAATATCTTTACTGTCTATAGTTACAGAGGCAAAGCTTGTTGTGTTGATCTTGAGAGCTACCTGTTCAGCTGTTTCCTTCAGTTTATCTGTCTTAGTCTTAGCTTGTATTTGTTCCTGCTTATGGTATATTAGTGCAAGTTTGTCTGCAAAGTCCAGATCTTCCAGCTTATCACACATTGTCGACTTTATCCTATTTCGGTCAGTACTTATCACTTTCGTTTTCCTCATTATCTGCTTGATATAAACCTTCATTTATCTAATGTTGTCAATTTTACATTTCTTTTTTGGCCGAGACATTTATATTTTTCTTTTTTTTTTTTAATTGAATGTTGCGGGGTTTTTTTTTTTTTGTTTTGTTTATTTTTCTTTAAATTTCTAGTAAATCATGACTATAGAGTATTGAAATTGAATACATTGTTCAGATGGATGCCTATTTATGCCAAGTAACTTTCCCTGGTGTCATACCATGTTAGAGGCAACCGGTGAAAGCTGAATATGAAATTTGATACCAGATTTAGCATTGATAATACTCAATCATGTGAATTTTCTGTAAATTTGAGGAAATTGTAAATTTTGAACAGTCAGTCGAACTTCCATAATTCCTGCCCACAGGCCTGACTGAAATGTGTATTAATTCAAGACATTGATGAAATCTTGATCTATTTCAGCTTCTGTCGTAGTCCCAAACCTGAAACTAAAGATCTTATTGGTTTATTTATAGTTCAAGATCTACATTTAAATAAAAGCTTCATTGACCTTGCATAATTATTATTAATAGTGTAATGCTTCATTTCAATCAAATGAAATGCAGAAGGCAAAACATTTGATGAGCAGAGCTGCTTAAGGTCATTCAACCTCTTAATGAGTACAGAAGAATGAGAGAACTCAGTGCAAAAATGCTCCTACATAGCTCTTTTTTGCAGTCTAAATTCTAAAACAATTTGCTGGGTAGCAATACCTCCATTCACCCCCCCCCCCCCCCAAGATTATATATAAATATGTTCCCTCTTATGGTGCACTTATTGTCTGATTTCAAATGTTCAGTAGAAAAATGTGTGTGTCCTGTTCACATCCCTTGATGCATTCATTGCAAACTTTTTTCTTAACTGTGATTTTTTTTATTTTTTTTTTTATAGTGCTTTTAAATGTACTTATACACTTCATGAAACTTGAAAAACAATAATTTTGCTTGGTTTCCTAAGTGAATCTGTATTTTCCTAAAATTTACAAATTTAACCCCCTTTCGCTTCATATACTTTTTATACAAGCCTTCTGCATTTGTTTCAGAACTGAGCTTTACTGACAATTTGTTCACAGGTTCGGGGAGCAGCGATGGAGGAGGTGAAGGCGATGTTCCTTATCTACCAAATGGAGGCATTGAAGGTATGGCTTTAGAAGACAAAACTGTGATGGAGGACCCGGCCAATAGTGGTGAAGAATTGGCTGGGGGTGAAGGGGAAGAGTCAGCCAGTGAACAGCAACAGCAGCATGCAGATCAAGAAGGTGACAAATCAAACGTTTTTACCTGTTATCTGATGCAACTAGTTTCTCTTATTGCATGAAGATAATGTTTGTAGTAAAAGAAAGCAAGGGCATTTTCTAAATTTCAGAAACAGTAGGTGCAAAGTTTTCCTTGATTTTTTTTTCCTCATGATCAAAAAGATTATAATACACCAGTTCAGCTGATCCAAGGATACTATCTATTAGTTAAATTTTTGCCTTAGTTCTTTCCACTTAAAAGAAACCTAATGCGAACAATGAGGAAGGTGATCTTTCAAGTTAGCTTTGTTCTCCTTTCTCTCTGTTGTAATTGTAAAGATATATCACATTCCCTAACAAACTTTTAAATCAGCTTTCATAGCCTTGGTCTATTTGTGTAAGTTCATAGACTAAATGGGTACATTTGGATTATTTTATATTTTGAGATGTGAGACATGTCACGTCCGATGGTAAGTTAGAGACTTGATTTAATCTGCATCTTTTGATTTGAGATAAAAAAAAAAACCAACTGATTTGTCTTATGATTTTTGTGTTTATCTTTGCAGAGTTCAAATATCCAGAGGAACTGCTTGCACCTGTTATAAAGCAAATGCACTACTACTTCTCATCGTGAGTAGTTCATTAGCAATAAGACTCTTATAATTTTAATTGTGACGGTTCGTTGCTGATAATTCTATCTGTTGGTAGCCCATTTTTTTTTGGTATCTTTTGATTCATCAATTCTTTTAAGAAACATCATATGTTCAAGTTTTGCAAATGTTTTACCATTTTTTTTTATGTTCTCTAATCTAAGACTGCCTGAATTTTTTGCAATCCTTTGAGTGATGTTTGATACATTGATTACCTAGCAGCATTTCCTTTAAGAAACATTTGTTAAGAGAATCCTCAGAGAGCCTGTAAGAAATCCAGTTTTAAGGTGTTCCAAGGATCAGGTAGTAGTTGACTTCACATCATCCTGTGAATAATAAAGGCTGGAAAGCTTGATTATAAAAGAGAATTAATAACAATGAGATTAATAAAGACTGTATTTTTATCAATGCATGTTTCTAAGCTTGCTGTCTGAATTCAGCCTACTTAAGTACCAAATTTATTGTAGTCTATTAATGACACAAAATTATGAAAAAAAAAAAGAATGGTTAAAATATTATTTAATTTTGTGTGCTTCTTTACATTTTATTGAATCTTTAAAGTTTCTTTAGCTTTGCACTTCTATTGTCCTTCATTAATTGTTTAGTACTATAGGATAACCACAGATGCACAAGAAGTGAAAATTTTTGTATCCCTTATGAATTACCTGACTGTTTGAGGTGCATGACTCTGTCAACATGTGGGGTAGCCAACATAACAGGCAATTATTAAGCCCCAAGTTTACTCACCTTATGGTAATTTTCAAATAGCTTTTTAATATTATTTTATGGGCACACGAGATATGTCAGATTTGTGTGATCACCTTTAAAGAGCTATTTGTCAAATTGTACAATGCTTAAGACTTTGACCTTGTTTTGTAATAACTGATCATCTTTAGTATGTCACAAAGTTCACAACCTTACCACTATTTTGATACACTTCACTCTAAATCTTTTAAGGCTTGCCTTTTTTATTTTTAACCAATAGATAGTATATTCAAACCAAAAAAAATTTTTTTTTTTATTGTCGGTGGCTTGTTAATCACATCCGTCAGAGAACTGGATGGAAGTTAATAGTTCATCAATATTTAAAACAAATACAGGTCTAACCCAGCATTCTTAGCCTATAAAGAAAGGATGTTTTTTAGATTTAAAGATCTATTACTAGCATTCAAGAAATTAAGGAAAAACAATTTGCAACATGGTAATTAAAGTCCAAGGACTTACAACAGGCTTCACAGTAGTGCTGGAGTCTACTCGATATTTTACTACCCGTTGAGTATCTGGTCCCGTGGTGCGCCCCTATCTGTAGCGCAGCTCATCCCGATCTGTGGGGCGGTAAGCTCCTATCCGAGGGCCTAAGAGACTTGGTGGCATTGAGTGCAGGCAACGGATCTTGAGTCATCGAGTAGCAACTGAAAGGACGCACCCCTACACACACACACATCCACATGCTGCTCGTACACAGTCTACAGTATCACACACATCCTTTGGCTTAGTGTCGGTCATATCTGAAAATATAGATTAGACTTTGGCTGCATAGTGTAAAGGGAAAAAAGCTGGTCTGTGGCTTCATGAGTGGGGTTGGGCCTAGATAAAGCGGTAACAAAAGAACTTTTCAACACCACAATTAAAATCCAATTTAAAAATAAACTGACTTAAGTAAAAACTCTACAGTTTAAGGAATTAAAACAGAGACATGTAAGCAGAGTTGATTCGAAACAAAAGGTCATGCATTTATGAACAATACCTATTATCATAACATGAATCTGTTATTTTTTTCAATTACAGTAATAAAAATTATAACCTAAGCGCGCTGTTGCAACTGAAACTTATTAAGTATGAAAATTCAAATAACAATTAATTAGCAGCAGTAAGTAGATTTTGCAGAAGGAAAAATGATCATTTAATTAACAGAAAGGGATTTCTTTGAAATAGTGTCAGCTCGTTATTTTAAAGGGCAATAAGCCTTAGGAATAGCAATGTAATAAGTAAATACAAAAATCAAAAGAGAGCCAGAGCAGAGAAGAATGAAGAGATCGGTGTAGTGTGTATAAACTAACCTTGCATTGATTGCGGTCTAATTCTGTGATCCTACTCTTCCTTTCCCTCTTCACCTTCCCCCTCCCTTAAATTTCCCTTGCACAGGGCTGACCCTCGCCGCCAGAGATTTGTGCTGACTGCTGAGTGATGTCTGGCGGGAAGGTCTATAAGAAACAAAATAATTGTCGCCTACTTGTGTGCACACCACGCACGATGTTATTTTCATGCATAGAATCAGTTTGAAGTCGACGGTACACGTGAAGCTAGCACAGTTCTCACATCGATCCGTGCGGATAGCCCCAGCACTACTTCACAGTTAATTTAATTATATATCCAAATCATTCAATTCTCACATATTTTAGTCATGGAGTAAGTGAAGAAGCCAATGGCACTTTGCACTGTAGACTTGGACATCGCCTGCAGCTAAATAAGGCCTTACTTGGTTGTTTCATTTTGCTTTTAATTAAAGTCTCCGTATGGATTTTTTTTTTCAATGAAGAGGCATGTTTAAAAGCATTATATGCAATAATGCTTAGTCTTCAATTAAGTTCTTAGTTGATAAAGTTATTCAAAAGTGTTTTTGAATTTAATCTCCCATCACTGAAAGGCAAAAAAATATTGTTATGAATTTTTGGATAATGCATGTGCATCTCTATAGAGGCAGCACATGCAGTTGTAATTAACCCCTTACTGGTTTGTTGGCTGCCCTACATCATTTCAAACAGTCTATTTTGCATAAGGAACATCTTTAGACTTAATGATTTGACTTTAGGTACATTCATGCTCTTAGGGAGAATCTGCCAAATGACAAATTCCTCAATGGTCACATGGACAGTGACAAGTACATTCCTTTGGATCTCTTCCTGGACTTTGGACGCATCAAGCCTATCTGTTGCACCTTGGAGATGCTTGCACAGGCTGTAGAGGGTCAGTGTAGAATTATTACATATCGTTGTAATAAGCACCCTAAAAAGGGTGGTTTTATTGAGTGAAGTCATGTTTGTTTAATGAGTCACACAATTTAATTGAAACATTTTTTTTTATTTTCCTCGGAACAATTTTTTCCCCCCAAATATCTATTTTTGTTTCTAGATTTTCAGTGTGACTGGTCTGTTTCTTGGCACCATAGTTGCATGAGATGATACATAAAATATTTTTGTATATTTGTTTTGTTTGTGTACAGCAAGCTCCTATTTGGAACTGAATGAGACCAAGGACAAAGTGAGGGTCTCACAGTGCAGGAAGACACTCACTCTTCGAGGTTTCCCTGGAGCTCCTCCTGTGACTGAAGAGGCAAGTCTGCTTAATATGTAATTTTACTTACTTACTTACTGCCCTTTTTGCCGTGGGCAATTAGGGCAGCAATATGTAATTTTTGTTGACCCAAATTATGAGTTAAATAAGAGTAGTTGTTTGTTAAAAATATAATGTTAACAATTACTCAAAACTATGAAACTTCCAATCTTGCAGGAATATACTTCTGATGTTTGAAAGTTTAGTAAATATTTCTTTTTTTTTTTTTTTAATAATAGGTGACTTCCTTCCCCAAATCTGATTTTTTCCATCCTCTTATTTGGCCTTTATCTAACATTTTGTCATCCATGTTCCATCCAAGCCTTAACCATATGGATTTAGGATTGTTTTTTTTTTTTGTTTTATGTATTTATTTTTTAGAAATGAAGCGGCAAAGGTTTCTAGAATCAAGATGGAATTTCATATAAATTATATTCATGATCATGTCTACATTAAGGTAAATTTGATTGAAATACTGGCCTCCTATAGTTTTCCCAGGCCTTTTTAGTATTTATTATTTGTACCAAATGCTTTCAAATGTAGAGTAATGGATGGTGCTGGCACCTGGCCTTTTCTTTTCAGGATGAGCTCAATGATGAATATTTTCCCAACAAAGCCTAGAGCACTTGAATTTCTCCACTCCTTTCTTTTCAAGGCAAAGTTTTCAAACTATGCCTTTTTTGTAGAGCATGGGCATCTTTCTAGTGTTCCTATTACACCCTTTCTCTATGTTTAAGTTAATTACACTCAAAAGATATTTTTTGGATGTTGCAAGGAATTTTTTTTTTGTATGTCTTTGGACCTTTACTTGAGATGTTCTGAGTTATGCTTACTCCTGATAACCGAACAGTTAAAGCAATCATCTTAAATTTAAGTTACAGGCATTCAATTCAATACAAATGCTTTAAGATGTCATAATTTACGAATTTGTATTAAATCTAATTGATTTTTTTTTTTTGGCCTCTATATAGGAAGTGAGAAAATTTGTACTGGACATAGGAGCTGAAATGCCTACACGAATTGAGTTAGTAATGGTGAAGGACAAATTATCCACCTGGTATGTTAGCTTTCGGGACATGAATGCAGCACTCAACTCTTTCTCCATGTTTCACAATAAACAAGCTGTGTACAAGGGCCATAACATTGGGGTAAGTTGGTTGATTTGGAAATTCTTACGCTTAGTAAATCTCTATTTTTGTATACATTAGTAGATATGTAAGTACAAGGTGCCAGTTACTCTTTTTAAATATTTGATTACAGCATGCCCTTCTCATAAAACCTCCAAATATAACCAGCCTAGGCAAGCCAATAAATAGCCTCTATGTTTGGTTATTGTTTTGGGTTTTCATTCTTTGCTCTTTGTGTTTTTTTTTTAATATAGATAATTCCAAGTGATTTTTGTTCCTAAAGCAGGTGTGGAGACTTGGACATTTGGATCATGTGCATTTTATATTATTTTTCACCTTCTTTGCAGTGCTGCATTAAGTCATCTGGCACACTGGGCGGTTCAGGTTACTACCCGACGCCTACTCCTTCAGCAACAGCAGAAGAGCAGCACCATCACCATCCGCACCAGCAACAACGTCGGATGGTTGTTGGTGGAGTAGTGCCCCACACCCAGGCTTCTGCAGCCTCAGGCATCTCCACTGTGACAGTGACTGCTCCAGTGCCTGCGCACACTGTGGTGCCTACTGCACCTAGTCCCATGCCCCAACAGCCTCAGCAACATCAGCAGCAGTTGCAGCAACAGGCAGCAGCTGCAGCTGCTGCTGCTGCAGCACTTCTACCTCAGTACCAGACAATGCAGCTTCATCCTTCCTTTGTTTCCGGCTCCCACACAAGCATTTATTACCCTCAGGTCAGTCTAAAATTCCTAGTAGTGTCCATATAGGCCCGATATGTACTGTGAATATCACATTCTTTGTTTTTGTTTTAATAGTTGGTATTGCTATACTATGTATGAGTGGAACCTTTGATTTTTATTGTACTATCTCAAAGTTAATTTGTCAATATTTTGTTTCAAGAGGAGGGGAACACTTGAAGCCAAAATTTTGAAATATTCATTTCAGAGCTAATGTTTTGCTATTATTAACTCAAGTGTAGATTCATTAAATGAATAAGGGTATGGATTTTTTTCAAAATGAATGTTTGACATGGAAACAGCTCCCATCTTGAAAATCTACCAACATATTTAAATTGCTGCCCTTTTTTGTTTTTTGACCAATTGGCTCAAAACTTGGTTTATATAAAGGCAACTCGATATAATTATTCTAGCAGAACCATTTTTAAAATATCTTGGGTAGAAAAAAAAGATATGAATTTTCAAAATTTGTCTGAATCACTTTTTCATTGTGCAATATTGTCACATGATGGGTTATCACTTACAAAAATTTGTTCTGAAAAGGATTTCGTAATACCCTGTAATTTTATATATACCGTATTCCCTCCATTAGTAGCGCCATCTCTAATAAACGCCCCCCCCCCTTTTCCCATCCAAGCAACACTTAAAAAACACCACTTTCGAGAACAAAAGATTCTTATTAAACTCAAACTCAAAACATTTATTAAGCGATAGATCTGATGATAACAACAGACAACACATGTAAACAATGAATGCCTATGATACTGCAATTGTCATCTCAAATTGGGGATGTCAAAGGCGTCTGAGGTTAATGTCCTGGACTATTGCAGTCCTCGTAGTCATCGGACTGGAATGACACCCAACCATGGCACTCTAAAACTAACTAGAGAGGGGGGAGGGGGGGGCGGCGATGGCGGAAACGGCGGCACTTTGTCTTTGAAGAAAGTCATCCAAAACATTCCATTAGACCCACCCCCCCTCTTTATTTTCACGCGCCCGGCGCTACTATTGGAGCGAATACGGTATATATATTTTATCCATACCACGTTTTGTTAAAAAAATATCGACAATACAGTAAAAAAGTGCCAGAAATGATTATAGATTTTTAATCAGGTTATGGTTAAACTTGCCTTAGGTGACTGATTTCTGGTTCCAGAACCTGTACCCCACACGGCGTCGCATAAGCGCTACTTTAGTTGAGGAGGCCCACACGGTGTCAATGACCTGACCCCGTGACCTAGTTGTCAACTCAGGTAGACTCGGGCGGCTCTGTGCCTGCACGGCACTTTATGTTTTTTTCGATATTTTACTGTAATTTCTAACCACCATAACAATAATCATGTTTTATTTTAAAGTTTGCATTGAAAAATAAATAAAACAGGCTATAGACACAAGCAAAAAACGAAAACTCTAGCTCAAATACTTTTTTTGGTACATGGCCATAAAAAGTACATTTATTGTAGTATATTAGAAAACAGTAGAGTGATTTTTAGAAGGTCGTAACAACTAAACGCAACATGGAATTTTTTTAAAATTTCACATATAGAACTTATCAGTTTTGAATTAACTACTCACGAAATTTTTTTATGTTAGATGGAATTCTTTTTGCAGGAGATGGATTTTTTGTACATGTCTCTGTCTTGAGCGAGCTTTATATTACTCAGCTATATTTAGAAATAAAGAAAGCAGTCAAGGAACGTTAGAGGCTGAGAAAGACGAAGCTAGATCTAAGGATCTAAAGATGCAAGTGATTGCAAATAAAGAAATAATTATTATAGAAATGTCAAACACAAATCTAGATTTAGCTCGAGACTGACGAATAAAAAGAAAGACGTGAAAACATTATAACAGATGGAATGAACAGGGATCGAACCTGCACCTCGATGCGGCACTCATTGCCTTGCCAAGACAAGAGCAGGCACTTAACCACTGAGCTATCCGCATCTACAAAAAATAGATGCTCCAGGGACAGTGACTTTCATCCTGGCTTGAACAGACTAAGAAGTTGAATCGCTAAGAACGATCAAGTCCATTTAGAACATAAACAAACTAGCCTCTAACGGATCTTAGAAAGATGCACATTTGACTGAAAGATATAAATGAATATAGAAATAAAGAAAGCAGACAAACAACGTTAGAGCCTGAGGCAGACGAAGCTAGATCTAAGGATTTTAAGATGCAAGTGACTGCATATAAAAAAATAATTAGTATAGGAAAATCAATCACAAACCTAGATCTAGCTCGAGATTCTTGTGTAAGTTGTCAAGTAATTGTCTATTGCTGTTTGAATATCTGGTAAAGAGCTGTCATGTACAGGTGTTGTGTGGGATAAAAACTTGTGAACTGTCCTGAATGCGCTATTGAGATCGTCAAATGTTATCTGTATTGTATGTGCTTTGTCTGTGAGAAATGGATTGTTTGTAAGGGTTTGTGTTTGTTTAATGTTTGTTTCTGTAAGATTTGTGTAAACGTTCTTTTTTCTGTTTAGGTGTTATAGCACGGAGTCTGCCTCAAATTCTGCACAAATCGTTTACACGACGCGTGTGGGATCAAATTATAATCAATAGAATGTTCCATGTTTTGATTGACTCAACTCAGGATATTTATCTAGAACTGAATGGGAAAAATAGAATGATGAAAACGAGCATAGACGCACTTTGACCCCATCTAACACAACAAAACTTATATCATTTTAATCCAGGGTTTCCATTGTTTCAGATAAGTATTGAAAAGTGATAATCTAGCGTGTACTTTTTAATTAATTAGTAATTACATCTAATAGGAGCGAATTGCAGGTAAAATTTTAGATAAAAACATGGACTATGAAAACGCCTTAACCACACTCACAAATACGATGATAGAAATATCAAAGTAATACCGGGTTTCAAATTAGATTTAGAAGAAACTGCTGAAAGTTGCACGATGTCTGTACTATGAGTAGTTCTGAAGATATTGTAAGTTAAAAAAGAGGAATTTTCTATTTTATTACATAAAATTCAGCAGATCTCAGGACTGGCTTGTGCACACAGCGATTATCTGCTGTCATGGGCGGGCCTGACCCTGACAGTGATAAATGACGTTACCTGAGCCCGGCCGCCATAACAAGGCTTGAGTCGCCTAAGCTCAAACTGGCTTTCGGGCCTATCCCCCCATTGTTCAGAACTAAAATGCAGCTTTTAGGTCGAAATTCTACGCTGTGCCCACACCTCCTCCCAAGTCCATGAGTAACTTTTTTTTCAAACTCAAAAGTACACTAGTCTCAGTTGGAATAACTGGAAGGCTATGATGTCATTTGCTTCTGAAAAAATTTCTGTTTCTGACTAGTTGTAGTTTTCTATTTAAGTGGGGCCACATCAACCACCTTTGAATACAATCTTGTTTTTTTTTCTAATGTCAACGCATGATTAATATAACCAAAAGGGCTTTTATAATGCATTCTTTTTTCTGGAATTTCTTTGAGATAATTAGAGTGCACTGTAAATGCATTTTCTGTGGCAAGGTTTTTGTCACAATTCATCATTAGTATGGCCGGATTGAAAAAGTTTATCACTATTTTAATGTCCTGTTTTGTAGTAGTTATTGTCAGGTTACCATTATGCTCATACATATGCAAGATCTGCATATATATAATCTCTATCATGAAATAAAATAATCATCTATTTCCCTCGAGCAAAGGAAAAAACAAACATTACTATATCAATTATTAATTGATTTTCCTTTGGTTCCAGACATCACCATCTTACATGCAGTATATGCCAGGCATCCTGCCTCAGGGCTGGCCCGGTGCAGCTGCTGCTATGGATCCGGGCATTGTGAGTATAGAGGCCATCTGCATGGCCTACAGGCAGCGACGGGCAGTGAGCCAGCAGGTAGTTAGCAGGATTGGGTTCTTGACCCATGCAGATTACATTGGTTATGGTAGAATGGTTTGATGGTGTTAAGCTCATTTAGGGCTTTGGGGAGACAAAACTTTGTAGGAGAATACTAGGAGTATTGACTATAGATGTGTTTGTTCATCTATTTCTTTTAAACTTGGACAAATTGACTAGTCACATAAGAGCTTAACAGCAGAAATATATTCTGGACTGAAAGAGTAAAAACTAAACAGAACATTTTTTTATATAGTATGATCCTGTTAATTGAATTCAAAATTTGCTTTTGGAGTTAACAATTACAAACTTGGTAGAGTGAATGTTTAGGATGTTGTGAGGACTATTAAAAGTCATAATGGCATATATTCAAACACATCTTCTGTCAATGCTCCAGTGGGATTGAATTGTTGCACATTGTGGCACTGGCTATCCTGAAAAGGTGGAAGACAACCAGCTTCTCCATATGTGTCTTTGCTATTTTATTGTCTCTGAGGGCAATTGCCATGCAATCTGCATAGATATGCCTTTTTTTTTTAAACAGGAAAATTCTTATGTTTTGTGCAGCCAGACGGCTTATGCTAGTGACAAAGCCACGGTAGTGTGTAACTCTTCTGTTCCCTTAGCCTCAAGTGAGTCTCCCAACTCCATCCCGTACTTCCATTACCTTTGTGACTGTAACAGCATGGTGTGTGACCAGAACAAGCCCACCTGGGTTTGAATGCCTTGAAGTAACAACCATGAGAGCCTGCCTCCCTGCCTGCCTGCCAGCCAAGCCATTACCTGAACTGCACTCTACTTCCTATCATTACTTCACACCCAACCAAAAGAATTCATTCCTTTTTTTTTTTTTCTCTTTTTGATTTATTTTTAGTAAGTGTGGGAGCTTTTTAAACACAATTTCTGATTTGGATTTGTTGGTTTTTATTTTTAGTGTGTGTGTGTATGTATGCATAATGCAGTGTGCAAAGACATCCATTAAGTTGATGAACAAGATGTTACATCATTCTCTTCTTTCTTTGCCTGCCTCACTCATTTCAGAAGTTCAGCCATCACCCCAAGAAGAAAATTCTATTCTACATTTTTTTTTCTTTCTCAGACTGTCCTGAGTAACTCGAATGTTTCCATCTTTTTTTTGTTTTTTTTTTTATTTGCGAGCCACTGATTTTTATTGCCAGTTTGCTTTTCAAATTAGTACTAATCTTGTGGAGCGCTAATTGGTTTCAAATCAAGGATCATAAGATGGCTTTATTTTCTTATCCCATATTTTTATTTTTAAGTACTGCTTTCATAAACTCATTTTTTCCCCTTTCTTTTTGGCAATTATTCATCAAATTTCAATTGAAACTAGAGGTGCTTAATTTCCTGATAAATCTCAATTCCGGATGCGTTAAATTTTTAAAAATTTTGCCTGGGTTGAAGATGAAGTATTGCAAAGAATTTGAAAAGTAATGTGAAAAATAAATGCAGATTTTTTTTGGACAGCTGTATTTCAATGCAAAAAAGTTTTCATATTTCCAAAAATGTTCTAGTTTTGTTTACAACCTATCATTTTTTTTTAAGAAGCCTTCATGCCTCTAAATCATCTCACAAGTCCACTACTTGGAGATGAGAGATTATTCTTGAGATCTTATCATTTTCAATGAAGAGGCCAACATTAATGAAGAAAGAGGTGCAAAATGGGCCTGAGATCTAAATTTAGATACTGGAAAAGGTGCTGAAGATTTTGAATTTCTTGATTGAGGTCAAAATTCATCTGCTGATTCAAAAGCTGAGCCTTGCTCCATAGAAAACTTAGGAATTTTACTTTTGAAAAAAAAGTTTAGGAGGTTCGGGGAGGAATAGTTCCTTTATCATTATATGTAGCAATTAACTTTCCATCCCACTCTTATTTTATTCCACAAAAGAAAAAGTTTCCTCCCCCTTCCTATAATCCAGAGGAAGTCTATGTGGAAAGGTTAGAAAGTCACTTTGAATTTTTTTTTCTTTTTTTTTTTTTTTTAATATGTTGTTTGTGTGTGTGTTTGTAATACATTGATACCTTTTCTTACCTTTCATTTCCTTTCTGCTTTATACCATGCAAATTTGAGAAAATATATTGCATAGGCTCAGGATGGAATCATTTTGCGGGTATCTTTGAAAAAGGATGTTTTTTTATTGCCATAAAAATTCATGAGTTGAGATGTTTTTGTGTTGACATTTTAAATATATGATCCTAAATGAAATGATAATTTATTGACTTATTTATAATGACAAGAATCTAGTCCTTTGAAATTGAAAGAGCTGAAGAAAAGTCAAATGGTGTTGCATCATCTCTACGTAAATCTTATATTGGCATGGGCATTCTGAAAAGGCACATCACTTTTCCCTTTGCCACAGATAATGCAGAGCAATGGTCTCCAGCCTCAACAGATTCGCAGCACACCAATGCCAAGGCCCCAACTCATGCCATCAGGGCCAGGAGGTCCACAGCATCGCTTTACTAGGTGTGTGTATGCCACAGTGAAGATTAGAAAATGACTGTCAGGTTTATCACTTTGATATACAATTTTCAATCACTTAGCCCCAATGATTAGTCAGAAATTTGTACATGGAAAAACGGATTTTGAAGCAGTTTTTTCCTTATATCTGTTTTATCAAAGCATTCAATTATTGAATAGGTAAAGACTTCTCATAGAGTTATAATGTCACAAGGAAAATCCGATGTTAAGTTTCTCACTTGGACCTACATTTTCTAATTCATTGGAAGATCAAAGAACTTTTTAATTTCAATTATTAAGTGATGCTTTTGTTTTTCTTTCAAGATATGTTGTGATATGATTTCTCTACATCCAAAAGACTTGACTAATGGTTAGTCACTTTTGAAAAAAATTTTTTGTTTATAGTTTTAATGAATTTATGGTGAAAAGGTGCATTTGAAAAGTATCTTGTAAAAGGATTAAAAATAGTAGTAAAATTCGAAATAACTTTTTAAGCATATGTTATATAAAAGTGATATAAATGTTTTATTGTTAAATATTCAGTAATTTTTATGCTCAAATCATCTTTTTTGTAGGCCCCAGCGTGTCAATCGGCCCAATAACTCAATAGATCGTAGCAATTCAGAGAGAGGAAATGACCGTCAGGCTCCTGTTGTCTCTGTGGCTAATATAGGTGGAGCAAGATCCAGTCCTAGCACTTCGGCTAGCTATATGCATCACAATCAGCACCACCATCACCACCCACATCATCATCGTGGAGGTAACAGCAGTACGGGTGTACGTGAAGATGTTGCTTCTGCAGTAATGAGTGTGTCCGCAGTTCCTCAAGTTGTTTCAGCCCACCACCAACAGCAGCAACAGCAGTTTGTACCACCATTGGTTTCCCAACATCAGTTGCAGCAGCAACAGCCTCATGCAACCATTAGCACAACCACTGGAACACCCTCAATTGAAGCTCCTCAATACCAGCATCACCATGGCCAACACCCTGGCAGCAGTGCAGGAGCCCAGTCTATGATGATTCAGGGTGCTACAGGTTCCTCTTCTTCCACCTCATCCTCAAATGCTGCTGTTCCTGGCCTTCCTCCACATGCAACTGGTGGAAGTTCAAGCAGCAGCAGTGGTATAGGCCAATCTCAGATGCAACACTCTTTGACTCACCATCATAATCAGCAGCATCACCATAGCCAGCCACCTCCTCCACTTCCCATACAGCAGAACCAACAACCTGCCCAGCCTTCTTCCCACCATCACCATCATCATCACCATCCCCATCATCAACAGCACCACCATCCTAATCAGCAACACCACCATCACCATCAGAGTCAACAGCATCATCATCAACATCACCATCATCATCAACACCAACCTCCACACCTACAACACAACCATCCACCCCCACAGCAAAACCACCACCACCAGCCCCATCATCATCAACATCATCATCAGCAGCAGCATCATCATCACAATATGCTGCAGACACCACCACCTCTTCACTCTCAGCATATAACACCACTGCCTCCATCGCACCATCCTCACCAACAGCACCAACAACAGCATCCAGCTCTCCCAGGAAGCCGTTCTGACAGGTAAGATTCATAGTTGTATTGTAAAGAAAGCAGGTGAAGTCTGCATTTCATTCCGTCCTTGTGGGTGTGGGACCCACACATTATAGCAACTGTCCGCTTGTCCTGTTAATTGAGTATACTTGCTGAAACCTTTTGAATCTCATGATGAATGCACTACCTAGTCATTTTTTTTTTGTTATCATAACCCGCTTAGAAAATTACAGCGAAGAAAATTTTCCGTTGATTTTCGAAATTCCATATGTTTTGAATATTCATGTAATCCTTCATAAATCCTGTCATTGTGCCAGACAGAAACTTTCATCCGTAAGGTTGAATGTTTAAAATATACGGAAAAAGAAAGTGAAAATATGTCTACTACATGTACAATATTTTTCCGTCACCGAGTACCAACTTGTGGGAAGGTATAAACCTGGGCAATGTAATATATCAATATCATGTATTTTTTTTTATATTATTCTTTTTGTTTTCACTTCCACTATCGAGATTTGTATTGTAGTTGAAATCATCCTATATATTGGTGCCATCGATTTGTTTACTTTAACGTGCATTCTTCTGAAAAACTTCGTTCTCTCCATCTTCATACCAAGTTCTCGCAGTCATGTCCAGTGGCCATTCTTATTTCTTCATCTGATAATAATGAATATGACTAGCCATTTTTTTTAATCAGGATACATTATCTATATGTAGCTGATTACTAAGAACTCTGAAAAATCTTAAGTACAACTAGATTAGATTATAGATCTGGAGTAAAACTAGATCTTTTAATCAAAAGCGGGCATGACATGATATGAGTCTATAGTAGCTGATTTTCATTCCAAAGCAAATAATTATAAATCTAGATCTAAAAGTTAAATAGTTACTTTCTGTTTTATACGTGCAGGTGGAGCCTAATGAGAAGTTATAGACCTGATCGTAGTTGATCTTGTTAAACTCAAAAGATAGATGAGGAGAGCAGTGCTCTATATGTAAGCTAAAATATAGGTCTTTGTGAATACTACAATGAGTAAGCCTTTATGGTGCCTCAAATTAGTTAGTAAAACACAAAGTAATAAAATTTGGAGGACATAGCTGTAGATGGGTTCCATGTCATTCAACCTCTTAGTCTGAGCACAGAAAAAGAAGAGCTAAATCAGTAAGAAAAAAAATGCTCCACAATCATTGCCCTGTGTACGATCGAATTTTGAATTTTGTTTTATTTTATGAAAGGGGGGAGGGGGAGAGAGAGAGGGCTCCCGTCTGCGCCACTCATATTGACCAATTTTAATAATTTTAAAAAATGTTCAGTGAAAGATTGTGTCCAGTTATCATCCCTGAAATTATTAAAAAAGAAACGTGAATAGAAATTTGACATTCAGATATTGTTCTTTGAACTTTACTGTAATTAGTTTCAATAAATGATATTGGCCCTGAAATTAGAAAGAACAGTAATATTAAGATTGAAGCTCTCAGATCACCATTGATTTTGGACTGAACTTGTAGTAAAACTCTTCATTCAATCAATCAGCAATTGCCTGCTTGTTATTTTTTAGGCACACATAGCATTAGGAATTTATTTGAAAAATCAAAATGATTCCTTTATTGTCCAGACCTATCATTTCTTTGTTCTTTTTTTTTCCATTATAATTTAGTCTTTTTCCGATTTTTGGAATTGATACGAAGTGTTCCATTTTTTCCTTAACTATTTTTCTTCCAAGAGATAGCTTGCATTGAAAGACAAATCTGGTCGATGCATATTACATGTATATTGATCTGAAATTTTTATATAATATCAATTGGGGTATAAAAATTGGTATTGTAGTTGAAATCATCCAAAAAATTTATTCTACTGAGCTGTTTACTAAACTATCATTCATTTGTCTGCATTTCATCAGCTTCACATTCACACTTAATAGTTACTCCCAACAAGGGATCATCTTATTTCATCTTCTAGCATCTACCACAGGACAGTTCTTTTTTATTTACATCTTGTCAATTGTCAAAATCGACCGAGAAATACTAGATAAGGTTAGAGTATATCAAGATGACAAGACATGAGACTCAATAAGTATAATTATTGGTCTATAAAAAGTAAAAACTAATCACCTAAAACCAGATCTGAAAGATTTCTCATTTGGTGTAAAAATGTTCAATCTGCACAAGTTCTGTGATATTTTTATACACAAAACTTTGTCTAATAAATTTCAAGATTAAAATATTCAGATAGTGGAATTGTATAGTAGTTGACAACAGAAGGAAGCCCTTGAGTTTCTGGTCATGGTGCACTAAGCTTTTAAAGAAAGCCAATCAATCAATTGGTTTAAAGCAGGGAAAGTTTATTTGCCTATATAAGTAGCACTTAAGAAATGGCGATTGATTTTTGTGGACCTGAGAATAATCCTGAAGCTATAATAGTAAAGAAAAAGAATTAGAACAAGTGGAAACGTTTAAATACCTTGTTCTTGTTTTAGCTCATAAACTAATGTGGAAAAATAACAGATGTAATTTTAGTTAAATTAAAACAATGTATTGTTTGAGGAAGCTCAGGTCTTTTAATATCAATCCATATCTACTTAAAATGTTTTACTCTTCAATGATATGCAGTGTTTTAAATTTTGCCCTCATCTGTTGGGGAGGTAATATTCAAAAACAAGACAAGAGCAGACTTGATAAAATATAAGAGAGTGATAGTAGTTAAAACAGGACAACCTAGACACATTTTTCCAACAATGTACGACAAACAAAAGATCCTACACAAAAGAATAAGACTGTAAACAGATAGAGCGTAGCGTATGTACAGAACACTTAAGTTGAGAACAGCTAATAGTCGTTTGACTCACTCAGCACTGGGTCCTATCTGTATAAATGCTCTGCATCTCTACCCATTTTTAGTTAATTTTAAAAGATCATATTTCAAAAAAGTTATCAATGCAAAAACGTAAAATTTTGTGTATCAATAGATTTCTATCTAAGCTGCACTGCACTTAATTTTTTCCAATTAAGTTTAGATCAGTTCATTTTTATGATTTCTCTATTGACATGGCCATTTTGAAAAAGAGAATAAAAAATATCCCACTCTAACAATACATGAACTAATACACATAATTTAGATAAAAAAAAAAAAAGAGGAAATGTACTTGTTCAAACATGTTAAATACAACAGTCAGACAAAAAAAAAAAAAAAGAGGTTAGGGAATCCACTTCGTAATTTTTACACATTCAAGGTCAGATTCAGGTGTAACTTTTTTCAATAGCCAAACACAGTCTTATTTCGATCTAGATACGCAAATGTGAAAAAGGAGAGTTTCTTTCATTCCTTATAAACTTGATTTGGACTGCTAAATAATGGTTTGGAAAGTAAAACAGATATTCACAGTTAAGACGTAGAATTCTCGGTTTTCAGAAGCAATAGCACAGCAGAGTATATTGATATTTGTGCTGAGTGAGTTAAATGTCACTTGGTCCTTCATGATAAATTTTGCATAAAATGTTGAGTTAGTTACAATAGAAATATAATGAATTATATTGCATTACAACACGCTTGCAAAAGAAGCCTAAGTGATGTTTACATTGGAAAATACCGCTCTGGAAGAAAAGGTGACAATGTTTCCTTGACACATTTGTCTTTACGCTAGAAGAGGTCAAATTTTATTTTAATTTTTCAAATTTTTCCAGTTTTTCAGACTAGGAAAATAAAATGTGATTATTTATATCCATAAAATAACAATAATTTATTAAAAAAAAAAAAAACAAGAACAAAAAATCATCATCTGTGTTGAAAATTGTAAACCCGCTGAGAAATCTTTCTGATGTTAATTGGTTCATCCTAACATTTCGCAAAAGTTTTGATGAAATAAATACTATAAATATATAATGAACTTCCAAGAGGATTTTTATCCTAAATCCATAACTTTTCTTCAAATTTTTTTTAACACCACGTGGGACACAGATCTTGACTGATTAAAATTCAGTAAACTTCTTCACTGTACATAGAGTGGTTTTGGAAGAGATATCAGAGAAAGAAATTGAAGTTGCCTTTTATAATAAAGATTAAGTGTGGAAGCTGTCTATGTTGAAGCAATAAAATGTTAAAATATACTTTGGCTCTGGTAGCAATATTAAATACAGTGTAGGTCTTTGTGCATTGTCAATAAATCAATACATAAGACTAAGAGAGACTTTGATGGCTTAAGAACTAAATTGCCATGTTACTAGATATATTCCTTTACTTAAGCTTGTTACAGTTTCAGTGACACTTGGAGCACTGCACAAATCTTTTTTTCACCAGGTCTTTTTTGATTTTTTATTTCAGAAAACCCAGGCGAAGGAGGGAGGAGATGGGGAGAAATCAGGTATGTGGTGGAAGAATTTTGATCTCCATGTGAGGGTCACAAATAAATAACTTTTAAGATGCAAAGACAAGTAGTACAGTAGTATTTTGATAAAAGTGAGGTGAATGTGGGAAGGGAAAAATTCTTTTTTAAAATAGGATTATATTACTATTAGTCAATTTTTTTTTCAATGTGTAGCTAAAATACAATTGTGGAACTAAAGAAATCATCCTCTTTATATTTTCATAATTCCTTCACATTTCAGACAGATTAGAATGGAGTCATTGTGATTGATTACCCAAATTCCAAATCTTTTCAAATTCTTCACAGATGTGCAGGCTCAAAGGTACCTTTCATTAAGTAGAGGTGTTTAGATATATCAGTGCTTCTGAATTAATGCGTAATGGTCATTTTGAAAGACCTCGAATGAGTTTTCCGTATTTGCTTTTTTTCCAGAGAGTAGAGAGAGCCCACAGGGCCAACTTTAGTTCTCAGGTACCTCCAGTGGCAGATAATTTCACCATGGAAGCAAATTCGTTTCCCCCACTCCCTGGAGCAGCAGTAAGTAGCACTCTGGAGTCATGGAAAAATGATTTAAAAGAATATAGAAATTTTCAATTGCATTTAACATGGTTCTGCATATTCTGATTTTTTCGCCTCTTTTTTCACTTAAGCTTATACAATTGGATCAGTCCAAAAACTATGTGTACACATGTGTCACAAAAACTTTTAAGAAAGGACATTTTCCCCATCCTTTTTTTTTTTAATTTCCTCAGAATAATGTAGCGAATTCGGAAGTATCCCATGAGAACAGATTGTCTGATGTGGTGAGAGGTTTACCTCGAGTACAAGGGGGCATAAACAGTGCAGGGAGCAGTAGTGGCTCGGGTGGCCCCGCTCCAAGTGGGGCTGGCCCACGTGGTCCTTCGAGCAGCCCTAGCCCTGTTGCCACGCCAGGCCTTGGTACAGCCTCTGCCCAGTCCAATCATACCCACCACTCTCAGCAGGTATTTAACAGTTTGAATGGAACCATATCTTTTGAAAATCTTTATTGAGTCTCTTCTTCTGAAAGAAGCGAAATATAGAAAGCAAATTGATGAAAGCAGCTTGATCGCTCTAGCATTTCGATTGAGCTTGTTTAATTTATTAAGCAATCTATCATTATGTAATAGAATTCTACAATAGTAGTTTAAAGAGGCTAGAGTTTGCATAAAGGTTTGTTGATTGTAATCTGAAAGTTTTTCGAGGAATCTCATTCTAACTTTTCTTATCTTACCTGTTGATAAGCAAATATCTCTAAATTGTTTGTAACTCAGCAAACATTTTCCTCGCAAATCGTTGAAGTCCTAATCTTTAATTCAGTTATGCATTTCTCATGCAAGTTGGATTGTGTATAAACACTTTGAAATCTGAATTATTTAAAAGAAATTTTTAGATGTGGAAGAGATATTTATGAAAGTTTCTTTATCTTCTCTAGAGGGGCTCAAGCAATCAACAAGCTGATTCTGATACATCTGGAGCCTTAGATGACGCAGACACAGCTTCCTCATCTCAGGAGGATGCAGATGTGGACGGTGGATCTGGAGATATCTCAGTTGTCTTGCCAGTTTCTACTGACTCAAGAGCAAATACTTTGGGAAAGACCGAGATAGGTCCATCTTCAGAGCCCCACTCTCACGTTTCTATGTCGAGGTGACCAGTTATTTCTTTTTTACTGCACATCAGCACGAATTCTCTTAAAGTCTCCTAAATCTGTACTCAGACCTGAAAGCCATGACTGCCATGAGGTTCTTGCTGACATCCCATTCCATTTGTGTCTCCATTGTAGAATGTAGAAATAACATTGAAACATCTTTTTATTTTTTGTTAATCTGCAAAATTAGCTGGTAATTTTTACATTTTTTTTTGCAGTTTTTTTTTAAGTTTCTAGCTTCACGGATAAGAAAGTTTTGAATAAGTAAACTATGCTTGTGCATTTTTTGGCTACTGGTTTGCAGTTCCAGATTAATACTATGATTTATGTTTTTCTTTTTGAGAGAAAATCACTTGGCGGCCTATAATGAAACCGTCAGTATTAATCTGGTTTAATTTTGCAATAAAATTCCATAATTTTGCACTTTATTTGATGTTGCTAGCTTCATGGAGAGCAAAGTTATGAATTAAAGATAAATATCAACTATGATTTATTGATCATCAGCATTAGCTATGACTCTTCCATCAAAAATATTCCCTGATCTGCTTGACATGCAACCAAAATGATTGAATTCATGTGATATTGCGATAATAGCCAAAAATTTTGCAGTCTATTTGAAGTTCCTAGTTTTACTGAAAGCTAAGTTATGACTAAGTAAATATTATCCACTTTAAAATCTACATTACTTTTCCTACTGGCTGAGTCAGGGGGGTGGCACTTGGCCTGTCAGTTGAAACAATCTTAACGGACAGATCAGAGCATCAGTGAAATAAGATATAAGCCTCAGACCTAATGGTCCTCATTGGCTTATTTACATTTATGTGATGTCATATGCTTAGTAAGGGCACGTTGTATCTTCTGAAGAAATAAACGTAATAAACCCACTTGAGAGAAAGGCCAAAAATTGACATGACAACCGATACATGGTGTTCATTTGAGATTTGAAATAAATGATGCTACAGTCCACTTCAAATTCAATCTCAAGAGTCTTTGTATTACATGTACTGTGGGTGAGGTGCGAAGTGGCATGGGCCATGTGTTAGCGCCCATTGCATCAGCTTCCCAGCACTAGGTGGTGACTTGATTGTTACAGCTGTAGTTTCGAACCCGCGTATCAGCATGATAATTTTATAGCTTTCAATCGATGATGTAAAAATCCAAGTCTATTTTATAATTGCTTGTAGACAATTTTATTTTGTTTCTAAATATACTATCAGTAAAATCAAATAACGAAGATATAGAACAATGATGCAATTTTTCGGCTGTTGTCTGCTTACTGAATTTCTTTCTCACCCCTTCCCCTTTCAAAAAAGGGAGAATGGGTAAACCTGAGGGCTATTTGGTTTCCGAGTATGTGTGAAAATAGGGACATGAGTAGTGAGTTTGTTCCTTTGATGCTTTGGTTCCGTTACGTTTGTATTAGATGAAAGACACTCATGGAATTGACTTGATGGGCTATCCTGATTGGTTCAAGAGCTTTGCTTTGTGGATCATAAGTGGTGTGAAATAGCTGATAGTGATTGGATTGGTCATCATGCAAAGCTCGAAATAAAATAGCAAACTAGAGGAATTTGCGATTAGCTTTATTGATAAAAATTGTTTTGATATTTTTCTTCCGGACACGATTTTATATGCATCATTTACTCGTATTCTTATTATATGTCCTGAATGGAACAAAAGAAAGTTGAAAAAAAATAACACGAGCACAAAGATTAAACATTACAGTTTCAGAAAATGTATGCTTTTATACGCGTCTGAAAACGTTAGAGTGTAAAAACAATGTATCAACCTCTAGATATTTGATTTTCACACAACTGGACCTGTTAGTGCGCCAAGCACATGCTTTCGTAACGGTTACTGGCTTGGCACCCTGGCCCTGGCAAATCAATTAACGCTTTACCTGGACAGGGGCTTCAAGGGTTAAGGTGAATTGTCTCTAAATGCTCTAAAATTGCCCCATTTGCAGCTTAATTTTCAAAAATTTTCCGTGGAGAGGGTGGGGGGAGAAATGCCCCAGGACTAAAAAAAATCCTCACTTTTCATTATTTCTCACTGGAAGCTCTGAAGAAGTGCCACTAGTAACACTGATACCGATAGCAACGTGGAAGAGGGGAAGGGGAGAGTTACTCGTTGCATACACATTGCACTGGACATAGTTAATGAGGCATAGATTTAGTTAGGCCTCTTTTGTAATTGGAATCATCTTAATTTGAAGTTCGAATAGAGAAGGTATGAAGATTATCCAGCCATTGAACATGTAAGCCTTCTTGTGCTACTTTTGATAGATTTTAAAATCTTGCCTTTATTACTTTTAACACTATGTGTTAATTTTCCTCTAGAGACTACTAGATTGATCTGCAATTCAGATTTAAATCTAATCTGAAAAATAATAATGAAAATAAGGATTCCATATACAACTAGACGTTTAGATTGAAATTATCCTGGTGTCTCAGCTTAGTTGTTGGATACAAATCTGAATGTATTTCAAGAGACAAATCTTAACTTTTAAGGCTATAACTTTAGTTCAAACTTAATGGCATGCATCTGGAAAGCAAGGCTGGATAAGATAAAGACTTGAATGTTAAATAGCTCTTGGTCTATGTGATAGATCCGGTTTTAAAAGAGAGTCATTGAACTTTTTGAGTAAGGTATATTTAGGTCAAGATTTTAATTTCTGCTAAGTTTGTATTGTAATCAAATTATGAAAGTTTGCATACTTCCAAATTTAAATTTCTCCCAGAAATTAGGCATAGGTAAAAAATTCACAAAAGTGCAAAGCTGAGAATGAATAAACTAAAATTTTAAAATAAAAACTAGATATATTTATTAATTAATATTAAATAAAGAAGCTTTTGAACTTGATGGTGAGACCCGATTCGGCCTGATTTAACCATATTTAAAGATCTGTAGTATGGTCCATAAGGTAAACAAAACAAGTTATACAAGATTGAAAAGCTTTTAAAGAAAAGAAAAATATTACCCTTATGCACTATTTCAACTCACGGTTTCTTAAGACTCCTTTAATATGCAGTGAATACCTTTTGTTAAGAATATCTGTGACGATAAAATACAGTTAGCATTGTGGGTGCACTTGCCAATGATTATCGGCACTAGTGATGGGATATGAGGGAAATCGTTTTGGAGTTGATTTTGTGAATGAATGGCACTCCTCGCAAAATTGATCAATGGGGATGAAATTGCGGGATAATTGAGTTTAAATGTTGACTTTCTTATAATATAAAACTCATTGAATTTTGGTCACATTTCCTGGGGGTTACATATGTGAACGAATGGCTCTTGGAGGGTTCTCTTTTGATTATGGCCACATTTTCTCTTCTAAATATAGAAAGTTTTTAACTCGCTGCTACATACTTGAAATGTTCACCATGTTCATTGTGTATTCTTCTGGTCTCTGTGTTAATAGGTTGATTCTGCCATTTAAGCGAGGGATTTTAGTGAGGCCTGTCACACATGTGAGCAGCTCGCTCAGGATGTGTAATTTATATGGGTGCCTCAAAAATTGCGATGGATATAATTATCTATTTTCACTTCTCAATAACTGAATGTAAAACAAGAATTAACAACTAAAACACAATTTTTTTAAATCTAGTTCTTTTCCATAAGCGGCGAATAAAGAGTGGTTTAAAGTAGCCAATTTACTCACAACTAGTCTCGATGTCTAGGAGAAATTGAAGTTTGAACTTTGCTCTTATGAAGATGCATTTTGAGAAAGAATGATTTGGTTAAAAATGCTCAGAGGGAAAGTATTTGGAGCTTGGTTGAAAGGTTTGCTAAAAAGCCTTGTGGGGGCATTGGATGTCAGCTGTATTGTGTTGTGAATGGTCAGGAGAACACACACACATTTAGAATTCTCTAAATCTTGCATTTTCCAACATAGCATAGATAGAAACTTTGTAACTATATTCTTACACTTTTCAAAAGCTATTATAAAATTATCCTGCTTTTAGTTGTAGTTGACGATGTGAGGGCATCACTTTAAAATCATTTTTACAAAATAATTACACAACTTCTATAGATTTTTGTAACATTAAACGGGGGAGGGGGGGGTACTTGTCACTGTAAGAGAGGCTAAAATTTTTATGCTCATGGAGTAGATAAAACATAATTTTTTTCCATTATGCTGTCAGATCCTACAAAGCTTCTGCACCTGCCAATGGTGCTGCTAGTGGGAGCAGATCCATTGAGTCTCGTCACAGTCAAGCCTCAACTGGATCATCAGGCATTTCCAACCACCAGGGAGCCAGGGGTCCTCAACCAGCAGTTCAGTCTCCCTTGCTATCACCAACTGCTGTAGCTGCTGCTGTAAGACGAGTGCTCCATGTCTTTTTGATTTGTTATTTTAGATATTTTTTAACCCTCATGTTTTGAGAAAGACTTTTTTCTCCTCAGGAGTATTTGCCAATAAGTTTACTATCATGTATCAAATATGCATGAGACTTTCTTGAAAACCTTTCCATATCAAAAAGGAGATAGAAAAAAAAAATTTAGGATGTCATTTATTTGAAAGGTGCCTTCTAATCAAGAAATTCAATCTCTATATAAAATTAACTCTGCCATCATCACCAAATGGAACTATGACAGAATTTTTCAGTGCCAATTACATACTCCATTCACTTACTAGCAAAATTTAGAGCAAAAAATTGAGATTTTGATATTTGTAGATGTTGAAGAGAAGAAAAAAAAAGGAGGAATTATTAAGTTAACTGTTGATATACTAGAACAAAACTGTTAATTTAAGTAAAGCAGCATCTCTTTTACAATTTTTTTTTGCTTATTGGTTTCAGGAAGCACCCAAGCCTTCATATGCCCAGATAGCTCAGAAGACAGCAAATGTTGTGGCTGGGCCAAGTGGAAGTGATCCTGTAACTGTTGGAGCTTCCGCTTTGCAGACAGCTCAAACTGGCCAAATGCCTTTGACATCTTCCTCAAATACAACCACATCAACAAGCACAACAGTTCCTGCTCAGAATGGGCCCAGCCCCTCAGTCAGCTCCCATCAAATCTCTGGAAACACCATGTCCACATCTGCTCGTAATAGCAGCAGCAGCAACAGCAACGCCTATAACCAGTCCCCTAATCATGGTTACCAGCGTGAGTTCAGTGGGAGCAACTACAGGCCTGGCCAGCACAGAGGTGGCTCTGGGGGTGCATCTAAAGATGGAAACTTTCAGGGTAGTCCTCTTTACCAGCGCCCACCCAACAGCAATAACAACAGTGTGAACAACAATAGGAGAAATGCCAAAGACAAGCTCACACCTAACAATATCAATAAATATGATAGGAGGAAACCAGAGGCTAGACAGAAATAAAGCTTTTATTTTGTTGATGCCTCTCTTCAGATCCCCATCTAGTCCAAAACAATGAATTGACTAACCTTCTCAGGAGATACTTCCAAAACCGTGTACTTTCTCTCATGAAGATTTCAGAGATCTGCCTTGAATGTTCTTATAAATTTGCAGTGTGGATTTCATTGTTATACACCTGGCTCTGCCAGTTTGTATCATTTGGGATGAAAGTGTTGGCGAGGAAAAACTTTCTTCTTCATACAAACTTCCCTACGATAGAACCCAGAACCTAGCCCTACAGGGCTGGAGGAAAAATACCCTGACTTTTGTACATGTGAACTGCGTCATTGCTTTTTCACATTCTTCACCCACCAGTTTTCCTGTTGTTATCCTCAGATTGGCTTTCAAACTATCTTATAGTATCATCCACTCAAGGTCATCCTAAATTTTGCCTTGTTCTCACCAAAGTCATTTATTTTGAAAGTAAACTTCATGGTGCAAGAAGCCAATTACATGAATCAATATGCCATTAGTCTATGCATGTACAAGAGTTGTGCAGAACAAACTTTTTAATGCCAGAGCATAAGACGATCCCACTTAAACAAGTCATTAGAACAATAAATATTTACGATCTGCGTCTTTCATTTACCCCCTATTTATCATATCAAGAACTGGAAGATGCATCAGCTCTTGATATGGAAATTATTTTGTGATGTAATAATGGACTTGAAAAAAGAAAGTGGGTAAGTGGCCCATTTTGATGCAGCAATTTTTTTTTTCTACAAACCCTATCACTGACTTTGTAAGTGTTTCAACATCTTAGGAGAGTGCTACTCCTCAAAGCTTTTTCTTTTGATTCAGCTGTTGAAGTCTAAAAAATCATCCAATGATGATAAAGCGGTTTTCAGATTCCGGTTTACCCTGAAACAGGGTAATATCTAAAGTAAAACAAAGTAGTGTCTCTAGAAAAGGATGTACACTTGTGTGTTCTTGCCTTTTGTTATTATGAAGCCCAAAATTTCTTATGTGCTGAGGCTTTCATGCTTAAAGTAAACTATATGTATGTTTTCTCTACTCATTTGATGGTGGACTCTTTTAATTGTGATCTTCCTCCTTACTGATCATACTTCATACAGAAGGCTACTGCCGTTTTCATTCTCATCTTCAACATTGTCATCATTTCTATCTTTAAATTGCCAAAAAGCTTCCAAATGTAATGGTTGTATAATACTTGTTTGAGTTTTCTTTACCTTGAACTCAGAGGTCACTTGTAAAAATTTGTTTGGTTTTTTTGCTTTTTTGTTTAGTTTTTGTTTGTACATGCATTATAAAAAAATTAAAAACTCAAAAAAGAAACATATTATGATATGATGGTTTAAAATATAAATAAATCAATGGATTTTTCACTTTTGAATTTTTACTTATGCAAGCCAAAAAGGTTGCATTTTGCAAGTAAATGTGGTAGTTTTGCTAGTTTCTTGTAAGTGTTGCAGTTGATATTTTCTGCGGAGTATGCTCAGCACTATCAAAATATATCATGTAAGGAAAATAGTGCTAGAGATCTTTTAACTTGTTTGTAATGTTTTTATGGGATTGTGAGATTGATCATTGACAATTTTTGTCCATTCAGAGAGGCTTTTTTTGACTTTGACTTTTTTTTTTTCTTCATTCTTTCATTTTATGTAGTGATGCATAGGTAGACATACATTTTCCAATGTAGATCAGCCATGTATTTTCCTTATATTTTCCTTAAATTCAGTAGAGACTATATCACACTTTAGCCAATTCAGTGGTTCAAAATTCACTCAGATTGACTCTTTTTTAATTTTTAATTATTATTGAAAAATTGACATTCAGACCTTCAAAAAAATTTTCAGTGTCATTTCTTGGACACCAGAGTGAAAGGCTCTAATTGATTGGCCTATTTGCACAAAGTGATCTTAAATCGGTATGGTAGAGTAAGAATGAGACAAATATGACAGTTAATTTGCTCAACTATAATGTCAAATCAGATTTTTTTTTTTTTTTGCTTTAAATGGTCAATTTAGCAATGCAGCATGTGAAGTGAAGCTGTGCTTAAAATATTGTTTGTCTTGTGCAGTGAGCAACCATGAACTCAGATATTATGGAGTTTAAGCAGATTTCTTTTTCCACAATTGGTTTTGGTATTGACAGAAGGGCTCTCTTGTTACACATAAAGAAAACAAAAATACTATATAAATAATGTTGCAGCTCAGTATTTGTACAGAATAAACTATGATGTATTTATAATAATTTGTTTAATTTGTTGGAGGTTTTGGAATGAGCCAGATGCTTATTTGCTGCCAAATCATGTAAATGCTTTGAAGATCTGCTCTCACCCTCTTTTCATATCAGAAAAATATTTGGGTCAGTGTCTCTGTTATAAATCTTCACCATTGTTTTTGTGTCTTCTTTTTTTTATGGATATTTAGCATGAATGACACTTCTGTGTAAACAGATTTATATTACAAGAAACAGAAACAGTAAATGGGTTTTTTCTTTCAGTTCCTTTTTTTTTTTCTTTTACAAAATAGAATTTGATTACTTTCCATCATCCTATCATTGGCATTTTTCTCAATCACAAGGAGATGGAATGATTTCTTTTTTCAAAACTTTGGTATGTGATGTGGGTCTGTAAAATATTTTTTGTTGCACAATTGTCCCAAATACATGGTGGTACTTTGTAATTTGTATTCTTTTCAGAGCTATTTTTCAAATATATGATAGAGAGTACAAGAGTAGTATTTTGCATGTAAATAGAATGCACTTAAATTATCAATCAAAGATCTCTTTTTTCTTATGGAATTTGTTTTTAAGCAGGTTAAAAGTTTGTCCATATATTTAAATCAAATTGCTCTGTCAAAGAAGTAATCTGAAGGGAGACAACAGAATTGAGGTCGAAGTCATTCTGTCTTCTATCAAATGGTATTTGACCAAGAATAATTTTAGAGTTGTATGTTCAGTCCCTGAATCTTAAATTAACTGTAATTTTGCACTTCACATACTGCCATGCTCATGCGCTGTTTCCTTTCAAATAAATATGATGTGAAAATGGACATCTTCAATTGATCCCTTTATGTCCCTCATTGTTGTTCACTAATATTGCCCTGGTCTTGTTAATCTATGGTTCTGGCCACTTTCTCAGTTTTTTGCCCCAAAAATTTGTATTTTGTTCTGCCTGTTGTGTTTCTTGTCATTTTAATCTTATCCCTTTTTCTGCTCATCCACCATTTTCCTCCCTCTGTTAACCCATCAGACATTTTGAATGACAATGTGATATATGTGTAAATAGAAAATTCTGTTTGATGATATGAACTCCTAAACAAGCAAAAAAGAATGAAAAAAAAAAAAAAAAGGTGTGTTCGTAAGCAGTGTTTGATTTAGCATTGGCTGTTAAAATGTGGGGTTGTTTTTTCTAAGGTGAAGGTTGTGGGTAAATGAGGAGTCTTTCACAGAAAGCTTATGGGTTTCGTTGTACTATGATTGGCTGGATTTAATTATTGTGTGTGTGTGTGTACATTTTGTTATACTTTGACTGAATAAGCTAAAACTTTCATTTTATTTTAGCCAGTAAGGTGTCTATATTTCCTTTTTAGATAATGGCCGTGAATGTAGGAGGAAATATTCTTCATTAACAAAGAAATTTTTGAAGTTTGATAGCAAATTCAATTCCTATGTAAGTATGTATTGTATTTTGAAGAAAAAAAATATGAAAGCTTTGTCAATAAGTTTTATCAAGTCTACTAATGCATTTTATATGATAAAAGATGGATTAGTGAGATGCAAATGTTTAATGTAACATAATAATGCTGTTTTGAAAAAGAGGCATGCCAATTTTTCTTTCTTTCTTTCTTTACGTTTTTTTTTTAATAGGGGGGGAGGGGGAGGTGGGGGATATCACAAAAGGTTGTCGATATATTTTTTGTGTATATTTTTATTTCTGAAAGTTTTTTTCAATTAGCTTTGCTGTATTGATGGGTTTATTCACAGTCATCTTTTTCCCCAAATCATGTAGTATGCTGGCCTTTTAGATTTCTTTTTCTGCAACATTTCTTATGGTTTTTAATGATACTTATCAAGTGATCTATTTTTTTACGCTGCATTTTTCTATATAAGCCACTGAGTGATATTATTATATTTTGAAATTTTAAATTGTCTTTAGGTCTTTTAAGCTTTAATGGTAGTTAAAGAATACTAACTTGCTGTGTGAAGATTCACAACTTTAGTGCTTCATTTTCTACAATTGATAACTTTTAATTTTTCTGATATCTTAAAAAAATTCAAGGGAGAAAAGCCATTCAGAAAATGATTATATAGGCTTTGAAAAGGTAAGGAAACCTTACAAATTCTTTTTTTTTCCCTTCTTCCTCTCTTTTTTTCTTTATTGTATTATTGACTGAGTGAAATAAGAATCTTTGATATAATGTGAAGATGTGTCTATGGCAGTTGTGCCTCTTGTCAGATAGATGAGTGTGGTTAATTTGCTGACTGATTGTAATTATTCTGGAATGAATGCCATGTTGAGCACGAGCAAAGTTTGTGTTGCTTTCATGTTTTCGCTTTTCCTTTTTTGCCATTACTTGTTTGTTCCCTTGTCTTTTTGCATTTGCGTTTATCATTAAGAATGTTCCAACATTGAAAAAAGAATGCTCTATGCTTATATATTTTTCAGTACGAATAAATCTGGCCGGAAAATTTTAAAAGATCAAGGTATAATATCAAGCATTTAAAAGAAGAAAACTATTTACTTGAACAATAGAGCTAATTTTAACAGCATATGACTAAATAGGAATGAGTTATTGGTCATGGTAAGCCTATTGTCTGTGACACAGTATTTTTGATTTCTTCATTTTTAATTTCAATAATTTATGATTGGCAGATTTATTGGAACGAAGATAGTCTCTTCTATGATGCTGATCATTAAAATAAGCATCAATCTCCAGGCCACTGAAGGCTGAAGATTATTTTGATTGTTGTCTTTTTTTCCTCTCAGTGGCGTTAAGCATATAGCATTTTGTTCCTTTTGACTTTATGATAAATATGTGGGAGTTTTGGGCTAGGCCCCCAACTGGGAATTTGCCCAAAATTTGGGATGAATATCAAATGAAACAAATTTTGCCAACTCTAAATTCATGACGCCAATATAGATTCTAATCATAGAAGAAGAAAAGAAAAATTCTGTGTCACAGTAATCTAAATTCAGTCTGATTTACAGTAAAACAAAAAATAAACAAGACAAACTTCCATTGAATAACTTTGCAGTTGTACCCTATGCTTGTCATTTTTTAAAATTGAATCCATATACAATACTGCATTTGGGTTTTTTAAGTTATGAAAAGAGTGAGTGTTTATGTTTTACTTCATCTCTGCAATTGGAGATTTAAGCTCCATTTTGGGCAGTTAACATCTAGATGTATTATAGTTATGTGGTAGAATTCCTTGGATGTTTATTTTACTTGTTTTTTATTCTTTAATATGTAAGTAAAGAAGCAACCTTTCAAGCAAGTATTATCTTGTTCACCATACCTTTTTATATAAAATAGGGCAGAATCAAAAGTTAAATTTTAGGGGGAAGGCATCCTTTATTTACTCATCACCTGATTGTAATAATTTTTTTTAATAATTTGCGGTTTTTTTTTTGCAATCCATGCCTTCTTTGATAAAGTACAGGAAAATGTCTATGATCATGCACACACTTGTTCAGTGGCTGCATTTACAGCAGCTATCATATTGTGTGGATGGTTTGTAAGTTTCTTAAATCCTTTCAGCACAAATATACCTGGGCTATTTTTTTTTCCTTAAAAAAAAAAAAATTAAAAAACTTTTTTTTTTCAAATATCATTTTAAAGGTTACAATTACAGGTTGAGGTTTTTTAATCTAAGTTTTACTATAGTTGATTTTCAACGACAATTCTTTATATGGAGTCGGGATTAAATTTTTTTTATCTTGAATTCATCAAGCGTAATTTACCTTTTTTTTTTTTTAAGATTTATGTTTATTTTTTGGATCATTTTAGACTCTATTAGTTTTCACTTCATGTACGTGTGTCACAGGGTACAATTGCAAAGCTTTCAAATGAAGAAATTGAAAGCTAGAAGCTGATGTTGCCACCAAAAAATGGTTTTGTCTTTGTATTAAATACAGAAATTAAAAGTTTAATGTAACACAATGCAAAATTGTTTTTTTTTTTTTTCTCTATTGTCTTGTGCTTCATCTATCAGCTAAAAAAATACACTTCCCATAGGAGTTTTGATTGACCCTCAGATTTAGAAATATCTATTTTTTTTTTAAACCTTAGGAATGTCACTATAAAGAATTTCTGGTAAATTGATGTTTTCATACTTATATCCAAAGTTGATTAGGCATTTTCTTCTGTTGCTACTAATGATGTGATTCAACTAAGTACTTACTTATGGCATTCAGTTGTTTCTACATTTTATGAAAGTTTCATCAGTCTTTCATGAGCATAATTCCTTTTATTTGTTCCTTTTTCCATCTTTGTATCTACTCAGTCACAGTATTAAGTGAGAAATATGAAGTTAAAATATTGAAAGTAAATTAGAGACAAAAGTAAACAAAGTGAGGGAAATGGAGCCACAATGTATTTGTGATAATGTCTTGATAAATGAGGCAAAAAGTTACTGTTATTATTCATGTTTTACCATCACCACTATTGATACAACTGCGCCTAGGACTGCTACTACTAGCTTAATTAAAAAAAAAGTAAATGTTGCAGTATAGGTCAATGTTAAGTTGTAAGTCATAGTCAACTCTTCTCCCCCCCCACCCTAAAAAAAAAAGATATATATATATATATATATATATATATATATATATATATATATATATATATATACATACATGTAGTGCAGCTCTATTCATTATAGAACAATGCACAATATGTAAGCTTTGGCTTCACACCTTCATCAGACACCAAAACAAGAACTAGTAGTAACATCACACGTGATATCAATACCTATACCCCAGGTACTACAACAAATGACGGAAGTCATTTGTCTGTGGACACCTAATTTTTTAATTGGGAAGCTGGAGTAGGCGCGACATTTTTGTTGAGTTTTTTCCCCCCAACTTTTTTGTATGGTAACAAAATCGAACACGAATTTTCAACCAAGTAAAAATTGAAATGGAAAAAGATAGACACTTGCACCTACTTGTTCATTTCTTTGGAGAAAAATTTCTAGCTTCCTAACAACTGGTTTTGGTGACCATCGGATCTCAATATCGAATAGTCTTGTAAGGGATTGATTGGTCTCTCTTGTCGAAGTGTAGGTATCATTCCATTTTTATAGATATTTTCTTAAGGGATTAATATTGTAATTTAAAAAAAATTTTCTGCTCACCCCATTGGATTACTAAACTGAAATCTACACGTTCGTTTTTTGTTTTGTTTTTTAATGCGGTTAAGAGAGGAGAAAAAGTTAGGGTTCCATTCTCTCTCTAATTTAACATACGGGGTGTAAAGTTCTTCAAAATTCACTAATTTTAAACAAAATTTCATACCCCCCTCAAGATCACAATTATAATTAATAAATTATGTTGGCTTATGAATATGACATACACTTTATCTACTCTCTAGACTATTTTGGCGGGTCTGAGATCAGTTGACCCCAAGACAGTGATGTGGCTAGTGAATACTTATTCTGTGGAGACCACATGATTTAAGTTACCCCTTAATACGATTACAGGCTTGGTCTCGTCCACAGGAAAAAGAAACTTCCGTCACTAAACCCAAACCCAGAATCAGGATCATTGTCAACAAACTGTATTGACTAATATAAGAGACCATAATGGTATTTTCCCGTTTAGTTTTTTTCCTCAACACAATTTACCTTTGAGAGATGTTTTTCCATACTTACCTCGTTCAAATGGATGCCTTGGTTATCATCGTGTTTTTTATTCACACAGAATTCAAGTTTTTCGCTTTACTTTTTTTTTTTTTTTAAACTTCTTTTTTAATATGAAATTAAATGCAAATATCGATGGGTATGTGAGAGAGACAAATAGGTAGATTGAGATAGAGAGAGAGTGGCAGGAGAGGGTTCCTTGTGTTTTCTCTCTCTCTCTCTCTCTCTCTCTCTCTCTCTCTCTCTCTCTCTCTCTCTCCCTCTCTCTCTCTCTTCTCTCCCTTTCTCTCTCTTTCTATTACACACACATACACACTTACACTCACTCCCCACCCAGTCAGCGCAGACATCATGTACTCTATATATAGCTTTAGACAGCGATAATGTGAGATTCAGCATTCATCGCTTCATTTTCCAGTATTCACTCGCATCATTCATCAATGAGTGTAATACGATTTAGTTTACATCGCCGTTCACAAGCTCATAGATGGACAGCCTTGGCAGCAGCACGGTGCCTTGACGCCTACAAACCCATTAAACACGCGCACAGCCACATACATTCTTATTTAGCTGAGTTAGGCTCGTTACCTGAGAAGCCTTGGTTGAGACTCGAAACATGCCTAGTTATCCTTCCTTATCTCCAACTATCTGAGTATCTCGCTCTTACTCAGTCTATTTGTCTGTGTCTTCCTAATCCTATCTCTGTCTCTCTCTTACTCAGTCTCTCTGTGTATATCTCTCTATCTCTCTGTCTGTCTGTCTGTCTGTCTGTCTGTCTCTCTCTCTCTCTCTCTCTCTCTCTCTCTCTCTCTCTCTCTCTCTCTCTCTCTCTCTCTCTCTCTCTCTCTCTCTCTCTCTCTCTCTCTCTTTCTCTCTCTTAATCTATTAACTTCTTTCCCTTCTCTTCTCACCTGCAACCAATCTCTCCCAACACATCTCTTGTTTTCTATCCTGTTTCAGCCTGTTACTTGTCCCTTTGTCTCGTTCAACATATCCCTTAATCTTCTTTTGTATTTGTTTTTCTATTATGTTCTTTTGCCTCTGCTTCTCTCCTTCTGTATGTATGTATGTGTATATATATATATATATATATATATATATATATATAATTATAAGTGTATGTATATCTTACATAAGCCCATCCTATTCTCAGGGCCACCGAATGCTGTCTCTAAAATTAACTTCACGTACAAAAAAGGTCTTGGGTTATCCCCAGGCTTTTTACAATAGCCTAGTTTTTTTTAGTTTTCTGTAATGGCCTTTTTTTAAATAAGTAAAAATATATCATTTAGTATCAAAGTGGGGTGAAATTTGAGCAGGAATCCAATTCTGAAGTCATGTATTTTAATTTACTTTGGGTTTTTTTTTTTACTTAAAGTTTACTTTTCACAAAAAAAAAAAAAAAAGAAAGAAAAAAGAAACAACGACAAAAAACCAGCACGGGAAAACAGCGAGAAAAGATGTTGGGTTGACTAAAAGTGACTAAACGTAGGACAGGTGACAGGATTATGCACTAAAGGAGGCGAGAGATTAGGGATGTGAAGAAAATCATTCATCTATCGCCAAGACTCGAAATTTACATGCATTTATTCTCTTTGTTTCCCGTTGCTCATTCTTCTTACGTTTTTTTTTTTTTTCGACGGATCTAGACCTAGTCACAGAATGTATTGTTGTTGTAGCAGTTATTGTTGTCGTTGTTATCATTTTAAGTTTAAATTAGAACGTATCAATAGCCTACCCCATCAGATAAAAGGAATGCTATATGACTGTGCTCTTAGAGTGGTTTGGTATTTCTCATCCGCGAAGCACCCGTATCTCGAAATGCACTGTTATTAATCTAGGCTCAATTGATGTAGCAAAACATTGGCAACTTGAAGAGGAAAAAAAAAGGAAAAAGTAATCTGACGCTTCATGGTGAGTCGTTAGGATGAAAAACGTAGCCTGACTTGAGTTGCATGCTTTGCAATATATTCACTGAAAAAAAAACCACATTTTTTAAAAATAATATGTATTTTTGGCCTTTTCCGCGAAGCACAGTTCTTGCGTCCAAACCCACAGTTCTAGGTTAACTCCGAGCAGCAGCCAATGATAACATTTCCAGGGGCGTACCGAAACAAAATGTAAAGTTCAGACAACAATTTGACACTGGTGTAATAATGTGGGGAAAAAATGGATGCATTAATTTATCAAGTCATGGATTTCAATCGTCATTCCACAACTGAGCAAACAATATCATTAAAGATCACTGCAAGGCAAACTTTTATGGGAATTAAAATCTGCTTTGGTCACACGACATAAATGGGGCATCAAAGTTGTAAAATGCTTTAGCTTTCGCATCAAATCTTACCTCTCACAGACATCTTTTAAAAACTTAACATTTAGTTCAAAGCAAGAATTAAACATAATTTGTAATAATAATTTACGATACTTCAACCTTTTGTTTCTCATCTCATAGTAATAAACCCTGCCTAATAATATATCGCGAAAGTAAAAGAAAGATATAATATAATAAATTTATATGTATGTGTGTGTATGTGCAAATT
Source organism: Elysia crispata (assembly GCA_033675545.1). Classification (NCBI taxonomy): domain Eukaryota; kingdom Metazoa; phylum Mollusca; class Gastropoda; family Plakobranchidae; genus Elysia; species Elysia crispata. The sequence goes on from JAWDGP010001837.1 coordinate 472,154, forward strand.
TGCTAAGTATTATAATATCAGTCGCAAAACATTCTTTCACATTGTTAGCAAAATACGATTATTTCCGATTTAATTTTTAAATAGATTATTTGATTAAATTTGCACACAGATTATATCTCTTTTTACAAAGAGGGGCTTATAAGGTGACTTCCCAAACCCAAAAAATGTTTAATCTAAGTATTCAAATTAATGTGGCAAATAAAGTATTTATAGACCTAAAACATGTATTTCAAAGATTATCAACAGTTACAAATGTCAGCAAATTTCAAGGAATGAAAAAAAAAAAAAATTCATAATCAATGTCTATTGCTACGACCGTTGGTTACTTAAAGTTTCCACAATAGTGATATGTGGTTTTGTTCCTTAAATAAAACAACTGCATGTAAATAAATTGCTGCCCTAATTGCCTACGGCAAAAAGGGCAGTAAGTAAAGTAAGTAATGTAAATAAATCTCTTGAAACAAAGGCTTTATTGACGTGTTGATGATGAATAACAAACCAAAATGATAATTAACATAACCCCCCTTGTCTGCCCATCTTTCTCTTTCCAATTCCACCCTTGCATTCCTCTCGATTTTCACCTTCTCTGTTTCTTTGCAAGGCTTACCCATACTTATTGTCGATTTCAGTTTCACGGGCCTGAATTTATATAACTAGTATGTCTTTTTCTATCCTACTATCTCTCTCTCTTTCTTGTTCCCCCCCCCCCCCCCCTCTTTCACTAGATGCATTCGCAAGTTTTTAGCATTTGCCAATCACCTCCGGCATAAACATTAAAATCAGTGTTAACAGGTTGAGCAACAGCTCTTTAACAAAGCAAAACAATGAAATATTTCACTAGATCAATTTCAGGCAAAAATAAGTTTGATAATTTGATCAATTGTGTAAAACAGATCTAAGCCTTATAACACTCACGCCCCTCTAAGGGTATTGTGAATTCAACACCTCTGAATCGTTTCAATATTTTTTTTTTCTGGGCCTCGGATTTTTTGACCTGATAAAACCCGCGACTCAGTCCATTGCAACTTGCATTCTAAACTTGAGGAGCGAGAACGTCAGCAGACGCCAACCTCTTATCTTTCTCTCCAAGAACAGATCCACACCTGTCTTCAGAATTAGACAGTTAATTCTAGGTAGATATAATTATTTAGATCTAGATTAAATATCTAGTCTAGCTCTAACCTAAATCTTTACATTTCGAAAAAGTCAGCTTCTTTCAAACCTCCTTTGCAAAGATCTATCTGGATTATTCTGCGCTGGGAACTTTTTACAATACCGTTATTAGAATTTAGATCTAGAATCTAGATCAAGACGTCTAGATTAAATCAACACGTAGTATACCAAATCTAGATAAGGCACTCGTACAGTTTGTACAGGATTAATTCCATCACAGTACTGGATTTGACTAGCCTATGAGCAGATGTAGATCTAGAATCTAGATCTAGTACAGTGGGTATTATTTCAGATATCGGCCCATCTTGCCCTAAGCTTTAAAATTGTACGTTTCACAATGAATTTGACATGCTGGACACGAATATGAAGGTTTTATTCGTGGGAAATAAATACTTTTCAAGATATAAGCATTTTTGTGTTGCTTTAAAATCCCATTAACTCTTTCCCTACCCCTCCAGATTTTCACAGCTGGACCCCACTGTATGTTAGCTGTACACAAAAATTGTAATGTGATTTTCTATAATGCTCAGTGTGCCTTTATTTTTTCACTAATATTGACAAAATGCATATCAAAATGTAGGTAATTTTCAAGCAAATATATACGAAACTTATATAAACTGATAATATGTACAGGTTTTGCATCTTGTAGCTCAATCTGATATCCTATGCTACATTACACTCTAATTTTGAAGCAATTTCCTTCGCATAGGTGTGGCTTTCCAGGGCAGGTTGCACATACATGTACAGTCCTTTTCCTGTTGCCAGGTTCACTGCACACACGACAATTTCTGTCTTTTTTGAGCGTCTCCAAGAAATGTGACTCAGGAGCGAGTCTGTCAAGAGCTTGGACAGGCACTTGGATTTCTCTTGGAGCTTCCTGTCTCTCAATGCAAGCTGCTGCAGTCAGCTGCTGAATGAGCATGTTTTTGAAATTGACCAATTCAAGCTTAGTCATGCCAACGGCAATTCTCTTAGCGTTATGAATGATGCTTGCGTTGATAACAGTAAGCTCTAAAAGAAAATAATTTTTTTTCCACCATTTGTACCTCTTGCGCTTGTGCATTTCATAGTATTTCACCTGCTGATCTGCATGGTAGCAACCATTCATGTTTTGATTGTAGGTGTCAATGCATTCAGGTTTGTCATTGGCTTCTCGTCTTGTCATGATGGTTTTTGTGGCTACATTTCCATTACTGGTGACTATAACACAGTTCTTTTTGGCTTTGTCCCTGAAAGCGACTTCAAAGAGAGAATTGTCCATACCATTTCATGGCACCATAATCAAGTTTTAGACTCTTTAGCACAGGAGGAAAAAAATCTTTACGAACATCCACAGTCCCTGTGTAATCACCAAAAATATGATGTCCTTTCTGTAATGGTCTCAACAATTTTTTCAAAACTTTGACTGAGCCGTTTGACCTTAAGAGCATGGTGGGTCAAAATCAGGACGATAGCCTGTCTTAGATTCAAAGAAGGTAAACAAGTTGACAACTTAACCATACTCGCTGTCACAAAGTCCAAAAGTTAAGACACAAAAAGTCATATATCTCAAAAACTATTTATTTGCGACGAATAAAACCTTCAAATTCGTATTCAGTGTATTGAAATCTAACAGAAAAACATCATTTCAATTGCTAATGCGAGACGGGTTTACAGGTAAAAAAATGGAGGCGGGTCACCCGGCTTGGGGTACATAAAGTGTTAAGTTTTGATTTTGTCGGGAAACAATCAATTGTGAAGCCCGACTTCAGGTGGGCCGATATCTGCAATTTTACCCGGCAGTGTTTAGGCCTATTGGTCGGTTGAGCATTTTTAACAGTTAACTGCATTTTGCTTTTATGCAATCATCTAGATATAGAACTTGGAAAGATCTATGTTAGGGGATATTAGATGTACACCAAATAGATGAGTTTTTAGATACATCCTCATTAGAAATAGAGTTCATGATGAGTGCAAACCAGTACATCTCCGAATCAACGAAGAAGTTCGGTCATTTTTAAAAGTTTGTTGGAGCCATGACATAAGGCACCACAAGTTAAGTAACCAACCAAAGTGAAATTACCACATAATTATCTCCCTTGTTTTTATGAACTAACCACGTGTCTATAAAGCCACTCTTCATCCTTCCCACCATTGCCCAAGTTAACGCTGCTTTGGCTCTTTGATCCTGTATCATGATCTCGACATGCATTGACTGCCGCTCCCTGCCCCCTTCACCCTCCTTTTATATTACTCCCCTGGTATAATAACCCTGATTATAATCTTGACATATTTATGGTCACTATTTCAAGCATTTGCATAATTAAAATAAAAACAGTTTATTTCCTTGTCATATTTACTTTATTTTAACTATCATTCAAAACTTTTGCAAGTCCTTTATTCATCACTAGTTTTAATTTGAAGAGAAGATTTTGTTGTATCTCAATGAAAATTCTGAGAAGAAGGGAAAGGACTTTCAATCTTTTATTATGTATTGTGCTGTAGAGGTGATAAAGCCAGGAGAATGCATGCTTTGCAGGAGCTATTCTTTCTTGCCATAAAGGTGATTGGGCCAAACTCAGATAAAATGATTCCATCACATTTGATGCTGACAAATTTGACCTCATTGCTGTTAACAAATCACACATTGGCTCAGCTCTAATGTTATTGATTGTTACAGTCATGAAGCAGATCAAAATTCTAAACTTTTGACTAGGGCCAAATGCTCAATAGTCAGCAGTCGAAAGTATGAATTCCCTTTTTTGGTATCTCTTTTTTTTTTCTAACTATTCAGCTCTTTTACAAATCGAGAGTTTTTTGACGTTTATTTCAGCTCCAGTATGGTGAATCCAGCATTTCTTTTCAACCTTATGGGTGTTGTCCTGCTGACAATAGCCTTTGTGCTTCATATTGTGTGCTTGGCCACTCCCTACTACTCTGTGGCAAACATGAATGGTTTTGCTAAAGAAGTTATAAATGTTGCTAGGACTGATTCAAGCCGTCTTGGCATATCGCCGCAAGAGATGGAAGAGGCTCTTCAAAGTAAGTTGCACTGCTGAAGGATAAATTAAAAAAAAAAATCTTTACCATTGTAATTCAAATATTTCTCTTTAGCTTTAATTGCCTTTATTTTCTCTTTGTGGTGATAAATAATGCAAGTATTAGTTTTTCACTGAAAAAGTCTGTCGTAATGAAGTTATTAAATATTAAAATGTGATGGCTTGTTTTTTTACAACAGGTCTAAGTGGCATGGCAGGTGGCTCTATCAACTTTGGTATGTGGAAGTTTTGCCTGACAACCAATCAGGAACAACAGGACATCCATCTTTGCCCTCTCTGGAAAGGAGAAACTACATTCCATAAAGACACTGGCATGCTGAAGACTTTGGAATCTGAAGGTATAACTCTTTCTATCTTATTGGGGTGTATTTCATCAACCATTTTTTTCAGTTTAAAACATTTAATACTGGTGTGACTTTAACCTAGGAAACATATTATGCTGGATGCTGGAGGTTTCAATGCCATATGCCAATCGCCACAGCATATCTTGTCTATTTATTAACCAATGTTCTGAAAATTTACATGTACTCAGCTAGCATAATGTCTTTTCCTTCGATATGATTTTATGTGGTAATATTTTTAATAATATTGTTGCATTTCAATTTTTTTAGCGAAACCCATTGCAATTTTTTTTTGCTATTTCCACATCGTTATCAGTGCAAACAAAGATTGTGATAAAATATGAAACAATGAGGAATCGTAGAAAGAATAAAAAATAGTAGAAGAATGAAAGTATCATTGCTTGCCTAACTTTTGCTCTTGGTCTTACATAAAACCTTTTTTGACCATGACTACGATCCACGGTCGTTGATTTTTTTAAGCTAAGTACCTTTCTTTGCAATATAGTCCTTCATCTCACTCTAAACTACTCTAGATCCATTCTTACCTTAAATTTTTCTCTTCTTCTATCTTGCTCAAAATCATCGTTGAAATTATGTTCTGAATCACTTAGGGTTAGATCTATTTAAGATCAGGAGCCTCAACAAAGTCTTGTTCAAACCTATATCTAGGTTTAAAAATATGAATGGCACCACCATTAGAAAGGGTGTTTGGTTCTTGTCAATCTTTTAGACGCCAAAACAGTAGATTGATTTAGATCAAACTCATTTCTGACCCCACCTTTATTATCTTAGTCCGTATCATCACTATCACTTTCATTGAGGATCTTATCCATGTAGACTAAATAAGCTGGTGTTCCTGACTGCCTTGAGAAAAATCAATATGGCTAATTACCTGTGCATATTTTATTTTCGAAATTGATATGTGAAACCATGGATTTCAACCAGGAAAATAATAGGACAGTTGCAGAACATATTCTGTCCAGTATTATAAGGAGAAAAAATAAAATGGTTCATAGGCCTACAAATCTGTCAGCCTGTAGACATGTTGCTACACCATGTTAGCTTGTAAATCTGCCTAGCCATGGGCATTGATGGAGTTAAGAAAGAGAGTGATAGAGTTAGAATAGTCTGAAGAAATTTTAAAGAGGTTTTCTTAGATTTATGGTTTGAGTTAAAATCTAGTACAATTGGAGCAAGTCTAGATCAATCTAATGAGGTTGGGTAAAAAAAAGTGCAAGTACTGTTGTATGGACAAAGACGAAACGTTATAATATGAAGTTAGATCTAGATATTTATCTAATGGGAGTATTAGGAAAATCATCTTACAGTCGAGTCCAAATAATTAGAATCAGGATAGTTCGATTTCTGGGATGTTTGGAAGTCGATTAATTTTGCCAAATATTTCTCTCTATAAGCTTTATTAAAAAATATTGGTTTCTATGAAGTTGAAAGAAGGATCCGGTTAATTAAAAGCCACCTTAGCGGGTTTTTTTTTATTCTGAAAGCTGTTTTCTTAGCATGTAAAACAAAGAAAGTAGTGCTATACTCGTGCAGCAAGTGATTCTAGTGAGTGTATGTGTGTATGTTCTGCCCACCTCTGTTACATGCAAGAGGCTGCACTAAGACTAGGAAAAGGAAAGGGATTGTTCCAGGAACCAAGTGTGAATCCCTACACACCCTAGTATAATGTTATTGATCTGCCACCCACATTTTTTTTTACTCTCTTTCTCCTTGTAACATGATAATTCAAATTTTGTATAATTGGAAGTCCTTTTTTTATCCCAATGAATTCGCTGGACTCGACTGTATTTTAATTTTTTGCCATCATTCTGAAAATGTTCAAACTTGTGTTTAAAAAAAGATAAACAATCAAACTTTCCTTCCTGAACAGATGAATCAACTTGATAAGCGAGCCTCAATATAAAGATCTGGTAATTAGTTTCTCTAAAACTAAAACTTTGATGCCAACTTCCAAATTAGCATTAATTGACATGATTAACGACATTTTGAACAATTTTGATATGAAAAAAACACCCACTAATCCAGATGCTGTCTCTGTGTTTTGCTCATTTGATGCTTTCAAAATTTAAAAAAATTAATAGACCTTTATTAGTTTCATCTAAGATTGTTGTTCGACTGAGTTTAACTATCTGCCTCACCATAGTTTTCAATTTGTTTTATTCCAGGCTGGATCCGAGGGGTGCAGGCAATGGCAATCTTGGGCACGATCTTCCTTGTGTTTGCCCTAAGTTCTGCAGTTGTCAATGTGGTTATCAAGAGCAAGGGAGACCGTTTGCGCCTTCTCTATCTGTTTATCCTCTTCTTCTGTGCAACAGCTGGTGAGATTCTTTTGCAGCAAACCCCCAGAAGAAACATTTTAATCCATTTAATATAATGTCATCAAATTTGGGTCCAATGTTAATCCTTTGTGAGTTTTTTGGCTGTAAAAGATAATCAGCCAACCCATCATACATGTAATTTGTACAGTATTATAATTTTTCTCTTTTTTTCTAGTGGTTTTTACTTTTGTCTTGTTCACTTGTAAAACCTTTTATTCAAATAATCGTTGTATTTGAGCCTTCTTTGTTTGTTTTTCCCTTGGTTTACTGTAAGCACTGTGCATATCTATGAAGCCAAAGCTGTCTTTGTAAGTTAAGAGTGTAAGATGATTGATATCATTTGAACATTTTTTTTCTCACTAGCACCTTTATTCTTTATTGTAAAAAGTAAAGAAATATTAGTCTTTAATTTTAAATGCAGAAAGTTCTACAGAAATTGTTGTTGTCCTTGTGGCAGCTTGTTAAAATGCTGACCTTGAAATTTGTAATAATCTTTTTCACAGGTCCACTTTTAGGTGCATCCTGCTAGAGCCCAAAAGTCAGAAATTTTTGCCGTCAAATATTGATGTGTATCGATTAAACTGTACTTTGTCAATCTCCTTTGTGCCTTTAGTCTTCTTCTTATAAATGTTTTTTGTCAATTCAATCTCTTTCGCAGCTGTCTTCATTATCATCGGGGACATAATCATGAGTGCCAAGTACAGCAGTGCTTTTGATCTGATGATGTTGAAAACTGAGAACCCCCCACCGCCTCAGCTGTACGAGCTATTCACCAAGAGATTCAGCCTGAGCTGGGGCTTTGCTCTCGACATTGTTTCTGCAGCCTTCGTTCTGCTAGCTGGTGCGGCTCATTTCATTGCTGGCCGCATTGCCAACAGCAGCAGTGGCGTGATTTAGGTCATGACCATTACAGATCTGATCATCACTGGCTATGTAGTTTCATCTATATCCCTGCTTCACAGGATTTTTTTTTTCTCTTTTATTTTTTTTTTTCAGTTCCCATCAGGAACCAAACTTTTTGTTGTGCTTGTTTTATATAGTTTATCTTCATCTATTCTGAATTGCTTATTATGATCTGGTTTTTTTTTGGCAAGTCTTAAACTGAATTACCATGAGTTTTTCTATCCCATGGCAATCAATCCTGCGCCATCGTCTGAATAATTACATGGTGTGACATAAAGGTGCATTTGTCTGGACTGTGCATCTATATATATTCTTTATCATGGTCTTTTGCAAACCTAATCTTTGCAGCATGATAATGGCAGCTTCAGGTTAAGTTGCCCAGTTTACTTCCACTCCTGCATTCTTGTTGAAAATCGTGTCTCTCAGTTGCACTATATTATATATACACATTTGAATGTATAAACAAAGCAGCTATAGTTTTTTTACATAGGGAGGTCTTTCTTATCATTTGTTTTTGTCTCCTAAGCCTTAACTATTAGACTGGTATTAGACCTTATATATTAATATTCAGGTTTGTAGATGCTAGGAGTGTCCAATGGATAGACCCTTTTAACATTTGACTCTGTTTGAAATTTAGACTAACCAGACTATGTGGAATTACTGTGCTCCCTGTGAGGCTGCTGTCTTTACATTTCTTCACATTCTGTTTTATCAAACCTTTTTGCATTCAATATTTTAGTGGTATTTACATAAATATCACCTATATTTCTAGACCTAGATATGTGTTGTTGTGAAGAACAATACTAGGTGACTTAATATGCTAGATAATTACAAATACCTCAGTTTCATGCTAAAGAAAGCATTTAATACTATTCATTTTAACGTATAATGTTTATATGTTTCTGTTTATTTCTGAGAGTCTTTTAAAAGAATAAATAACCATAAGATATAAAAGGGTAAATCCCATAGGAAACAAGGAAAAAAACAAATGGTTTAAGAATTAAGAAGTATTCTAACCCTGAGCCTCAGTATTTTCTAATGTTTGAGTAAGAGCATTACTCTACTGTCTGTGCTATCAAAATATCTCTAAGACTGAGGATTAGGAGGTACTTAACTCAACCCCACAAAGTAACTCCAGCTCAGGTAAAGCCCCTACCCTAAGAGAAGGACGTATCTCCGTACCAAAATTGATCTATACATTTAATAAAATATTACAATCAAACAAAACAAGATAAAATTATGAAATAAACTGTAAAAAAACTAGAGGTCTTGAACTTTTAATAAAACAAGGTTTTATGACAGTAAACTAATTTTCTAAGACTTCTCCTGTACTTCAAGCCGACTCATGACCTTTTCAGTTTTTTCACCATCAACATCCCACTTCATCACCATCTCAACATCACAATCTGACTCCCGTTCTCAAACGGGCAATGGTCATTATTTTATGCTGATTGGAGGGATAACCATGAAGATAACCAAAATAAACAGTTTCTGTAGCATTCCTGAGATGATTCAAGTGATCATCCATCCTAAATCAAAATTTAAATCTAGCCCAGGTCTTGAAATCGCCGAAAATCGCAGACGAAAACGGTCAATTTCGAAGTGCGTTTTTAGATCTAAATTTAAATCCAAAATGAAACTAAAATAACGAAAACAAAGTCCAAAGTGTCCTCTAAATATAAATGAGGTTTGCACAAGATTTCCGGTAGTTAAAAGGGAAGATAGTAGGCACACAGATAGTGAAAGTAGACGGGCAATATAAGTTCACAATATAATGGTCCATATGGGCAATGGTGAGCGATATAGGTGGGGTTGAGTTAATACAAAGTTACACCATTGTTGTTTTGTCTCTTCTGCTAGATGAGCTTGACTTAAAGCTTTGAAGGATTAATTGATTTGAGACCCCCTCTATTGGTTAATTAGTTTGGGGTTTCTTCTACACACATCTCAACCCTGCCAGAGATTGCCGAAAGACCATCTTGATCTTGTAGATAGGTCGTATCAAATAAACAGTAAAGCATTGCTATATATCTTTTCTATTGCAAACTTAGTTCTTGCTTGAAAAACCAACCCAATTACTTTGTTTACAAAATGTTTTAGTCTTTGAAAAGACTCCTAAATGTTTCAATATTTTTATTTTGTTCACGAAAAAATGGTGCTACTGGTTTAACATGTTGAATGATAACGCCTTGAAATGAAACCAAATGGTATTTAGCAATAAAAATACTAAACATATTTTAATATTTGCACTGTGTTAAACATTGTTATATGTCAGTAATATTTTTTCCTATACAGCAGTGTTAGCAGCATTTAATCATAAATCATTGTACTTATTTTATAATTAGTCTTTATTTTAGTCTTTTAATAATGAACAATAACCTTTGCCTACTTTGTTGTAATATTTTTGGTCTGATATTTCTCTTGCTCCCTTCTGATCTATTCTCATAACTTATCAGCAAGTACCATTTAAAGATATATATACACAGCGGAGCACGAATTTCTCAAATTCATTGGGCAATTTTTTCATGTTCAAGAAAGCCGTATTCGAACAATTGTATTTTAAGCACCCGGGCTACAGATTTGGGTTTGGGGTACTTTTCGTGAATATTTTGAACTATGCTAACTACTTAAATAGGCTTCCTGTTTTCTTGGCTTCTTCCGTACAATTCCGAGCATTACGGAGAATCCTGATTTGCCATATTTTTCCTACCATTACTAATTCAAATAGAGGATGGAAGATGGATACCTCGGAACAAGCCAATCTGTCATTCCCAACTCGTTTTTTGTAAAAACTTGTCCCCAAACCCCAGCGTTATTCGAATTTTGAACTCAAAATGCTATATCTAGTTCTAGGTCTACATTCAGATTGCTCTAAAAAATTTCCTTTCAGCTAGGGCACATTCAGTGTAAAGTTGATGTTCAAATTAAATGAATGTTGCTTGTTCCTGATCAATCTTTAACCTACACAAGGGCTGTGTGTCAAGTCAGAGTTAGGCCCAATTCCCACCAGAGGACCCCACAAAGGATTGAATGTAAAGCTCACTATTCTACCTCTTGAGCTATCTGGTGTACTAATCGTTAATAGAGATTTTTCCCACCAGTTTTTGGGGTGAAAGTCATGGTCTGTCAAATTTCTTAAGAGGCAAACATTTTCTTTCTCTGAGGACTGATTGTGCGAAGAAAGCGTGTTAAACCCTCAAACTTGTTAAAAGATATCGTAGAAATAAGAAGGGAATATAGAGAGCATCAGAAAGGGAAAACTAATTACTTGAAGGAATTCGTGATTGTGAGGGAGTCATGTCCTACTGTATATGGATCTAATCCCTTTTTTTAGTGTGTGTTTTTGCATCTCTAATCATTTTGTCTTTAGGACTTTGTGTGATGATCTGACATAAAAATAAGGCCAGTTGCTTAAAATATCAGTTTTTTTTTCTTTTTTGGAATTACTTACACAAGTGCGTATATATTCTTAGATCCTATTTTGGATATAGTTCAAGGCTTCCTCTTTGATCAACTCTGTATATAGAGGAGGCAGAACAATCAGATTTTCATTTCATATTTCTAAAATTTTCTTGCTCTTCAAAAACAAAGCATTTTTAGTTCTTTTGCTTAAGACCAAAACATGTCTGTACCATATGAAGAGAACTTGAAATGCTTCCCATTATTTGACCTTTAGAAAATGTCTTAAATTAGAACCCTTATGTTTTTAAATATTAGACATTGACATTTGTTTTACCAATTTTTCTAATAAAACTACAATGGTTCAGCTGGATTGGGTCTAATTTCTGTGATGAAGATTAACTTTAAAAGTCTGAATCCTTTTTTTTTTTTTTTTTGATCAAACAATGGTGCCATAGCAGATTTACAGTGCAAACATCATAATTACGAATTTTATTATGGGAATGAATTAAAACTTTGAATATAAGAGCCTACAATGAGAACTATTGCATTCAAATTAAAAAAACACTCTTTGATTTTTGAGGTTTCCACTGTATATAATGATATATATATATATACATATATTTTTTAGAAAGACTATAATGTTTCCTCATAAAGCACATGTTACTTTTCTTCTAGTTTGGAACTTTTTTCCCCCAAGATGGAATGATGTGCATTTAAAGATTTTATCAATGCATTTGATGTTTTGAGGCATTCTCTTCTCATACGAGTATTATTTTAAAACTAACTTCAGTCTCACAATGGCATTATGTTTTCTAGCAATGTGCGATTTATCTGGCATCTGTAAAATCTGATCTCTGGGCATTATTTATACTAACGATGAGGATGTGAGCCTATATTCAAACTATATAACACTTTGATTTTTGAGGTTTCCACTGTATATAATTATGTCTCATAATGGCATTATGTTTTCTAGCTATGTGCGATTTATCTGGCATCTGTAAAATCTGCTGAAGCGCTTTTGGAGGATTTCCACCCTTTTTTATCTTGGAAAAAAAAATACTTAGCACTTTAAGATAAAAAAGGTGATCTCTGGGCAGTATTTATACTAACGATGAGGATGTGAGCCTAAAAGGAGAAATATTGCATTCAAACTAAAAAACACTCATGTGTACCTACAGTATATGAATAAAAACTAAAAAAATTTCTTAGGTTAAGTGATTGTTAATAACAATCTAAAACGACCTGGATAAGTTAATTAAATTTTTTTGGATTGGACTTGAAGATAACTTTAGTTTATATATATTACATGTTTTTAACGTTTTAAGTACTCAAAGAATATGAAAATGCTTTTTAGGTCATATAGAAAAGAGTAGCATGCTCTTTAAACTTTGTTATGCAGAAGACTTTAATGTAAAATCTGAAAAACCTTACCTAAGGGAATATTTTTTTCCCGTTAAAAATGTATTTTGTTCTTGGAATTAATAGTAAATCCTGTATGTGTACGCTTTGTTTTGGATTCCTTTCTTAAATGCATATACATGTATTTCTTCCTATCTAATGTTTTTTTGGACATTGTTTTCATACATTTCAAGCAGGTTAAGTTTTTACTCTTTTTCTTTTATGATCATTATAGAATCTTCACTTGACTGCACCGATAATCTTTTTTTATATTATATATTATTTAGTGTTTTTTACCAATTTATATACTTTTGTATCAAAATGTTTTTAAAAAAGTATAATCCTTTAAAATATGCTTTGACATCTAATTTTTTTTTTCAGAAAAGCTTTATATCCCATTTTTTTTTAATAACTCTAAACTTGCAGTGACAAATCTACCAAGTTGCAAGTGAATTTTCTTAAAAATCTAAAACCAAGTTAAAAATCACAACTGAAACAAAAAAGTAAGCTTGACTGAACACACAATAAAAGGATTACAACATGATGAACTCGCACTGAGATTAAAAAAAAAAGAAACAAGAAAAAAATTATAAATTGCCCAGCATGTGCACTGTCAATATTCCATTCCGCTGCAAAAATTTTCTTGCTTAAATATCTTTTCAGTGTATTTAATCGTCCCTATATTTAGCCTGCAACAAGTTAGATTAGGCTGTATTTGATTATTGTTAATCATGAATGACACTCCCAACAATTTATATTATTTTTTAACTATTGAACCATATTAAAAACCAAGAGAAATGTTTACAAAAAGTGGTAAAAAATGGCTGCTGTTAGTGCAATATGTATGTTGTTCTTCAAGAAAGACCTCAAATAAGTCTTCACAATTAATCTTTTAGGTGCACAACGATTTTTTGCCACATCAACCGCTTCACTAATAATGTTGTTATTGTTTTACAATGCATTTAAAAATTTGTTAAAAACAATTTTTGAAAAGCAATAATGATTACCTTTAAACAAGCTTCAATAAAAGAGAATATTATGTTTTTCATCAGAATAGTTGTACAGTAAAAGTAGTAAAACCTCTAATTAAAGCCTTAAATTTTGGAAGGCAACAGGTAGCAAAGATGGCATGCCCTTATTTTACACGCTAGGTACCGGGTATACAAATATCTTTAAAAGAATGTGCAGTTTTTTACCGAGCTGTGAATGAAACACAAAACCCATGCTAATATTTGATTAAGTTTATAAAAGAAAACGAAAAAAAACTTTTGGTCACCAATTTGAACATTTTTCGAAAACTGTTACTCTTGTTTCTGTGCTAAGTGTTTTGCTTTGTTGAATGTATTTGTGTATAACTGTAAGTAACTATAACTCTCCAAATAGTATAGCATGCATATATATCGTATAGATAGATCTGTAGCTGGTTTACCAGACTTGGCTTATTTTTTTTGTTTAATAAACACTGCAACTGATATTCCATATTCTTTTGACTTCTTTGTTTTAAAAACTTAAAACATTTAAATTTTTGTTTTGTGAGATAAAGAATTAAATGCCTCATGTAACCTAAGTAACATACTTTCATAGGGAACACGAGACACGATTAATCCATCAATTAATTTGACTAGTGTGATATATCTACATGTTTATATGTATATTTCATTTGTGTACTGTCAAAGAGAATGCAAGTATGGCAGCGCCAGAAAGGCAACATTCTTTGCACCTTCGCAATATTTTACCAAAATCAAAACTAGATTCTTTTCTCGTCTCGTGTGTGCTGTAAGAGCATGTTCTAAATTATGATGAGCTCTTAAAACACTCTCAATAAAACCTAAAATTTGGTTTTACCTCTTCTCTCCTATACCACTTGAAAAGTTAACAAAATAAAAACTGCATTTTTTCTGGTGTGATCATTCAAATATATAAATATATATGTACCCATTCAAATCTGTAGAGAGCAAACAAAGAAGCTAATAAAGATTGCTACACGCTAGTTACATTCTGACAAGATCTTTCACTGCCTTTTTATTGTGGGTATTCATTATTTTACCCATGGGGATGGGGGGATAGAAATATATGTACATCCTCTTTACAAGTTACGCATTATAAAAAATATTCTACAAAATACAGTAGCCAATTTGAAAGCCTGAAAACAACACTTGGGATATATCAAGATTTTACTACCTTTTACTTTTGTCTGGCACTATCGAAACAAGAAACCATACAAGTTCCTAAAAATTTTCCACTCTTGACCATTAGTTTTTCCTTTGTCTTAATATTTGACTATCCCAAATGTTGCCTGTCATTAACATTTGCTCTACTCACCTAGGCTCAGAGTGACCACCAGACGTTCCTCTGGAACAATTGTGTCGTGCCAATTCCCCCAGGACTTTGTTATGCTGGATTCTAATTTCTCCAATATGTAATTGAACGTGCGAAGACTCATCCGTGTGTATGAACGAAACCTTTCTACTTCTAGATGGGATTTCAATTGGTTGAAGAGATGGTGGTATTCGTCTTCAGTTGATCTATTTATTGATTTCATGGACATCTACTCATTTTTGTAGTGACAGTAAAATGAAGAATCTAGGAAAACTGTTTTTGAGCAAAATAAATTCTCTTTAAAGTCTTTTAGAATTAGACAGTCATCGTACTAAGATTAAAGGTGAAATTAACATTTGTCACTTCACCCAGTTAGTTAATCCTGAAGTATTAAGGCTAGCGATTCTGGCATTCTCTGTTTGCGCTTTTAAAGCTTTTACACGCGTTGGCATTCTGGTTCGATTTTACTAATGTGAGCGATATTCATGTCTTGCGTTCTCTATGAAAACACCGTTTAAAGAAGAAACGAAAAAATCAACAGTTTAACTAGAACTCATGTCATCTTCAGATCTGTCAGTGCAAAAGCAAGAGATGATGGTGAGGCATGAGTATTTTCTATTGCCAGTGATATCAGTGTCAGAATTCTGCAAAACGTTCAGTGTGACAGCAGGCACACCCAGTTTGAATGAAATTAAAAATTTATCCCTTCAGACACTTGCTGCTGTTCACTCCAGAAAGTGTAGTAATATGGATAATTAGAAAATAGTGTCTGCTGCATATTGTGGGTTTTGTGCTAGCAGTTAAGCACAAGGGTTCTCGTGGATTTAAAAAAAAATAAATGGGACTGGTCTACCACAACAAGCTCTCTCAGCATTTTTTGGGGAGTTTTGGTTGAGAGTTTTTTCATTCATCAAAATTTAAGTATGCCTACTTTTGTGCCCCAAAAATTGAATGGGTGACAATTGACCACTTGCATAGAGTTTTACAGTATGCATATATATACATGATTTATGATACTAAAACTATGAGTATTGGGTTTGTATTGAGTGTGTGTTAAACTACTGCCAGCGCACATGACGTCCTCACAGGAAGTTGCTGTACAGAACTATTTTGCAATTATAAGTAGATACATGTACACAAGTCTAATAGGCAGGATCCCCACTTTTGTGTTAGGGCACTACGTTGAACTACTCAACTTGAAAAGCCATTAGCAGGGCCACCCAAATGCCCACCAGAATAAGGTTATTGTCGAGGGTCATAAAGTTTACCTGTGCATGCCTGGAGCGCCAGTGAATTTCCTGCCCGATTTTTTTTACTATTTCTTATGCTTCAAGATCAAATGAATGTACATAATACATAAAATATTCAATTATGTATACATGTATTTGTATTAAATTATTTTTGGAGCATGCAGGTGAAAAGTACCGTAGCTGTTTTCTCCAATACATTTTGTTATGATATGTGTTTTGCTATTACAGTCAGTCTCACGTACTTAAAAGCTGTTAAAATTAACCTATTTTTATAACTGTATTTTAAAAAAGGATATGAATTTGGTATTTAAATAACTTTTCTTTGCAACCTACACTTTTCTTCCAATTCAAAATACAACTATGAGAGAATAAGGGAAACACCATGCTTGGAATACGATAAAAAAAAATAAACAAAAAGGTGAGTAGGTTGATCTGAATTATCATCATCTCGCTCATACTTTATTGATAGATGTACTTGTGTAATGTTTTTATGACATGCTCTCCTGAACATTTATTCCTTTGCCTTAAAACCTATGTATCGGTAGCGAACTTTAACAGTTTAAGTTTGTGGAGCGCTTTCTAAAAGTTGTTCAGTTCTTGCTCATTTGTTATGGCTTCACACACAAGTGCATTATCATGTGTTTTTGTGAACTGATTGAGCTTTATAAGTATCAAGGCTTTCTTTCCGTTTTATCCATAATTCTCAAACAAGCTATAGGAAGCTTGAACGTATATATATATATATATTAAGGATTTCTCTTTTGAAATCTCTGCGGATGAAGGCTTCAAAGTTCCAAACTGATACATCCTTGCCTTGCATTTCTATTTGCTAATGTGATACCATACACATGTGTGTAACAGTCAGACAACTTGTATGATTTACAGATAACCAGTAGTCACTCATAGCAAAAAAGTTTGATCTTTTTTACCTTTTCATTTCATAGTTGCTGGTTTATCTCTTTCATTTGCTTTTTTTATGTTGTTTATCAGCAGTACTTAGGTAGTTTATTGTGCCATATGTCAGGAACTTTTACCATAGCTGTGAAGTATTTCTGTACTTTAAATTTGGCTAATTTCATGTTGGAAATATGTAGCATCTTTAAAAAAAAAGCATTTTACCCCATACAATCTGCATAATCTTTTGATGTATCAAAGTAGTTCTTTTGCTTATTTTCCATTATTCCTGCTAAAAAATATAAAACAAGAAAAAAAAAAATGAAAGATTAAGTTACCTTTGGAAAAAATTAAAACCATTGATCAATGTAAAGTCATCTTTATCTCACAAGGTAACAAATTAAAATCCTGAAAAAACCTACATGTATTTGTCACTATGTTAGATATCAAACTGACGTACTGCAAAATGGCACTTAAGCAAATAGGCCTACAGAGAGATCAAGACACTACGCTAGACAGCTCAAAATACAGAGCCTAAAAGAGAGAAAAAAATGAGCTATGATAAAAACATATTAACTAGAATTAACTTCAAATTCATCAATTCTCTTAACTTATCAAAAGAATTGACTAATGAAAATGTAAGCCAATTCTTTATAAATCAGTTCAATTATTGGACCTCTGAATCTGAATATGACCTAACCAGCACTGCATTGCGAGTCCAAAATGTTCAATGACCCCTTAATCTCTCAGAGCCTTTAAATACAGAACAATGGAATCCACTTAAGGTCAACACCTTGGGACCAAAAAATAGTGTTGACTCTATCCATTTCCAGGAAATAAGTCCAAAAATTCGTTATTAAAAACTGGTGGCCTCCCTTTGCAGTATCTCCATTTCGCTACTTATAGTTATATTAGTGGGTTAAATTTTTTACCAGTTATTTGGGCAAAGAGAAATCACACCAAGTCGGAAAAGAGGTTTATTTAAACAACTTGATGTACCGCACCCCCCCCCCCCCATAAAATATGCGTACACCCTTACATTTTTTTTTACCCTTATCCTTTTTTAGTATGGGCTTGGGATCATCTTTATTTTCTTGAATTTTTCTCCAAAAAAAAAAAAATTAATGGCCTGATTTAAAAAAAAAATTGTTTAGTATTATTGGAGGCTCTGAAAAGGATGCTATTGGTTAAGGCAGTGGGGAGCTAACGATAAATTAGGTCTAAATCTATATTTAGACATAACCTCCATCCCCCCACGTCCTATGCACACTCCTTTATTACCATCACATCCATGTAAGATCACACTAACTTAGCTAAGGCTTGTGAAGCATGGTATTAATACACAGCAACTTACTGACTGTATTGTGTTCACAAACAAAGAGCACACGCATCTCCTTATGAGTTTCACTTTTTCCCACTCACTAAAAGGTGTTGACTTTATCAGAAAATCAGTTACTCAAATAAAAAAGGAAAAAAACGGGACTGCACTGTGGTGTTGACTTTACCCGAGTTGACTTCAAGCAGATTCCAATATCCTGGCAACGCTTCTAACTATGGTCTAAAAAAAAAAATCTAAACTAATCCAGATCAAAGAACAATACAACTCATTATGATCAGAACTATTATTTAATACATGTATTTCTTTCTAGCAATATAACGAACAATATGTACCATGTATGTACAATTTTAACAAAAGCAGTCAGTGAAACTTTCACCCAGTGACAATCTTTTCCTCGTGTTAATTATTCAGCAATATCAGAGTCATACAATAAAATTTAGGTATAGAGATATGACAATGCAAACCCCTATTCCTTTCTACAAAAAAAAGAACAACAAAAAAACACCACAGATGCCTGCTTAGTCACCTGAAAAAGTATCAAATGCTTTCTTCAATATGGTAAGTTGAAACAAATAACTCCTTATTTATTTAATTATTTAAAAAAAATTCATGTAAAATTGCTCCTACAGAGATGGCAGAGAATAAAAAGAATATATGCATGAGAGCTAATGGTGTTCTTGAGAGTGTCCACCCTTGTTTGCAATCTTGTCATAGGCAATGGTGAGGGCTAAAGCAGCCACTGCAAACCCGAATCCTCGGAAGGTCATGCGGAAAGCTGTTCGTGCCATACTAGTGGTGCCGCCATTGGCGTCTGTAAAACGCCAAGCCTCATTCCTGGTAGATCAGGTTAACAAAATTGAATACATATTATCTCACATTAAGGAAACCTCCGTGTTAATAATTAAAACATGAGAGAAACTAGCAAAAAATGTTTTATGTAATTTTATGTAAATTTTTATGTACTGTAGTTAAGATGTTATACTTTTCCTCTCTACTCACGAAAGAATTCACACAGGATAGACTTCTGCAATAAGGTTTGGCCTGCATCTTCTTTTCTTCTTTTTTCAAAGACTTAACAAATAAATCAGTGGAAGAAAGCCAGTCAGGATTGTGTTGTTCTCTGAGATGAACATCTATACTAAGTGAAACATCAAGGTCAACAGTTACTCAAGTTTAGATAGTTTACCAAACTGCGTCCATGGAGCCCATTCAATTCCTAATCCCACCAAAGCTCTAACACTAACAAAAAAAACAAAAACAAAAAACGAATGGATAACCTCTATCTAAAATTGAATAAAGTTTTAAAAATAATATACACCTTATACAAATTACAATCCCCTTCATATTGGTATGTAATAAACTCAATCCATAGATATTTAGCCACAGAGTGCACCAAGCATATTGAGGTTTTTTTTTTTTGGTTATTTCGATATTACTTTTTCACTTAGTTCTGAAAATGTATTTCATATATACCTTAATTAAAATACGATTAAATCTATTTTACGTGTGTGTTTGTAGGCTACAATGTTACTTCTTAAAGAGTGTTTATATCAGCAGTTTGACACCACATAAAGTCACTGCAAGTAGATCACTAACCCAGGCTAAGAGAATGGAAAAAAACTGCGCCAGATTCAGTTTTTTCATATTAAAACAGATCAAACATGATTTCCGTTTGATTTAAGACTTTCCTTTTTTACATCCTAACAGATATCTAGCTGGAATGCCATCAAACAACCAAGAAAACGATTCTGTGCCAAAGGTAGTCTTGTATCTCACAATACACATTCTCTATATCTAAAGGAAAATCATTTTGCATCTTTCCAATGTTAGAGCTACTTTTCAACTAAAATTTGTTCACCTAAAAGTTTATTTCCTTTAGTTACTTGTAAGAAAATAAAATTATTGGTACTTTAAGAAAGTCATTCTGTTTACTAATGTAGGGGATGCAACTCACTAACGATCACAAGTCGGGATTACTGGAATGAGACACCTTTTGGTCGCCTTGCACAGGGGTCAGCGTGCACATTGGTCCTTGTCCACAGTGCATTGTTGACTCATAGGTGTAAGTATTTGGGCCAACTCTATTTTTCTAAAGTTCTTTGTTGATTTTGTTACTTTTAGTTTCCATCTTTTTCTAGCAGAAATCTAGAAACTTGTAAATAGTACCTGTAATATTACGCTATTATTTTTATCATTATACTTTCGAATAACGCATTATCTCTATACGTCTACAGTTGATAAATTTCATTATATTTTGCAAGGGAGGTGCATTACTTAGGATAGCTATAGCTCCCTTGAGACTGTACTTGTAAGTGAAATAAGGAAAAATTTTGGGAAATGTGTATTTTTCTAACTTTTTTTTTATAAATATGTTCCTTTATAATTAGACTGCTCATCGGAGCATGCACATGTCATTAACTAAGAATGGATTGTTTACAATTATATAATTATGTCTTGGAGGTTGTTTTGGATATATGATTGTATTTTGACAGAATATAAATTAGAGGTGTGTTGCTGTGTTACTGTACAAGTATAGGTATACCAGATTAACCTTTTCACTGTTCTTAAATGGGTACTTTAGGGAAGGAGAGTATCTTTGCTATGTGTAGTACCTAGATGTAAGTTGTCTCAAAGGCGGGATTGCATCCATGATAAGAGCCTTTTGAGATATTTGATAAGATAAGGTGATACCACTATGGCGAAGTTGGTACCCATCTTGTTGGTAAATAATTCTATATGAAGGAAAAAAGGACCAAGTGGATGAGCTTAAGCACCACTTGTTTCTAAATGTAATCATGACGCTCCATTCTTACTATAATTATTTGATTAACGTTTTGCTATCAGAAATTGGCCAGCAAGTGACTCACCAAATTAGCTTAATTGCAGTGGGTGGTAACACTTATTTAATTCTATGGTCTGACGGAAGATGGTCGATGTTGTTGATGTCCAGCAGGGACTGCATGGACAAAAGCAGAGGGAATGTATAGGGGGTGCAACTCACTAACGATCACAAGTCGGGATTATTGGAGTGAAACACCTTTTGGTCGCCTTGCACAGGGGTCGGCATGCACATTGATCCTTGTTGATAGTGCATCGTTGACTCATAGGTGTAGGTATTTGGGTGCACCTCTATTTTTCTTAGGTTCTTTGTTGGTTTATTATTTTTAGTTTCCCTCTTTTTCTAGCAGAAATCTAGAAACTTCTGAATAGTACCTGTAATATTACGCTGTTATTTTCATCATTATGCTTTTGAAAAACGCATTATCTCTATACGTCTATAGTTAATAGATTTCGTTATATTTGGTGCTCTTTGTAAACCTATGTTCTATTTATCAGCTTGTCTGATTGTGAATTATGAAGGATCTTATTTTAGTTGTGTATGTATCTGCTCGCTGTAGTTAGGACCCCAACTAGCCCATGTGGTAAAATTTCGTGCACCTTCTTGTCACTCTCGTTCCAGCCCTCAAAGTGACAGGACAAGTTTTCTTACTGTGTTAAAGTTTTTTTTCAAAGATCTCAACCACGTGGGGACCAATGTTACATTTTTATGTTCCTTATTTAAAGAGAAATTAATGTAGCTCATTTGTGAATGGTGTGCAAGGTAAAACTTATTTTTTTTTCTTTATTATTATTATTATATGATTTTTATTAAAAAAAAATGTTTAGAAATGAGACTAAATTATTTTATTCTTAGAATTAACTCCAAAATAAATTGTAAAACAAATTCACTAACTTAATATGTTAAATCATTTTCTTTTTCCTCCAATGTGATAGTTATCTTTTTGTTTTCATTTACGATTGTATTTTAATCTGTTTTTGCATGTCTACCTTTACTTATTCACTATAATCCGGGCCTGGTTAAAGACTTATAGTTATATGGTTGTTATTTCCCTTGATATTATGATGACTGCTAGGCAGTGATATGATCAATAGAGAGGTGGGCGGCCGCCAGCAGACTTATTGTTGAGCCTGTTGTTTTATTTAGTGTGTTCTATACGATGTGCGAGGGAAAAATTGAACTTAGTCCAGAGACTGAGTGTACCCTTCGAGTGAGCACTTGGTCGATTGCTTGGCGCCATTTTATTCTTCCTTCCATTATTCTTCTTAGTCATCACTACTGCTGCTGCTACTACTACTAACTTGCTGTTGAGATTTCTGCCTAGCTATTGAAGTTAATTTAATATTTCGAATGTTGTCGTTTATTTTATGGTTAAGTGAGCATGCCGCTCAGTGAGATTGTGTGTGACTTTGACTGAGAGTGCATAATCTACATTGTATGACAGTGACAGTGGGCTGAAAGAAGGTTTAGCTAGAGATGTAATTACGACCCATGTTTGCATGATTGTTGATTTATTTTGTAAATTATAACTTAACTGCTCTTAATCTTTGCAACTGTGAATGTTGTAACTTTTTTTACAGGCAACAGGTCTGGTTGGGTTTTATTTTTACTTCAGTATAATTTTTTTTTCGGTTTCATTTTTATTTCCTTTTTATTTTATTTCGTTTTTATCTCTTTGAATTTTATCACCTTGGGTTTTATTACCCTGAGTTTTTTATTTCATTTGTTACTTTCTTAAGATTTATTTCCATTAGTTTTATTTCCTTGGTTTTTATTTTTTGGAATTCTGGATTACTGATAAGTTTGATAAGCTCAACTGTCACTGCATAATTGCATTAGCTTGTATCCTTCTGTTGGTTATCTTTAATAGTATTTTACTCAGATTGATCTGTCTGATATGAACTCTATTGGTTTTATAATCCTGACGGAATTTGTATCCTGTGAAAGGGATTTAGATGTTGTGAGACATTATTTATTTTCTGTTTTTTAACATCACTTTCCTCTTTTTAGTAAAATTTTAGCTTTATTTTATACAACTTGCACCTGAGTTGTGTTGCAGTTAGAACTAACGTCTACGCTGTTGTACTTTGTATTGTCTGGGGTACTTTGGTGCTGATCCCTACTAGTCTAGGTTGAGGAATGAAGTACAAGCCCCCCTCACACTAATAGCAGCCTAGTTGAAGAAATCTAGGCAAAAAATTATTGACATATTCATGGGTTGAAAAAAACAACCTTCCATTCTAAATTTCCTTGTGGATTTAATTTAGGTTACCCCACATTAGGCGGGAGTGGGTCCAAACTGGTTCTTAATCTTCATATCATGGAATGACTATTTTTGGGCCAACTGAGAATGAACTGTTGTGACAGTAATGACACTATAACTATAACAGCACGCAAAGGTTTAAAACTATAAAAGTGTAAAATTTACATCAAGAGACATTTCATATCAATTATTTTTCTAAGCACCCAAAGAATAGGTCTATAGATCTCTCTAGAGATCTTTCGAACCAACGTCTAATCGTAACATGCTGTGCCAGTAGTTCACCCCTTGACAAAGATCTTAGTCAAGATAGCCATGACAGTTGAAGTTCTAGCAACAATGGTCCATGTCTATCCTTTGTTTTAAGTTGTTGACAATATTCTCTTTCACATTGTCTTTACAAATAAGGTGCATTTCTTTAGCAATCTCTCTTCTGTGACATTGGTATCTGGTTCTCATTCACATCATATCAGTTGAATCTGAGATATCAAACCCTGTCGAAGTATGGTCCTGTTATTTGTAACTAGGCTAAGATCTAGGCTAAAAACGAATCTGAAGTCTTTATTTGTCAAAATACTGAGATATAAATACACTAGAAGTATATCTTCGATTAAATTAAATAAATCTTGGAATGTTTACAACTCGACTAGATCAGCTTTATTTGGGTTCATTTTGTCTTGACAAGGCTCCAATGTTACTTTTTTGTCTCAGTAGTGAACAGTTAGAACAAATACTAAAGCAGTTTGTCATCTAGATCTGCTATTCTCAAATTAATTCTTGGGGAATCAAACTGAAGTCTTATCAACTCAATTCAACTAAATCCTTACCTAATCCAAGGATCTCTTAGACCCAGAGCACCGAGTCTCTTCTGTAGCCTTTCAAGTTCTGGAACTCCCTCTGCCTTATATATTCTCCAGTCTGGAACTTCGTGGGGTGGACCCTGCCCTCCTCCCATGATAGGATCTGAATCTGATGCCTGCTATTGATCGAGGTTAACAATTCTCAAGAATTACGCCAATTACTATGAGATACCGTTGGCTTTTTTAACAAATGACCTCTGATAGTAACAGGGCCTTTACTGTTGTCGAAACGAAATTTAACCCGACGGTTGAAATTTTAATATTTTAAGGTGGTGCTTATTGTACAAGTGTTCACAAAATAGGGAAAGTATCCCCATAAACCTGTGCAAGTGTTTATTCCTAAATGGTGTTGGAAATAGACGGTGGGAATCACAGGTTAATGAGGACACGTTTTTCCTTAATTTGTGGTGGGAATCGATGGGAATCATCTTTGGTGGGAAAAGTAGAAATGGTTTATTCCCAACCGATGTTGAATTTAGATCTAGATATAGTTTCTGTCTCGCAATGGTCAATTAAAATTTTTTGACTTTCATTTGCATAGTGTTCAGGTATGTTCATTGGGCATTTTATTTTTCATTTCGAGGTCTGTGCGCTGGAAAACGTTAGTTTGATAACCACAGGCGGCTCTCTAAAAGGACATACAAGCTCATCGTTTTCCGACAATAACTTTACATTAAGGTCAGGCAACAGAGCATTTTAAAGTACTCTGATTGCCAGACCCATTGTTAACTTTAATATTGACGGATGATACTTGATCTAATACGGTCTTTTGATTTCCTTTCATAGACGTTCTGATTATACCAAGTGGCTAACACTTAGAGATAGAGAGAGATGAGCTGGGTAAATACAGCGTAATGGGCATGTTTAGAAGGAATAGACAAGAATAAAAGGTAAACAAAACTCGAACAAAAACAGGTAGGGTGCAACTAAAAAATTTGCAAAACTCTCGGCTTACATCGAACTTAAGTGCGACATTCTTTTTTCAGTAAATTCAAACTTGAGTGAAGCCCTTTAGTTTGTGAAAATGGACGATAGATAGAAGTGGTAGTCTGACCATCCTTGGTGTCTTAATGTAAGGGAGGCTGGTATAGCTATTTATTTGTGGCAGTTGCAGTAGGCCTTTAGAGCAGATCTAAAGCATGCCAACTTGTGGGTGGAGCCAAGTGCACTTCTAGCTTATTTTTATTAGCAGACTTAGTTTAGTGGCGGGAAACTAGTCTCCAATCCTCTAGCAGTTATTTCCATGTATTCTATAATAATGAAGATACTCTGTTTAATGTAATGATTGCATAAACTGACTAGCCGATCTATTCTTTTGTTCCTGTCCAGCTGGCCAGAGAAGCTTTTCTTCAGTCGGCTTAGAACATACTTTGATTCGGAGATCTTGGGGAATTTAGGGAAACTACTAGTTGCGCTAAGTTTATGTAATGCTTTGATCTGGAGATGTAGATGTAGCGATGAGTTTCGTAGATTCTATGATTTCGGTCGGGTGATGTTTTAGTTGGGGAAACTATTCAACGGAGTAGAATTCTCTTCGGTTGGCGTTGGCTTTTGTTCTAGGAAAGTTGGACAACGAACTGGGAAACCAGGTAAGTCTTTTAGCGGGGACTGTACCGACTGAGTCTGAGTATAAATGTAGAGCTCGGAAAGACTAGTTGTCAGTATCTTTTTGGAGTATGTAGAGGCTACGTTGGTTGTAAGTATTGTTGAAATTACTGAGCCAGTGAGAAGTTCTTGTGATCATTCATAGTCGAAATTACATGTCTTTAAGTATTGTGAAAACCACTACTAATGCTGAGAAGTTGTGTTGGATTATCGTTTCTTGTAATTCTACGTGAATACCACCGCGACTCGGGCGTTGGCTGACTATTGGACATTTTTAAAAGGCAATTTGTTTAATTCTTACTATCTCCTATTAGTATTAGGCATTTTGTTTTGGTCTCCTTAGTATTCTGGCCATTTTGTTTTACTTTTAGTATCTTTTATAACATACTTGGTTTTTGGATCTTCTATGTATTTTGTTCTTTGAGAAATTATTTCATTCATTATGTAATAAACTTATAGGTGCTGCTAAGCGCGTTACCATAATAAGTTAGGGCTTGCAATTACTTAGGGTAGGAAGAGGCATTGAGCTTCTATAGGTAACTACTAATGGATCCTATTGCGGTAGGAAGTTAGGAATCACCCAGCTAGTTACATTAACGAGTATCTACTTCTTGCTCTTTTGTTCTTCTATTTCTATTTCATAAGAAGTTCAATTTTTTGAAGTATGGATAACGTAGACCTGCGCAAAATACTTAAATCTTGGCTTTTCTTCATATTGAAAAATAAATAAGGAGAAAAAAACAACAACAAACAAACAACTAGCAAAAAATATTGCACAAATGTAGGTAGAGACTCATTGGGGAACTAGATAACAGAGTTTTACCCGCCCCCCCTTTTGTAGCAAGTGTTTCGGCCCTTAGCACTCTCAGGGGGCCGGACCACACTCAGGTCATGACTCCCAGGTGTCTCCCTGTCATCTTTTTTTTTTTTTTCGAATCCACACCCTCATCTCTTGTTGGATTGTTGATCCAAATTCCAAGCATTATAAGATACTACTTCACCAACTGGTCATGCGCTGGTTAAAACATTTTTAATGCTTATAGATGTGTTCCAATAACAAAACAAAAAAATGACCATGATAACAATAGTAATTGAAAGATTCACGATTATTTCAGAAGAGACATAAAAATGTTCAGGGTGAAATATCTTGAATAATGTCTCACTTTATTGGATTTAAAATTTCAAATATAAAAAAGTCAAGTCGAATTTTAGATACTGAATTGGACAATAGATTTAGCAAGTAAGAGAGCAAAATATAAGTTTGTTCATTTTGTGAATGTATACTTCTTTATATAATAGAATTACATCAACATTATAACATATCTTAGTTCATTGATAACCACACGAAACAAAGATAAACACACATCACAATCATAATAATATATAGCTCTCTCTCTCCCTCTCCTTCCCTCCCAATGACACTCTT
The DNA here is from genome assembly GCA_033675545.1 of Elysia crispata. Lineage (NCBI taxonomy): Eukaryota > Metazoa > Mollusca > Gastropoda > Plakobranchidae > Elysia > Elysia crispata. The sequence continues at coordinate 499,540 of JAWDGP010001837.1, forward strand.
TCTTTTCGTCTTTTGTCTTTATCACCCCTATAACTGTTACCCTCCATCTTTTCTCTCTTCCATACCTCCTAAAGAGATAGGCGAAAAAGGAAAATACAACTATGGTACTCTGCCTATCTATCAAAAGAAAAAAAAAGAAAAGAAAATATGGGAGTGAGAGAACACCTTAAGGGGGAAAACCCAAAAAAAATCAACTTTAAAAATCATCTTGAATAATGAGTATTGAAATTGAGCTGAATATAAAAAAGTTTGAAAATTTCAATAACAAAAAAAAAAAAAATGACCATATCAACAATAGTAATTGAAAGATTCACAATTATTTCAGAAGAGACATAAAAATGTTCAGGGTGAAATATCTTGTATAATATCTCACTTTATTTGATTTAAAATTTCAAATATAAAAAAGTCAAGTCGAATTTTAGATACTGAATTGGACAATAGATTTAGACCATAATGAGAGAGGTAGCAAGTAAGAGAGCAAAATATAAGTTTGTTCATTTTGTGAATGTATACTTCTTTATATAATAGAATTACATCAACATTATAACATATCTTAGTTCATTGATAACCACACGAAACAAAGATAAACACACATCACAATCATAATAATATATAGCTCTCTCTCTCCCCCTCCTTCCCTCCCAATGACACTCTTTCTTTTCATCTTTTGTCTTTATCGCCCCTATAACTGTTACCCTCCATCTTTTCTCTCTTCCATACCTCCTAAAGAGATAGGCGAAAAAGGAAAATACAACTATGGTACTCTGCCTATCTATCAAAAGAAAAGAAAAGAAAAGAAAATATGGGAGTGAGAGAACACCTTAAGGGGGAAAACCCAAAAAAATCAACTTTAAAAATCATCTTGAATAATGAGTATTGAAATTGAGCTGAATATAAAAAAGTTTGAAAATTATCTCGCTGTCCCTTTCAGACAAACAAGATGAAAACAATTGATAAATATATCAAATAGTTTATGAACACAGAACAAACAGCTGTCTAGAAACAAAAACATTATAAATTGGGTAAAATAGTAATGCATTCAAGTTTCAACATAGAAAGGATGAAAGAGAACATTTTTAACACAGTAAAAGAGGCTTGAATGTAAAAGTATAGAAATTAAGGAATGCTCATGTCAATAGATAAAAAACAAACAAACAAACGCAAATGATGGTAGATGCAATATTGTATATAGCATAAAAATCTTAGGGAGGAAAAAAGTATAATATATATATATATATATACATACAATATGTAGCAGTATAAATATGTACTTAAGTTACCTAATTTTAAAACAACGAATCAGGAAATGTGTTCATGAGTACATAAAAACAAATTTTTTAAAAAAGATTCAATCTTATTAAAAAATTGATAAAGCTATCAACAATGATAACTTTGGGAATATATTGGTGGGACATATTGATAGAGATGCAAAATATTCTCATTCTAAAAAAAAACCCAAAACAAAACAAACATCATCGATGATGATGATGATGGTGAAGGTCATAACAATGATGATCAAGTTGATGAGAATAATGATATCACTTAAACAATAATACTTACAATTATAATAGCAACAATAGCAATAACAATACAGTGAAAAGCTCATCATCTTGTCTTAATACACCATGTAACATGCAAATCATCGGATATTGATTTAAAACATTGTACATGCACATAATTGATTACTGAATGATTTTGCTTGCCAAAAATGCTATATTTTCATAGCCTTTTCATAGTTTATTAATAAAAATGAGGTCTTAATAAAAGAGTTTCTTTTTTTCTTTGCTCATCACAAGTTCATTATGATATATAGTAATATACCTTGTTCCGCATGACTTCTTCCTGTGGTATAGTGTCATATGAAATAAATTCAATTGATTAGGTTTGCCATCAAACTTAATGCCTGATGTTTTGAAAGCCTGTATTCAATATACCGGTACAATATGTGTGTCTGCATCTGCAAATGATATGTTTTTAACATTAGCTAGCACGCAGAATTGGAAATATTAACATCACCCCATATTGACAAAGACGAAACATTTTCCTCTTTCTTTTTATTTACAATTTGTTATTGAGATACATGAACATCTAAAACCTATATTATTGTTTAAAAAATAGATAAAAAATACTTAATTTGATTAAGAAATATGTAATCATGAAGGCGTCACCACCCAAATCTTGCTGTTTAGATCCCATCCCCACACCATTGTTAGTTATCCACCTTGAACACCTTATTGAGCCAATAACTGCCATGATAAATCAGTCTCTTCTTTCTGGGATAGTGCCGGTCTCATTCAAACATGCTGTCGTTTTACCTCTGTTAAAAAAGCCAAATTTATCCCCTGAAGAGCTGAGCAATTTTAGACCTGTGTCAAATCTCCCTTTCCTTTCCAAGATTTTTAGAAAAAGTGGTCCTTTTGCAATTGAAAAAACACTTGACAAAGAACAACCTTTTAGATAACTTTCAGTCTGCATATATAGAGAATTTCACAACACAGAAACTGCTCTTCTAAAAGTTCAAAATGACCTCATATGTGCTGCAGACAAAGGCCATACATCTATTCTTGCTTTGTTAGACCTAAGCGCAGCATTTGACACAATTGATCACAGTATTTTGTTAGAAAGATTGTCTAAAACGTTTGGATTATCAGGGGTTGTCTTAAAGTGGTTTTCGTCTTATGTCAGTGGGCGTACTCAGTGTATAATGATAAACAACCAAACTTCTCCTGTATTTGACCTTAACTATGGAGTTCCCCAAGGATCTGTATTAGGACCTGTCCTCTACACCATATATACAAAACCATTAGGCACACTAATTCAAAGTTTTGATTTATGTTATCACATGTACGCTGACGACACCCAAGTGTACTCCTCTTCTCGTCCAGAAAACTTTACTACCTTAGTAAAGAAATTTGAGAGTTGTATATCACATGTTAAAAATTGGATGATTGTTAACAAACTTAAGATGAATGAAGACAAAACAGAGCTTCTAGCATGTAGCATTGATAGAAAAGCTTTTCCATATGTTGTTGACCACATGTACATTGATAGTGATCAGATACTGTTCTCTTCAAAAGCTAAAAATCTTGGTGTTTATTTTGATTCAAAGTTGTCAATGACCCCTCATATCAATCATTTGGCCCAAATTATGTTCTTAGAGCTACGCAGAATTAAACAGATTAGATCTTTTTTTAAATGAAGGGGCTGTGAAAACTCTTGTGTCCTCTTTCATTCTATCAAGACTAGACTACTGTAATTCCTTACTATATGGCTTACCCATGGACACACTAAAGAGGCTTCAATTGATTCAGAACAACGCTGCTCGTCTCATTTTGAAAAAACGTAAAAGAGATCACTTAACACCCATGTTTAGGCATTTACACTGGCTTCCTGTACAAACTAGGATAAAATATAAGATTGCTGTCTTATGCTTCAAATGTGTTCACGGCTATGCCCCTAATTATCTTGTAGATCTTGTCGGTATGTACGTCCCCACCGTACTCGTAGCTTACGATCAGGTAACAAAGCTTTGCTGTCAGTTCCATGCAAATCATCAAGAAAAGACGGCCATAGAGCATTTGTACAATGTGCACCAGTTGTCTGGAATGCCCTTCCCCTTTTCTATAAGTCAGTTTAAGACCCTATTGAAAACCCATTTGTTTACTGCACATGAAGACCTTAATTAGTCTGAGAAATTTGTCTTATTGTCAATGTCTTTTCTTATTTTCTTTGTACATGTAACTTATTTATTTTTTCCTCTTCTGTTTGTTTGAATTGTTAATGGACTAGGTTTTAGACTATAGACTAGTGTCACTATGTTAAACGTTTGTAAATAGACTATTGTAAAGAGCTTCGAGCCTACAAGTAGGAAGAGGCGCTAGGAAATAACTTCATTATTATTATTATTATTATTATTATTATTCTAAAAGATCTTTTAAAAAAAAACGAATTCCATAGTTCATAAGGATGAATAAAAATTGTTGAAAATAAAAGATTCTAAAATGAAATAAACTGTTTGCTTTCATGAGATTAATATGGGACGTAGCTTTTGCTAACGAGGTATAAAAGGATGATGTGCATTTGGTGCAAAGAGAACAAGAATTAGCAGCCAAACTGAATTACATTTTATTTAATGTTTTTTTTTTTTTTTTAAAAGATGGACATATATATATATATATATATATATATATATATACTAATACACTGATATTATGTATTATGTGTAGACAAAGATAATATGTTTACATCAAAGGGCTCTACCCATCCTGTGTATTGATGTAACTTGAAATTTAAGAAGCTGAGTCTCAAGAGTTCAAACTCATCTGGTTATCTTTTGTATATTAATTGCTATGCTACGCTTTGTGCTTGATTTTTTTGACAATTTTCAATATTACCATTTTAATATTGATAAACAAGTGAGGTGTACAAAAAATCAACATACTGCAAACATTTTGTTACTTTTTTTCTGCCTTACACAATGTTTAAGTTGAATTTTTCACCACTTCATTTACTCCCTTAATGACCAGCATTCCCAAGCAGATCAGACTTTATTAGAACATACTTTTTCAGCAGACAGGTAACTATATGACCTGACTGCCTGGACAGGCCCGAAGAGTGAATTAATTCAACATTTATTATATGTTATGTTTTCGAGACAGATTTATTTGTTAGGGAATGTTTTACATTTTTGAAACAAAATTCTCTGCCCTTAGGTGACATAGATAGGGTTAAGGTAATCCCTGATTTCTCACAATTAGAGACTTTTTTACAAAACGTTCCCAAAACGTCTCTAGGAAATTACAATCTGATGACAATTCACTCTCCTAGGTAGTCCGGGGCAAAGTAACCTGATCCTTTTTGGTGTTTGCTAGATAATTATGATTTTATTCATTTAATTAGTGTCAAATGTCATTAGGGTAATTGTGCCATTGCATATCTGCAAAAAGTTCTTTATCAAAAGCAAAAAAAAAAATATCAAACAAATGTACTTTAAATAACAAAGCTGAAACTACATCACTGCATTTCCATATCAGACAAACAAGAGTTTAATCTGACTAAAAGTAAACCTTAAAAAAAATACCTGAAATAAAGTGAGGTTAAAATAAATGTAATGCAGAAACTTTCTATTGCATGATATGAAACGATTTTCAGAATTTGGTTATATCCATGTAAGCTAAATCATAGTTGATTACAGCTTAGAACAATCACACAAGAATGAAATAATTTTTTGAAACACTATCGATATCAGGCAATGACTTCCGATCAGTTTTACTGTACTCTATTGTGTTCAGTGTAATGTTTTTAGTAATCTGAACCCTACAAGGCAAGATAATTGTAGCTGATATTTTGTTACTCCGTAATGTATAGTGTAAGGTTTTTAAAAGTCTTAATCCTACTAGGGAAAGGCAATGATAGCTCATTTTTTTTTGCTATGGTTTTGTTAAGGTGTAAGGTTTACTGTAGTCTGAACTCTATTGGGTAATGATCACTGATCTGTTTCGCTTCACTTTCAGTAAGATCAAAAGCTTTTTGAAAATCAAACACTTTGGCTTCACTAACTTTTACATTTTTGCCGTAAACAACAGCTCTGTCATAAGCACAACTTGTTGAGGATGACACCGTGGTGTCTGCCGAATCCTTGAAAAGACTTCTGAAGCTGCCATCTTTCCTAAAGAGTTCCAAAGTACTTTTCTCCTTGTTGCTAAGGTAGGCACAGTCTGCATTGAAGTCTCCCATAGCAATAATTCCATGAGAACGCTTGAAATGTCCTAGAGTTAAATTCATGACAGCTGGAAGCTCTTCCAATTCCACAAAGGCATTTTTCGGTGTAGTGTGTAGTGCCATAAGTGCAATTCGTTTCTTTACCACATTTTCTAGAGAGAAGTAAGAAAGCTCTACAGTAAATGGCTCTCTTTCAAACACATCTTCTCTTGTATCATTGTACTGCAGCTTACCTGTAAGCTCAGCTTTATTTGCGCGATAGAAAAAAACATACTGCTCTTTATAATTGGTTCTGCCAAGGCGTTCACTGTAAACCAAACCGTATGGAATTCCTGTTCCATTCAAACTTTCCCAAAGTTTTACTGAGGCTTTTCCTGATTTATCTCTAACTTCCTGTATTAATATAACATCATAGCGACTTAAAACCTTAATGATATTTTTAAATGCGAATTCATTATTACTTTTAGCCTCTCCAAAGGATTTGATGTTGAAGGCCCCAACCCTGAGTGATATATGTTGTAGACTTACATCTTCAACTGTTTTAGATTTCGTAAATGTTTTGCTACTCTCACTTTCACGAGAAAGTGCAATTGTTGTGGGCACTGTAACAATAATGGCAATGATGAGACCGGTAAAAAAGGCACCACAAATCATGATAGCCTTTGGTTGCTTAGAAAACCATGAATCCTGTAGAAATTGTTTGTTTGTTGACATATTTGGACTGCTACTTAATTGTTTAAATATCTTTATGACCTGGACATTTTTGTATTCCCAATTTGCAAAGCCTACTTAAATGCAGGTTTCTTATTTCAAACTTCTTAAAGGTATAATCTGCGTAAGTTTTTTAGGGTAATTGATTCATCAATGTACACACACTCTAAAATAAATAATATAAAAGTGAGTTAATGGTCAAGACAGGCGGTTAAATAAATGGGTTCAAGCTGGAAATGTGAACTCCAATATATCTTTGTTTGTCACTGGTTAAAAAAAATTTCTTCCTTCTTTATCACAGAAAATAGTGGGCCTTTAAAACAATTTTGTCTCATACTCTAACACTTTAAAACAAAATAATCACTAAAAATATGTCTTGATTTCTTCCCTTTCCACAGGAAGTAAAAGACACGTGAACTTTTTTCAAAATTATGATGCAAAAAGTGTCCGAGATCTAAAGTTTTATGTACAACATCAAGCAGAGTCTTCCCTGGTCTTTCCTAAGATTTGTCAAAGTTGCTCCACTAAAGGGATATGAATTCCTGTTTCATGTTCCACAGACAAATTGTTCTGTTCTTGGTCTTCATTGTTCTCAAGGTTGATTGTAGTATGCATGGAAAAAAGATTTGGAGAGTACTTTGTGGGGCGTTGCTGGGCAAAAGAAAAAAAATGAAGCATGCATTTATATTTGTTAATTACATGTCGTGACAGATAACAAGTAATTTATTTATCAAGTTCTGTAACTCCACCTGGGTAATGCAATGTTTCAGAATCACCATTCAAATTTATGATTCATGAAAAACAAAGAAGTTCTAGAAAAAAATAATAACAACAAAATCATTCTGAGTGTACTAGTATACATACACAATAAAAATAAAGATTTCTTTCTGATACCGATAATATGTAATGAAATATATAATCAACGTGATAGCTCCAGATCAGGTTTGTTTGTGGATTTTAAATATAAATAACAAACTTGTTTACAAATCATTTTTGTCTGCTATCAAGATTTTAATTTAAGTGAGTGTATTTCGGCACAAACCCATCTAGTTATTAGTGTTCTATCAGAAGTAATACATGTTGGCTAAAACTTATTCTTTATATTAAACCATAGCTATGTTGTTTTGCAAAGGACTGGTTACATAAGAGGGGATTATAGAAGTGTTATGTTTAAATGCGGTACATCTCTCATCTTCAAAGGTGAACTTGCAGGATTTTTTGCCATTTGCCCTTGTCCGTAGGCCTACCCACTGCCTCCTTGATCTCAAACATAATTACTATTATCATGGCCTGACCTTCTCTGTCTCAATCTCGATTCCAATATCTATCTCTTATCTTCTTATTTTAGCTGGACTGCACATTGATACTTTCTTTATATCAATTTCACTTTCTAGGCCTATTGAATTTATGACTATTTTTCATATACATAATTAAAAATCAAAATGACAAAACTATTAAAATAAAATGAACACCTTTTAAAAATGCCTCAGTTAGAGTATTGATCGAAGCCTTTGTCGACTACACAAAGTAAATCCTACTGCATCTTCTCTACATCTTAGTAAAAGCAATTTACGTTTCTCTCTTATACATCTAACGTTATGGTTTTTTCTTTTCTTAAGTCATCTGCTATACGTGACAACCTTATAATAGCTACCGTAATGGTATTAAAGATCTAGATTTAGTTAATTTACATTATACAGAGATACCACAGCCAAGATCCCAAATTCCATGAAAAATGAGAATGATCACGGAAAGGGGGGGGGGGGGGGGGGCATGTTCCCCAGAAGCTGAGAACTTTTTGTCGTTATAAACTACTAAAATGGGCTTTCCAGGGCCTGTAGAAGATTTAATACTCAAGATTTAGATGGAATAAAATTTAACAAAATACTATTACTCACCTCTATTTACACTATTTACAGCTATGAACAACAGGGGGATGTGGAGATTACTTCAATCTTTTTTTTTCTTCCGGGTTTCGAATAATTATATAATTTTTTTTATAACTTATAAAATATAACATAGATCTTAAGCTTAAAGGGCTTTCTTATCTAATTTACTCGATCATTTTCACTTCAGTCTAGATGTAAATTTTTAAAAATTCTTACCGTCCGTTTAAAAGTTTAAAACAATTTAGATCTAATCTAGATCTAGACAAAATGGCGTGTTCCTTTGCTAGCGCTACGCGTCTACTACGTAACTTCTTAAGATCAACAGGTTATAAATAAGAGAGACTCATACGAAGTCTATTTATAGATGTCTTACTGCGAACTGCGATTTAAAAAAAAAAACGAAAGCGAAAGAAGGAAGAAGATAGCGCTTGTTGCCCTGGTCGAGCGTGGCTAAAGGAAGCGGCTAAATGGCACCTGAAACATTTTTATTCATAGCAACTACGTCACGCGTTATTAAATTTTTTTTTCGACCATGCGTAGCTTCCGGCGCAGGAGCGGCGAATGTAAACAACTCATAAATCAGCAGATGATTTCAATCCTTGCTTTGATAGCAAAGAGAGTAGGCCGTTCCAATGTCTGTATATTTTATTTATCCATCCTTATATATTGTTAAGTCCACATGAAATCAGCAAACAAAGGAGGTTTTTATTATCCAATTAATCCATGCACAGATATAGATCTCAATTCCTGTCCCTGAGATATGGATTGATACAGTTCTACATAGATGTAGATGGTAGATCTATTTTTGGTCAATGGTCAAAATATTTGGTCGATGGAGATCTAAATCTAGTTCTACATAACATTACAGAAAACCGTTAAATAAATTCAATCGATTTTACCCGTAAGATGCACATCATGACTCAACAGAGCTTGATACTATATCTAGATCTATGTAAAATTATACAAACTTACAATGATCTTAATTAAAAATTTGAGTAGAGCATAATTAATCAGACCTAGAAAGAGATCTTTATTACATTTTATTAGATTAAGACTAGAAAAATTTAGCTGGATCCAGCACCTCTGCTCTATTCTTCTTGATCAAAAATGAAGGAGAACAATACCCATGCTAAACAATGTGAGATTAACATTATTTCTGCATGACATACAGCTCCTCTTGTTTGAATTCTATTTCCACTGCTTGGAAAGAACTAATGTGGGCAAAATGCTTGTTTTTAGATAAAAGAGCAATATTGTCTAAAATAAAGTATACTAATAAGTTATTTCGATTTTCATGATGCAACATAATTTCAATAAACCTTCTTTGTACAGTTCTTTATTTTTTTAAATCTTTGACATGATCAGTGTTGTGGAATTTGTTAAAGAGTTGCAGTTCATTGTTTGTTTATCAGTTCTTTCATTTCTTCATTTTTGACTTGACAATTTTTCATGAAAATTAAAACTTAACAAAGATATTGACGAGAAAATAGAACCTCTTTGATTATTTTTTTTTTAATTCATTCACAAGTCTCATTCTTGAGTAGTTGAACTTATTAGCAGAGAGTGTTTGTTTTTTTACATATATTTTTGTGTTTATGTAGTTTTCATAATGGTACAGTATAATTAATAGAAGGATACAAATAATTTTGAACACATTCCCAAACAATAACCTCTTGGAGTCTTACTCTCTCTATTCCTGCATCTTTGTCTCTACATGTCTGTCTGTCTCTCTCTCTGTCTGTATGTCTGTCTGTCTGTCTGTCTGTCTGTCTCTCTCTCTCTCTCTCTCTCTCTCTCTCTCTCTCTCTCTCTCTCTCTCTCTCTCTCTCTCTCTCTCTCTCCTTAACTGACTCTTAGTATCTGTCTCTCTTCGCCTCTATCCGTTTGTCAATATGTCTGTATGTCATTATGTCTTTCTGTCTTTCTTTCTCTGTTCCTTACTCTCTCCTTCCCGTCCTGTCTCCGTTAGAGATAAATGCAGAAAACCAAGCGAAAAATGCTTTGAAAATAAGAATGACGATACCGGGTAATTAAAAAAAAAGAAGAAAAAAATGATCGAGAAGACAAGGCCGTCAAAGGTTTTTAAAGTAATAAAGCACCAGAAGGGTGGAGAATCATCTTCGCGCCAATAAACAAATGGCCAATAAAATTATAGAATAAAAAAAATTTACATAAAATCACTTCAACAGACATCATCAAACTTTCCATCCGTTTACATAAAAGTTGTAATTTCTTTATTTATCTCTTTGAGATAGTAGCCGGGAATGTTTAAGATGGTGCAGGGATAGATGAGTTTGGATAGCACCTTGGTGTTGACGATACATGTGGTGGTTTGGAGCCGTTTGTAGTAAGCTTAGAGAGATTGGGTTTGTGAGGCGAGTTTTTCCCAAGTTTTCTTCGATGTCTGTTCTGGTCTATTGGAGACGGTGCTGCCCTAACTTTTAAGATCGTTTATCCCTTCGATTGTGAAAGGGTAGTCAGCTTTTTTTTTCCATTGCTATTGTTTTCTCTAGGATTAATTTGGATCTAATTAAAAAACCCTTACCGAAAAGAGTGGATGCATCTATGAATAGACGTATTTCAAAATATTTTTTAACAAAGAAAGACGCGTCATCGGCATAAGCCGCAAGCTACTCCTATATTTTTTGACCCGCTATATCTATGCCCGTAATTTTTTGTCTTATTTATTCTAGTAACGGCTCTATGGAGAGGACATAAAGAAGGGGAGATAAGCTGCATCCCTGTCTGATGGACCGTGTGAGGGTAAAACCACAGAGTAGATAGTATACACAGAGGCTCCACTCCTCGATTTCAGTGTAATTGGGTCAGACATCCGTTAAACAATGTCACGCCGTATAGTTTATTGTCCGTTTCGTTTTACCGCACGCCGTGTGTGGTCACAGGAGCTTAGGAGACGTTAAACACTACCTTTCACGAGGTGTCTTGTCACTCCTTTTTATACTTTGTTTATAAAAGGAGTGATAAAACATAACATTCATTTCCTCTTCTCTCACAAGACGCAAAATGATGGAGTCGGAACAAACTGTGCTAGATGATGAACAATATAAAATTAAATATAATTCAAAGTGGTGCAGTGCCATAAATTGTACTAATTCAAAGATTCGTTGTCCTGATTTGTCCTTCTTTTCGTTGCCTTTGGACGCAGAAAGGTAAGATCTGTTATACTTTAGTAACTATGGCATGGCATGGCATATCTTAAGATCAATTATTGGTGACTGTGATGTGATCTAGGCCTATCTATATCATCAATTGGTAAGATTAATAATAAAGAGGGGTGTTTATTAATCTCTTAGAGTAAATGCAGATCTAGATGACTCGATGACTGTTATGTAACGATGACTAGGTTGGTTAAAAGGCGGAGACCTAGATGGATTTACAGCTACCTATAGACCAATTATGGCTGACTTTGGTGGTGATATTGAACATTATGAATTTGACGAGGAGGAGGATGTCGGGAAGCAGATGATAGTCAGAATCAAGCTGATTGTCACTGTTATTATTAATACTGTATAACTACTATCACTAGATGCTGCAATAGTAGAAGTTGTATTAATAGCAGAAGAATGGTAATTGTTGTTATTTACTTTTATCATAATAAACTGTGCAATATAATCTGGCCGATTACATGTATTTATATTATTATTATCATCATCACAACATGTATAATTCTTTATAGAAAGTATCATTGATGTGAATGAATATAGACTTTAAAATATAAAGTTAACTGATAAATGGATGGTCATAAACCACATTGAATTGTGATGAAAAGAGATTGCGACACATTCAAGTTCCCTGTTTATCATCGCAGGTCCCGGCGGTGGGTGATCAGTTCACGTAGAGCGGATTTAGAGAAGAAACCGTTTGAGAAACTGCATCGGAGCAATGTCATGTGCGAAAAACATTTTGAACCATGCTATTTCAAAGAGACCAAAGGGAAAAGGAAGTTACTGAAAAACGACGCTGTGCCATCTATTTTTGCTGTTCCTAATCCTCCACCCAAGCAAACACCTTCTCGACCGCCACCGAAAGAGCGCATAGCGCCCACACTATCACAGGCAACTACCTCCAGTACAGAAACGGACACAACTTCGAATGATGTCGATGAGGTTGAAATTAATGAACTAGGAGATAGTGGTGCGACTCACCGTGAGAAAAAATCACTGAAAAGAAAGTTGCTTGCAGAAAGGACCAAAAGTTGCAGGCTTAAGAAAAAGCTTAAAACAATGACACCCAACACGCCCACTGAGCAGAGCCATCCTGTCCAGAGGCAGGAAATAGATTTTGACAGCTTACATCTTTCTTTTTAATTGCTTTAATAACCTCCTAGGTTATATCTGCCTGTTCATTCCACCGTATACCACGAGACTCTATCTTTTTTTTCTCCGCCTCCCTCTTGATTTTTCTCTCTCTTTACATTTATGTATCTATCACAATATGACTGTGATTAAATTTTTATATGTATCCTTCATCATCTCATTCCCTTCATTAATTCTCCTTACTGCTTTCATCTCTTGTCTTTGCCAATATAAAAGTTAACTGTATAATAAACTTAATTAGTGCCAGTGCCAAGGAGTATAGAAATTATAAAGCGAAAAAAGAGCCTGTAAGAAACAGACTATAACTTATACGGCGTGACATACTTTCGAGGCGCGCCAGACCGATTACAACCGTTTAACACTGAGCGAATGGGGCAATCCCAGCAAGTGGAGCCTCTGTGTGTCTTTACTCTGTGGTAAAACTAAAAGGATTGCTAAGCGTGTGATTTACAAGGATTTGGCTTTGCAGTTTTCTATATCGAAGAAATGTTTGTAAAATTCTACTGTTTTTTTTTTCTTTCTTTCTTCTCTTCCTTGTTTCCTCTTTCATACTTTCTATCTTTCAGTACCTCTAACCTCTTAGAGTCTTACTCTCTCTATTCCTACATCTCTGTCTCTACATGTCTGTCTGTCTGTCTCTGCCTGTCTGTCTGTCTGTCTGTCAGTCTGTCTGTCTGTCTGTCTGTCTGTCTGTCTGTCTGTCTGTCTGTCTCTCTCTCTCTCTCTCTCTCTCTCTCTCTCTCTCTCTCTTTCTCATATTTATGTGTGTTCAACAACTTTGTCTAACTCTTTTTTTTTTCTTTGTCTCTCTCTTTTCCTTCTTTGTCCTACTTCCCTCAGTTTTGATATTTTTCACATATTCATGTCTTTGTTCTTGACAATATATGTATTGCTGATTCTTTCAAGAACTGCGTATCACCATTTCTTACTTTTCTCTCTTGTTTTCTTAATCTTTCACTCTCTCTGTTTCTTTCGTTCTCTCTTTTTTCTTTACGTCTCTTTACGTCTCTTTACATTCTTTAACATAATCGTTTTTTCTTCTTTTGTTTTTATCTATGTCAATACATTACCTTTCTCTCTAACTGTATGACTCACTTCCTTTGTTCTCTTTCCTTTTTTTGTCTTTTCTACTTTCATTCTATTTTTTCTTTCGCTATATCTTTCTTTTTTGCCTCTCTTCCTATACTTTTCATACATTGATTTTACCTTTATGTCTGTGTTTATATCAGTTTATTACTAATTTTTCTCTCTATGTGTGGCTATTTACTTACAGTCTCATCGAAACAGAGTCTATCACTATTTTCGAACTGGTAAGCAGATATATGACGTGCCAGTCACAAGTGGACAATGCGTTAGTGGAGTAATGGAAATTTAATGTGAAATTCCTCTGCCGTGAAAGATAACAAAATAAAAAGGAGAGTGTTGCATATTTAATGGACAATACCCCTTTCACAGTTAAAAAAAAACAACCAAAACATCTCCCTGTAAAGAAAGACATTCAGCTCCCTATGATGGGAGATATGTCAAAAGATTGCAGGGGGTGAAGGGTTTCAGCTCTGAACCTCCGCCAGGATAGCCGGCCTACCGACACCACATCGACGAAGTACCCAAGTCGCCGGTACCTCTAAACAGGTTGTGCTTATCACATAACCCACGACAAAACTTCCCTGCCAGCATTCAAGCACCAAAGTGATGCACACAAGTGCGCATCCCGGTGTTTTATGGGAGGAGCCACATCAGACCATAAGCATAAAATGACGACAGGCGCGGGCCGTCATAGTATGTGGACCTTGGCCGTTTTACGGGTCCTAACACCGTTAGGGCTTCAGGCCTCACCTGGAAGGCATGTGCTCTTCACCCATGCGTCACTTTGTGTGCGACTTCTCGCATGAGATCCACGGATTACAGAGCTCCGTGTTTTATGCAATTTTTTTTTATTTTATCTCATTACCTAACTCTAGCATTGTGCTTACTACTGTGTGAAAGTGCGTGTGAAGTTAAGCAGTCGTTTCTATCCGCTCAACGACCGATTTCTCCTACCAACTTTCTTAAATTAATCAGAAACTCATTGGCCAGTTTTTACTTATACTGCCGCCCGCCGCTGATATCACCCTGCGGTTTTTGTGTTGGTTTTCACTGACGGACTTTCTTAGTGCTTCGATTATTGTTTGGTTTGTTTTTCCGAACCCGCCATGACCTGACACATGGCCCTTCTGATTTCAGTTGCATACGGTTATTTCAATTTCTTCGTAGAGTGCAAATATACATTTTCAATATGGTGGACAAAGAAACTTCGGACGTTCCTTGTACTAAAAATATCCTGACCTCTGACGGTCCTCAGGATGAAACAAAAAAGTTCGTTGACTCTGCAAACTTTAGTTCTATGGAACCCGCTGGCGTCCATTGTTCGGTACGGAAATCGGAGAAGCCTTCAAGGTCGCGGACAGGATCTCTGACCATATCAGAATCTCGTACCTACTCTGCAGTGGGGAAGAATGTTTCCCATCGCTCGTCTTGCGCGACATCAAAACAAACCAGAATCAGCACTAAACGATGTTCTGCCCCGCGCGACAAAAAGAGAGAGAGGGGGGCCAGTCTTGCACCGATGCTAGTACCTGTGAGAGATGTCCCCATAATGATCCTGATACTTTGTCAATTGTGCGAAACCAGCTTGAAACGCTAATGGGTCTGGTACCCATTGTAACGGAACTAAAATCAGCGTGCGACGCTTATAATGAAAGCGCAGAGGTGAGGAACGACCCATTACATGATGCACCATATTTCCAACCCTTTCGATCCATTTCCATTGGAGATAATGTCTAATGAGCGCCATCCCTCGGAGTTGGTACACAATTTACAAAGCCATCCCTCGGAGTTGGCACACAAATCACAAAGCCATCCCTCGGATTTGGCACACAAATCACAAAGCCATCCCTCGGAGTTGGCACCCAATTCAAAAAGCCATCCCTTGGAGTTGGCACCCAGTTCAAAGAGCCATCCCTCGGAGTTGGCACCCAATTCAAAGAGCCATCCCTCGGAGTTGGCACCCAATTCAAAAAGCCATCCCTCGGAGTTGGCACCCAATTCAAAGAGCCATCCCTTGGAGTTGGCCTCTACCTCCAAAGACCACACGTCAGAGGAAATGTTAACCACTAATTCTCGGTCTGACATAGACGCCCTCCAGTGCCATCCCTCGGAGATCGAATTCACCGAATTTTCTTATTTTGCCGATGTTGCAGGTACCAATGCACCCTCAGCGGTCTTTCTCAATACCGATATTGGCAAGGGCATAGAAAAAATATTGACAGAGGGTCTTGCTAAAGAGGTGATAAACAAAATATCAGGTAAGTACACTCAGCCATCTAACTGTCCTAGACTGAGTGTCTTGGGGTGTAACCCGGAGGTTTTCAAACATGTTAGTGCCCGAGCACGTTTCAGAGACTCGTCCCTGCAAACTGTACAACAATCCTTGATCTCTGGAATAACTGCGGTCGCTTTCGCCTTGGAGACGGTTATGCCACAGAGTCAAAATGAGGACGTCAAGGAAAAACTCTCAGATGGGGTCGCCCTGCTCTCCAACGCCTCACGTGCTCTCGATATCGTTCGACGACAATTGTTTCGTGGCGAGATTAAAGAGGAGAATAACTCCTTTTGTCACGGGTCCTACCCTGCCACCGGCTTCTTGTTTGGCCCGAATATCTCCGACAAGTTAAAGGAAATGAATGACATATTGAGGGTTTCCAGGTCAACTTTCCATTACCAGCCCTTTAAACGCGGCAACAAAAGGTTTCCTTTTTAAGACAACGCCAGTCTTGGCGAACGAAGGGAGGGGGCAATGCCCCGCAAGTTCCAAAGCGCCACGCCCCCTTTCGGCAACAAAAGAAGATGTTTCCGAGGAAAAAATAAAGGTAACTGCAAGCATTGCAATTGACACTCAGGGAGTTAAAAAAGAGGGGCGGATAAAACACTTTATAAATGTATGGCGGGAATATACATCTGATTCTTTTGTCTTAGAGAGCGTTACAGGTTGTAAAATAAACTTCGTGACTTTCCCTCGGCAAGCAATGTTGCCTCGCCCGTTGCCTTTACGGCGAGAGGAAATGGCAGCACTACAGTGTATGATTAAAGACTTTCTCCGTGATGGGGTGATAGTGGAGTGTCATCGAGAGGATAATGATTATGTAAACACTGTTTTCTTGCGTGCAAAGAGGGATATTGGGAACGGAGTAAAACAGTATAAGATGATCCTCAACGTTAAAGAACTCAATCATCATGTTCAATATATACATTTTAAAATGGACTCCCTTGAATCCTGTTGAACACAATTGCATTATGGCTAGCATAGGTATGGAGGATGCCTATCATTCTGCCCCCATACAGCCAGATTACACGGAATATTTGAAGTTACAGTTAATGAGAAACTCTACAAATATCTTGTTTTGCCACAAGGGTACAGGGACAGCCCCCGAATTTTTACAAAGCTTACAAAACCAATAGTTTCTCACCTTCATGAGCAAGGCATTTTGTGCAGCTTGTATATTGATGACCTTTTATATTCTGGGATCTAGCTTTGATGAATGTCACCAAAATGTTGAGTACGCAAGTTCGTTGCTTAAACGGTTGGGTTTTGACATAAGTTCGAAATCGAATGTAATACCTTCACAGAAAATCAAACATCTAGGATTTTTGTTCGACTCTAGGGCTATGACGGTCTCGCTCGGCCCAGATAAGAAGAAAATCATACGAGAAATGCTCCTCCACATTCTCTACACAGATCGATCTATTCAGAAGATTAGCTCAAGTGATTGGTACGTTAGTTGCATGCTTTCCTGTCACTCAATATGGGCAATGGTTTTATAGAAACTTAGAGTCCTTAAAATTACTGCTTTGAGAAAAACATAAGATTTTGATCGCCAAACGTCTTTATCTGATGCGGCAATAGACGAGTTACACTGGTGATTAGAGGAAGGTCTTCATAGCGGAAAGAAATCTTAGAGCCACCATATGCTGTCTGTAAATCAAATGCATCAGGATATGCTTTGGGCGCGATAATGAATGGCGTAGCAACTCATGGTATGTGGAGTGATGGCGAACGTAAAGACCACACAAATGTGCTTGAGTTAACGGCGGCCTTGTTCGGAATTCTATCGCTATGTCGCGATCTCCATCACTGCCACATTAGAATAGAAATAGAGAATAAGACAGCAGTGTCGTATATCAACCACATGAGTGGGACACATTCTTTCGCTTGCAATGCAGTTACTCGGGAACTGGTTCTATGGTGCAAAGCTCATTCTATTTAGCTCTCGGCATGCCACATCGCAGGTAAAGATAACAGTGCCGCTGATAGCTACAGCAGAAAAACGTCCATTCACACTGAATGGTCTCTGAACAAGGCATTGTTCGCACAACTTTGTGCCACATTTGATACATCTGCCATAGATTTATTTGCTTTCCGCACCAACCATCAACTCCAGCGATATATGTCCCTGTATCCTGATCCTAACGCGGTGGCTGTTAATGCCTTTTTCCATGTTTGGAATGAATAAGTTTACCTATTCCCGCCTTTCAACCTTATATCTAGGGTACTAAAGAAGCTTTTGGAGGACGGCTCAGAAAAGGCGCTTGTTGTGGTCAAACAATGGAAAACACAAAGCTGGATACCCAAAATGATCAAGATATCTGTCGGAGAAACAGTTCATCTCAAGCCATCGAAGACACTTTTATACCTCCCCTCGGACCTGGAAGCAATTCACCCTCTCTCCCCCAAGCTTCATCTGATGGCTTGCATCTTATCAGGACAAAAATTAAAAGATCTGGCGTTTCTCGAAACTCATAATCATAAAGAACAGCTGGCGTAAGAAAACTCGGACACAATACAATACATACCTCAAACGGTATTAGGCCTTTTGCCAGCGCCATGGATCAGAACCCTTGACACCTACAGAAACAATAACTGTAGATTTCTTGACCGATATGTACAACAGTGGCTATGGTTATAGCGCTATTAATACGGCAAGGGCAGCTGTATCAGACATTAACTCTACAGGATCGCATCCCCTTGTGTGTCGGTTCATGAGAGGCGTGTTCAACTTGAGGCCGAGCATTCCGCGTTACACCCACATATGGGACGTTTCTAGTGTGTTAAATTACATAACAACGCTGCCGGCAGTGGAGCTCAACTTGCATATGTTAAGCGCCAAACTTGTGACGCTCTGCGCGTTAACCACGGGCCAGCGCTGCCAGACTCTCCATGCCTTGGACATTGCTCACATGCAACTTACACAACATAAAGCTATGTTCCTTATCAACACGCTCCTCTAGACTGCCAGACTCTCCATGCCTTGGACATTGCTCACATGCAACTTACACAACATAAAGCTATGTTCCTTATCAACACGCTCCTCAAGACTGCCAGACTCTCCATGCTTGGACGTTTCTCACATGCAACTTACACAACATAAAGCTATGTTCCTTATCACACGCTCCTCTAGACTGCCAGACTCTCCATGCTTGGACGTTTCTCACATGCAACTTACACAACATAAAGCTATGTTCCTTATCACACGCTCTTCTAGACTGCCAGACTCTCCATGCTTGGACGTTTCTCACATGCAACTTACACAACATAAAGCTATGTTCCTTATCAACACGCTCCTCAAGACTGCTTCACCTAAGTCTCCAAGATCAGTCATAACCCTCAACGCATATCGGGAAGACAGACGGTTATGCGTCTTTATTTGTCTCCGACATTATTTAAAACGCACGAGACAAATACGTTCGTCTACAAAACTGTTCATCAGTATTCATTCCCCTCATGGCGGTGTGAGGAAGAACATACTAGCAAGGTGGATTGAACTTACTCTTAATCTTGCGAAGTCAGCAATTGATACAAAGGTTTTCAAACCGCATGCTGCTGCTGCTGCTGCTGCTCCTCCTCCTCCTCCTCCTCCTCCTCCTCCTCCTGCTGCTGCTGCTGCTGCTGCTGCTACTGCTACTACTACTACTACTACTACTACTACTACTACTACTACTACTACTACTACTACTACTACTACTACTACTACTATTATTATCATCATCCTCATCATCATCATCATCATCATCTACTACTACTACTACTACTACTACTATTATTATTATTATTATTATTATTATTATTATTATTATTCTTATTCTTATTCTTATTCTTATTATTCTTATTAATATTATTCTTATTCTTATTATCATCATTATTATTATTATTATTATTATTATTATTATTATTATTATTATTATTATTATTATTATTATTATTATTATTATTATTATTATTATTATTATTATTATTATTATTATTATTATTATTATTATTATTATTATTATTATTATTATTCTTCTTCTTCTTCTTATTCTTCTTCTTCTTATTATTATTCTTATTATTATTATTATTATTATTATTATTATTATTATTATTATTATTATTATTATTATTATTATTATTATTATTATTATTATTATTATTATTATTATTATTATTATTATTATTATTATTATTATTATTATTATTATTATTATTATTATTATTATTATTATTATTGTTATTATTATTATTGTGTTTCAACGACACATAATGTGACACATCGATAAAAATATGCATTGATACATATTACCTTAATTTTAATATTCAAAACACTGAACGAGAGGCAATTTAGAAAATTTAGAATTTTCTTAAAGCTTTTGTAAGATTGTTTAAAATTTTTTGGTCCAGATGATGTAGAGAAACTGGCATGTTGGTTTTATTATGTTTAAATTTGAAACTTATGTGAACTTAGGGTTTATGTTATTTGAACACAAACTGTTAGTTTACCAGCCTTAAATATTGGCGTGTTTTGCCACAGAGCTTTAATCGAAAGACAGAACTGAAAAGTTGGAGTAACAAACTCATGCAAAGCGGAAAAATTTTCCCGTAAATTTTTTTTTAACACATTTACAATAAAACTGATTTAAAAGAAACCCAGCTAGGTTGATAATATTGCTTTATTTGTTTTTTTTTCCTAAACGATGTAGAGAAATTAAGCTGCATTTGCACCAACTCATCTAACAAACCCCACAAAAATTCTTGTTAAAAATTGGAAAAGAGAACCAAAAAATAAAAAGTGAGAAAAAGTAATGATATGAGATATTAAATTTGCACAATTTTTAAGTTTTCTTGATTTTAAATGAATTATTAAGAAACAAAATGTGAAATAGGAATGTTTTGATTGCCGTCTGTTTTAAACCATTGTGCTGGGATCCAGAGGGGAATGCTACTGGAATCTATCTACAAATTACAAATGAACCGTAAACATCAGAAATCGAGTAATTAATAAAACAGGATCGTGCGCTGAAAGTACCAGCTGAATGAAATACTTAGTTAACTGCTAAAGATATCCGTGATTCGAATGAAAGAAATTCCTAAGATACAGAAAACGAGCATTAAAGAATAATATTATTATTAGCTCACTGCTTCTAAGTTATTCATTTTATGAACTTATTAAACACTAGACATAAATATCATAAAACGATTAAGTTCAGCATTAACATATAATGTTTATAAAACCCACTTACGGTTTTTGCCATTAGTCGCCATATCGCGTGTGAAAGAGAACCTAAATTTCGACTGTTTAAAACTATGAACTAATGGTGCAAGCAAGATAAGCTTCAAACATAGTAACAATGTTTGGCATTAATTGTGAGCGTCTAAGTGAGGCTCGGCTTTTACTTAAGGATTTCACTACGTAGAGGGTATGGAACAACCAGTATCACGTGATTTTTTTAAACTAAATTGTATATAAAGATTCTATATCTGTGTGTGACATGGGACAAATATGACCTTCAATGTTGCGCATGCGATAAACAACCGGTAAAGTGGTTCGAGCATCTCAAAATAATAAAGAAAATCTAGGTTCTAGTATGAAAGCAAGAGTCGACAAATAAACTAAATCAAATCAAAGGAATTCTAAAACTTTAGAGTGCACCAAGCCTAGTCAAAGTAAAGTCCATGTGGAAAGAAAATAACTTGTCTATCTAAGTTACTTTGGTATCACCTTCAAAAATGCTAATTGATGCTCTTATTCTTCCCCCCCCCTTCTCTCTCTCTCTCTCTCTCTCTCTCTCTCTCTCTCTATCTCTCTCTCTCTCTCCCTTACAAAAAAGCCCCGGTATGACGCGAGGAATAACAAAATATAACTATATATGTTTCTATACAATGAAAAATACAACACTTGCAGAACTTCGTTATCTGGAAAAGATTTATTTTTCACATTTACAGAGGCACTTTACTGAAGAGGGAATAGACACGACCAGATTGACAAATTATGTTCTTTGAACAATAAATCATCTCAGTAGAAAAGCTTTTAATGTTCAAACCCTTGTAGTTTATTTCCAATTTTTTGTTTTGGCCAATTGTTAAGACTTCTTACCTGTATGAAAGTTTATAATAGTCCTTAAAAAATTTGTTAATATGCAAATTCGGAATGATCAAATATAATCAGATATTTGATAGTGTTAGGAGAGGCGTCTCACTCGCTTTCATTGGAGCTTTCACGAGATATTGAATGATGGAAGAAGGCAGAAAAAGAGAGAGACACAGAAGAAGACAGAGAAAAAAAGGAAGAGAGATGCTGAAAAAGAAAGGATAAGAGAAGAAGCACAAGAGAGAGATAATGAGAGAGAGTGAGGAAGAGAGAGAGAGAGAGAGAGAGAGAGAGAGAGAGAGAGAGAGAGAGAGAGAGAGAGAGAGAGAGAGAGAGAGAGAGAGAGAGAGAGAGAGAGAGAGAGAGAGAGAGAGAGAGAGAGAGAGAGAGAGAGAGAGAGAATCTTAAGAAACGTTCAGAAAATGATACAGGCAAAGGAAAGGAAAGCAGATAAAAGGCGACATGGACAGGGTTACAAACACACAGCTTAACAGGCCGATGGTTAGGAAAGAAATAGAGAAAAAGAAATAGAATTATGTTGGTTTATCTAATTAACAATGGAAAAATCATTGGTCTAATTTGACCTTTGGTCACCCCAGAGATAATTCTTCACAATTAACTGTAAGCATTAAACTAACATGGGATAAAATTATCCATACATCACATTCTGATATCAGCTGCCAGCTTACACTTAACCTAAATTGTCTTTAATTAATTGATAACGATTTTAAAGGGACCATCAGATCAATAAGAAAAAGGCATGTCGCAATATTGTTCAAGTTACTTATTCGTACACATTATGGCATAATAATTGATTAAGGATTATCAAAATCTTTTAAAAGATAGAGGCATAAACAGGCAATATAATTATATTGAAATAGTTCTGCGACAAACCTACAAACTAGATGGAAATATTGTCATTGTCTACTTAGTCTCACTAACTCGCTTTCTTCCATCCAACACTAGAATCAAAATCGGGCTTAGCTTTCTCACTAAATCACGCCCCATCAGCAAAACGGTTAAAAAAAACAGAGAAAATTATGTTAACTGTTATGACATTGTACTTGTAGTCCACAATACGAAGAGTCTTCACCAAATCGGTAAAACTGATTTATCGATTCTTAGAAAAACAGCCAAAGTTTGTTTCACGTAAGCCAGTACAGATTAATTGATAGTTAAGTATATGTGTCCTAATATAACTTGCGTCAGTGAATAAACAGTTTTCAACAGAATCATAGGTTTTACTAACAGTTTAAATGGCCTGAGTTATATTCAATCAAAGAAAAAACGTGTCTTATCTAGCCTTGTGGTCAGAAACTGTTTGGCTCTGCTAACTTATAATTATAATCTATGTCTTGGTGTTTCCTATGAATTAAAAATCTAAACCCGCGGGAAAACTCAGATCTGATTGGCGTGGGACGTAAAGCTCCGGCAAGAAGATAAATTTTAATTAAGCCATTAAAAGTTTCATCAACATAAATTATTTTCCTTGGAAGTTTTCAAGCTACTGTAAACATGGCGCCTATATCTACCCCGGGTTCACATGTTTTAAATAACACCCTTGATAACATTGTTAATACTGACTCAGATTTACTGGATTGCAACGTTTGGTTTTTCCGAAGCTAATTTTGTGTTTGCGCTCCCAAAGGGAACGCCCCCTGTGATAATCGAAATGATACTGACAGAGGCAAACCTCATGTACCAGAATATATTATACAGATGAAATGAAATTTCCCAAAGTTATTACGCTGTTGATCAAAATATCAAATAATCGTTTACTATCACAAATACTAAAATTTACACAGCAAAGAAGATTAAAAAATGTTTTAATACTTCTCTATGAGATCCTCAATTTCCTGAGTTTTCACCCAGGACACTGCTATTATGTTGTTCTTTCTTTTATCTCTCCGTATCTTGCAAGGAAACCATTCTAGCTTTGTGTCAGAATCCTGTCCCTACAAACACTTCTTGCTGGCATTCCTCCGTCTCCGTGACTCAGATTGGCATTCCCTGTTGAAGTCTCTCATCAGGTTTGATCTGGAGTAAGTGGTGGTGAAAGGGAAAGAGACTGCTCTTTTGTCTTTTTCATGGCAAGGATTTTAAGCTATGTACGCTGTTGTCACACTTCAATGTAAGCGATGGTGTTTGATACAAAACAAAATTGCGAAAACTGATTTCAGCAATAAAAAAACTGCTATACAATTGTTTTTTTTTGGTTCATTGATACTCATAATTTTTCTTAACTATGATAATGCTTTGTTTAATGAGGTAGAGTAGTGTTTTTGACGTGGTCTAGCTGTAGGGTGTAATTATTTAAAAAAAATAAAGCTTTACTTACTTTCCTGCTTCTCAGAGTTACTCATATTTTTTTTGGTCTCAGAAGCCCCATACAATATATCTATCTCGATATCAATGATTTGGTTTCGATTTAATTTTTTTTTATTTTGGAAACCTAATCGTACATTTAAGTAGAGATATCTGTGTAGAAAATGTAAGGTAAAAAATAAAGTGGGTCTTCATGTATAAATGAATCTATTCAAATAGATAAATAAAGCTACATATAGATCTATAATGTACAAAAAGAAATGTGATTGACGAAAGGCAAGGGGACCGGGAGCGGGTAATATGGTCATAGTTTCAGAGAGTTGAGTTTTGTTCCTCTCTGGTATCAAAGGAGTAGCAGCGGGGCTAATTAAAAAAAGTGTGGTGGTCTGAGAAAACCAGTCGCTGGTCGGAAAAGTAACTACTGAGATAATTAAAGGCCTCCGAAGGTGTTCAGGGTGACCCTTGGTCGAAACTGAACGAGCACTATACTTATAAAGTTCAACCATTTTTACATCATCTGACAGAAGTAGGAGCTTTAATTTTGTCTCTAAGTATTAATTTTCAAAACAATTTTTTCTGAACCCTATCGAGCGTCAGGCAGAAAAATCGTTAAAATTTAATGATATTCTACGTACTCTTTGCAACCGCGTAGTGAAATATTCACCGGTTTAAACCCTAATGTATTTGTTTACTTTCGCCCTTTTCTGGGGTAACAAGTGCATGAATAAATTTGTTTACACCGGCACTATATTTTCTGCGCATCACACAAGTCAAAATCACTGTGATCCGTTTCACCTCATCCATAGCTTAAGTTATTTCTTTCTGATTTCCAAAACTTTTACACCCCAAAAGCTCTTTCAAAGAATCATACAACTATTCTAATATGCTGAAACCTTCTTGTTCCTTAGTTTTATCAAATGTATAATAATTTGAAGGTAAAAATTCGATCGCTCCTAACAATTGTTTTATGGTAACTAAAGACAACACCATGGCTGACCCAACGAATCAAGACGAGGAAATTGAGTAACTTTTCCTATTAAACTCGCCTTAAAAGATCATAATTGAAAGATTCACTTCTCATGAAATCATAAAATAAGTGTAAGAACAATATTTTAGCCATCCAATCACTGGAGAAAGCTAAATTTGGTGTGAGAAAGAGAGAAAAAGAGTCAAATGGAGACATGATCGAACATCCATGTTAGCCCAGTGCCACACCCACAACAACTCCAGGAACGAAGATTCAGGTGAGGGAAACTAATTTCTATCCTACTAAAATATACAAAGTTTTACAATTTCAGTGTATTTAACGGAATGTTTCACAGAAGCAATAACTCAAATCTAGATCTAGATAAGGTCTAGACAAGAGCATAAACAACTTTTAAGATAGATCGATGATAATATTATACATGTAAATTAATGTATCAATTGACTAATCTAGAGTGTGAGTCTCATTACACTGCTAGATTCGAAAAAGAGACAATTCCTTGGAGTAAACTCATGTTAACTATTAATAATTGCTGAAATGTA
The DNA here is from genome assembly GCA_033675545.1 of Elysia crispata. Lineage (NCBI taxonomy): Eukaryota > Metazoa > Mollusca > Gastropoda > Plakobranchidae > Elysia > Elysia crispata. The sequence continues at coordinate 525,487 of JAWDGP010001837.1, forward strand.
AAATGAGCATTACTCAAATTTGCTTACTTAGTAAAACAGAAAAAAAAGCTATTTAAGTTATCAAAATTTCTTCCTTCATCTCTCCGCAGCTGTAGAGGAGCCAACAGCGGACAAGCCAGATGATTTATCAGTAACAGAGTTAAGTAGTGGTCATTTCAGTTCTTAGGTGAGAGCTCTCACTGTCATGATGACTTGCAGTATCTCAATCTCAATCTTTCCTCATAAATGAGCACTGCCTCTCTCTCATTTAACACCAGCATCAGCTATGTCAGTGTTTTTATTTATGTAGGGCCCTCTTATTTTTTTTTTTTTAATTATTTTTATGTTTATGAACCGAAATGCATTTTAATTTCTATGATTTTTTCCCAGTTTTCATTTAATCTCCTTTGTTATTGTTAAATAACACTTATATCTATAATAGCTTTCTTATGAAATCGTAGACCAATGTTATTATCTTCTTATTTGTCCCAAACTCTTCTCTCACCCCCAAAATCAAACATAATTTTCAGACAAGCTTTTCACTGAGGTGTAGGGCTGTGGATGCGTCCCACTGACTCAAGGTGAAGAAGCAGCTGCAATAGTAGTTGTAGCGGATGGAAGATTTTTTTTTTTTAATGTATGCTTAGTTATTCGTTAGAATGCAAGCCGGGCAGGAAGAATTGTGTTGAAATTAATTATTATTATTTTTTTTATAACATCAGGACTGGAAATGAAATTCTTATTATATATGTCCCTTTGCACTGTTTAATTTAATGCTTTGGTAGAGTTTGAGATGAAGTCTATCAGATTTTTCTTATTGTTTACAAGGATCATAAGGGACCCTGCCAATTTGTTGTCAAAAGTCGTTTCAACACAAAATCAAACCAGTGGTGAAGGAGCATTTGATTTTATTTTCATTCTTTTCATAAATATCAAATAATATCTATTTTATCATCCCTGACGATGTTTTTTCTCGTTATAACATAGACAGTTATCTACATGCCTCTATTTTCTGTCTATTGAACCACTCATTCTCATAAAAAAAGACTTTCGTGTATTTTCATATTGTAATTATTGAAAATATCTCCACATCAACTTTTCTTTTTTCAAGAATGTACAATTTTCAATTAAATACAACATCTTCTGACTTGAGAAAGTTCATAAAACATCAAACTTGCCTAGTCCTTTTGGTTCCTATTTATCTTGTTTTTTTTCGCATGTATTGTTTGCGCAAGATATGTTTTGCTTGCTTGACATAATGTTCTGGAATTCTTTTTACATGTTTTTTCACACTCCATAAATATTAAATATTCATCCTCATAAGTGTTTTAACAGCTTATATAGGATACAATACAGTTTTGGAGGATAAATTACACAAAGTAAGCAAAATTCAAATCATTAACTACGCATTTTTCTCTGTTTCAACATTTTTTGGACATTGTGACACTAAAATGCCCATAACTAAGTTAAAACAATTTCAAGATTCAAACTGTGACATGTTGAGCATTATCTAGTACATCCACATGTTTAACATCTTCACATCCAAAATTTTCCGACATGTGGCTGATTTTCTCAGGCCACCACATTATGATAATCGTTCCAGCTGAGTCTAAATTTAGATCTAATACAGACATGGAGTGGGGTGGAGGGGTAGGAGGGTGAGAGGAAAAGGTTTGAGATAGTGGGGGCGGGGGGGAAGAGGTTTTGTTTACGATTTTTTTCTTATTCAGCATGCTTTAAACCTTAAATTAAACTATTGTTTTTGTTCTTGTATTTTGACTGCGCCTATTCCTTTCTGTTCAGGTGCGTGTGTGTGTGTTTGAGGGGAGAAGAGAAGATGGAGTGGGTGTGGGTGCTGAGGTGATGATGTGGATGTGGGAATGATTGTGTGAGTTTGGGGGTGAAGATGATGGTGTGGCTTTGGGATGATGATATGAATGTGGGTGATTGTGTGGATGTGAGGATGATAATGTGGATATGGATGATGGTGTGGATGTGAGGATGATTGTGGGTGTGGGTGTGAGGTTGATAGTGTTGGTGTGGGGATGATGGTGTGGAGGTGGATCAAAGTTTGGGACTGCATTTTCGAGGATTTCAGAGCATCGGGTTTGTGGAACTGCTGATGTCCGCACGCAGGGCACACTCTCATGCAAAACCATCCCCGAATGCTGGAAACGGTAACACCCCTCTGGAATACATGTTATTCCAGAAGGCTGTGGTAGGATCCCTTATCCTGAAATGTCTCTTCTCACTCACAGCTAGATCTAGATCTAGCTTGTGGATCTTGTCTGGAAATGGAAATATTTTTAAAAAGTTGAAATATTCGAAATTTTAACAAACTTCTGTGGATGTTTGCTTAATATTTCTTCTGTTGAAAAAGAAATAAGATTTCATAACTTCTGTCAAAATTGATGAAAAAAACTTAATGCGAAAGTGCCACTGGTTTTTTATCACTTTCTTCATTTTGTATGAATGCTAAGTTACCAGACAAAAATTTGCAGTTCATAAAGCTACATAGATACAAATAAAAAGTGATTAGCAAATTCACAGGTGACCATTTAACCTTGCTACATAACAATTAGCGGTTAAAAGGATTTTTTTTGTCGTTTTAACTAGACCAACTATTCTTAACAATTATCTCACCGAATACAATTTTTCTTTTAGTTTATGTCTAATCCAGAAATCTCCAATATCCTAGCCAATACCGGGATACTCAGCATTATACTCAATACTGATGTCCTCATCCAATGTAATCTCTATTCTAAAGAATACCTTATCCAGCATTTGAGGCGTGGGTATATCGAAATTTTGAACGTTGAGCACTGATGTCAATTACGATTTTCAATAACTTCAAGACATAATGTCAGGGTAACGCATAGGATCCCGTCAAGCCTTGGGGTAGCGCTGGTTAGATGAGACCGAACCCCAAGAACAGGGCAGGTCAAGCAAAGGTTTGAACACGGACCTCCATATTGTCAGCCCATAGCTCTACACATACACACTTATGTTGAACATAGAATAAATTAAGAGTACATAGGATAAATACATAACAAAACAAGAACCGAGCCAAAATCCGTCTCCGAGTCCAGAAAAGCAAAAAAAAAAAAAAAAAGGTCAGATTAAAATATTGAGTCATATCACAATCCAACCCACCATCAACGTCTATATATGCATAAAGCTCAATAAATTTATCGCTACAATAATATTATTGCTATTCAGAGTGGCAGTATAAATTTTTATTACATAACATTGGTAAGATGAAATAAAGATAAGATTATACTTTCTTCATCCTTCTCGGAGAAATTTGAAATTGACATGCCCAATAACGTGAAAAGACATCAATACATAAATAAAAAAAAATATGAAAGAGGTTCAAATGAAAGAAAAATTATAAACAAAATATATATAAACTTCTATAATAACCATCATCTCTCTTCTTTGACGTTAAACTGTCTTTATTTTCACTAAGGCGCTACAAATAATCAATGTTAAAAAAAATTCTTAAATATTTAATTTGAGTATTTCATAATGCAACGTAACAAAAATTATGTCATCCCACAGTTGACTAAAACAGCGCGAGGAATATGGAGTTAGAAGTTTACCTCTAGCCCGCACTGTGATAAGTCGTGAAAGTGGGATAGATGTTTTGAGACATCTATCGCGAAAACATCAAAGTAATACTCGTATAAACTTATCGTGTGAAATATCGTTAGTCAAAATGTACAAAATCGGTGACGATTTTTCATTAAATTTCCCAGAATACTCTGAGAGCATAACCATCAATAATTTACATGAGCATGCTTCTTTATTCCTTAATTCAAGATTATGGGTCTTGAATTAAACAAAACAACAACAACAACAACAACAACAACAACAACAACAACAGCAACAACAACGACAACAACAACAATAGCAACTAATACAAACAATGAATATTTATTGATGGAAAGTAAGAACTAATTGTTCAAGGATATGCAACCGATATCTTCTGTTTTTGCTGCAATATTTTCTTCAATATTTTAGGGTGCAAAAGGGCAATACTGGATTAAAAAAAAAGAAAACAATTTAAGCGACAAAAAAGAAAAAAAAAGAAAACAAGAAAAATCTACATAATATTACTCATAAAATATGAAAGCAGTGTCCTAGGATTTTTTGTAATTAAAACTGAAAGAAAAATATTTTCATTATTTAACCATTTTCATTGGCATATCATATTGTAAAATATATTAATGCTTTCTGGTCCTGCGTAAAATTCCTATACATACATATTTTTTAACACTTCTGCACCACCCTCCTCTTTTTCTCAATCACACTTTCCTCCAAAGATAAAAGTAAACGCTGGCTCCACCTTTCAGCTCCTTGAAACAGTTATAATTTCTCAACATACTTGCACCATCTCCCACACCCCAGCCCCGCACCTTCTCTCCTCTTCTTCAAATATTTCCATTCCTTCGTGTTTTTACTTGTCCTCTCTCTGCTTTTTCCCCTGCTCTTTAATTGTCGGCTTTCCTTTAAGAACAAAGAAAGAGAGAGTCTTTGTGCAGAAACACCCAACTATTATAATCCTTCTCAGTCACAGTGATACGCCGTTTGAACAAATTGGATTAGTTTTCCTTGCTCAATGATGTCTTTTTTTTTTTCCAGAATTCAACACAATTTATTTCAATTCTTTGAATCAATACTTCTATTTGCTCGTGGAGGTAGGAGAAAGGAACGTGCTTTTAACATAAGCTTGTGCTACTTCAACTTTATTTACCTATCGATCATATTCCATTTTTCCGGCCTGGGTTATTGAGTTTATTTCTAATAAAAAGAACGCCATGTAGAAAGAAAAGTTTTATTAGTGACGTTACAAGCGAAGCAAACTGCATTTCTCATATGTATATTTTTAACGATCATATAAAACAAATCGTCCATAACGTATGGACAGTACCATTACATTTTCTCTGACACAGTGGACATATTTTTATCCGTGTTTGATTAAGACTTGATTCTATTTGTTTTTGTAATTAAACTAACAAGTTAAACAACCATCAGTAAATACCTGTAAGCAACTTTTATTTCTTAACAATAGTTTTGTAAGGCAATATTATATTCCTGAATAGTATAGTGTTAACTTATACATTCTTTACGATATAGCGCAGAACTATGACCCTGACGTTGTGGATTTTTCTGGCTTTCGAAGGTGAGCTACTTTAAGCATGAATCATGCCGGTAAAACAAAAGCGAGTACTAAAAAAGGCAATAGCAACAACAACAACAACAACAACAACAACAACAACAACAACAACAACAACAACAACCAAAAACAATATTAAAGCAAGAATGACTTTATTTTATTTTGATGTTACTAATATTGATCTGAAATCTGATGTGCTTCGTTAAATGCCAACTCTTCGTATCATTATGATGAAATTAGGATACAATAGAAAAGACCTATACTTTGCCTTGATATATCTCAATTCGGAAACCTTTAGTTTATGTATTTTGCATTTTGCATAATATATTGCAGCTAGACATGCATTGTCCTGCTTGATATGTCAATTCCTCATATGGGGATGTGTTTGACCACAATGGACTTTTGTCCCGACCACTTTTTCTCTATTTGAATACAAGATAAATACTTTTGCCTTCATTTAAAAAAAAGCTTTTTTTACTAGCCATGAAGTACTAACTCTGTTTGAACAAGAAAAAAAAATGAATAAGCAACAAATGACTTTTGATGAGCTTTGTCAGGGAATATCCTTACTGTAAGTCAGACTATTAAAAATGTTTCCTTTTGCCTTCTTCTAGTTCTCGGAGCCAGCAGTGAGGTGAGACAATTCTTTCTAACTCAAGCGAGTGGCCAGGACTGTCAGACTTTGCAGTTAGGAGAATCATGGATTTCTCAATCTCCCATTACTTGCCAGAGAGAGTGTATGAGCCGTTACTCGGAAAATTGCCAGTCTGTAGTGTACAATGGTCAAACAGGAAACTGCAGACCTGGATCCATTGCTTTTGGTCCTATAGAGAAAGTCACAACATCCATACCGGAGTCAGGCTCCTCAGACAAACTGTACTATGTGAGGCAACCGATTCCACCGTGCAACACTTCAAACAACTTCGCCCTCTATGATGTATGCGGCACGTTTGCTTGTCTCTGTTTGTCAACATCAGAAGCTGATAACTATAGCCATGCAAGGCTAATTTGTAGCCAGATGAATTCGAGACTTTTCGTAGGAAACACAATGGCAAAGTTTTCAATGTTCTGGTATACAACCAAGACTTACATGAACGTCAACACTTATATTGGTCTTCAAGATATCGACGTTGAGGGAAACTTTGTCTGGGAAAATGGAGAACCTTTAAGTGATGAGCAGTACCAGTATATTTGGATCCCTGGCCAACCTAGCAATGGCGCTGGCAATCAAAACTGCGCAGTTATTCAGCATGCAATGTACCCAGGAAACTTCGGAATTGACGATGATCAATGCTATTGGAAAAAATATTATGTCTGCGAACGTTGCGAGCAATGTTAATTTGCAGGATCCACACACTGTCTCAACACAAATCCATCCAACATTTGTGAATGAAGGAAAGATATAAGTGATGCACCATTGCTTTCTCAACAAAAATCCATCCTTAGTTTGCAGATGAAGAAGAGATACAAAAAATGAACAATTACCGTGTGATCATAAATATATCTATAATTTGTACGGTTGAAAGACAGATAAAAAAAAATAATGTACCATTACATAAACTACTCACATATTCTAAATGTTTAACGAAGCTTTTTTGTTCATTAGAACTTGCACGCTGGTATTTAAAGATTAATGACACTTGTTTGAAATTCAGAGTTACAGGCGAGAGAAATAAAGATGATTGTGTGGATATCATGCCCAATATCCATTTATGGTACACAGATATAACATAAGTTATAAGAAAACACGACAAAGTATATGTGATCATTAGGCTTGGACATGGTTGTTTATTATTGGCTTGCAAAGACTTATTTAGTTAACATAAATATTTAGTATCTAGGTTCAGATTCCTATTTATTTTAAAGATTTCGATTTACCTTTGAGCTCCTTACGTTTTGGGTATCTGAAAAAAATTTTTTTGGGGAGACCAATTTGTTTTTTTTTACCACCACGTTCCTTGTTCTTGGCAGATTTATGTATTAACTATTTGCTCGTTTTTCTTTTTTCTTTTTATAAATGTTCAGTTGAGATGTGATTAAATATCATTTTGAAAATAAATCTATGTTCTGTCGAGTTCATATATTTAATTGGTGTGAAGCGAATTGATTGTAGGCAGAAGCATGTTTTTCTTTTTTGTGATACACCAAAAGCAGACTAAATGATGTTGGTTTTATTTTTTTCGAAAAAAATCATAATCATGAAAAATATTGATGAAATGAATGAGTTTTACACTTTACTACTGTTGTCTAACGAATGTGAAACAAACGATCACGAATCACAACAAATACTTGCTACAGGGACACAACAACAACAAAAAAGGAACATCAAACAATGTAAAACTCTGCAACTGCCGCGAAAAAGCAAGCTGCCCATTGAATGGAAACTGTTTAGCAAAATGTATTACATACAAAGCTACAGTGACAGAGACAACACCAAAGAATTAACAAAGCTAGATAAGACTCATTGACAACGAATTTAAAACCAGATACAACCAACATAAATCATTTTTCAAACTAGTGCATAGAAAGAAAGATACGAAGCTCAGTGAGCACATTTGGGAACTAAAAGACAAGAATATTGAACTCACCATCCCATGGGAAATCATTAAAAAGGCCAAGCCATACACACCAGAAAAAAGCGTGTGCACACTTAGTTTTAAAGAGAGATATCAAATTTTGACCAAAGCTTCCTCTCTGAACAAAAGAAAGGAGATCTTCTCCTACTGCGTGCATAGCAAATTTTTCTTCCTGTCAAACGTAAACTCAAACCACCGGCCATTACCCACAGCCATCTAAAGAGGGCCGCATGGGCTCGAAACTCTGGAGTCATGGCAAACCAATTTTGTTATTATCATTATATATACATATACATATATATATATATATATATATATATATATTTCCATGCATACTACACTTGTACTAAGCGGAGGACAAAGCTGTCGCCTGTCCTCCGCTCTCATCGGGTATGACTGAGGTGTGTTCGTTTGCGCTTGCCGTTCCGACCTTGTGTTGTTGTTTATTTTCGTTTCCGGGCCACTGATAGTTTTGTAGTAAATGTTTCTTCCGGTGGGGGCACGATGAAAATATTTCCCTTCTTTTGTTGAGGCTTGGTTTTGTGTGTAGAATGAAGTATTTTTTCTGCTGTGCAAAGGTTGCATCTGTTTGTTGCTGCCGAGTATGGCTGCGCTCTTGAACGATTACAGCCCATGATAAGTGGTATGCGGTTTTAGATTCTTTAAGCTTCCATATGAATTCACTTAAAGTTGTGGCTGATTTCTTGTGGTTGAGTCGATTGAGAAATTTCAATCAGCACACGTCGAGCTTTCGAAAAGAAGTTTCTCACTGCATTTTTGTCAGAAAATACTTTTTTGTCATTACAGAGTCCATTGTCTAATAATTGTTTGATCTATTGAAGTTTGCGTTTTGCCGACAAAAGACGAGTATCTTTAAACACGCCGAAAAAGGACAATAAGTTCAAAGCGGCTGTGCGATCTAGAGTAAATTTTGTGAGACATTGCTCAATAGACCATTGCAGAACGAGTGAGAAACAATGTCGAAAAGCAATGGACTCTTTTGGAACTCTGAGAGATATTGAAAACGGTTTTTAACTGGTTACGATTATAGGTTCAAAAAGGCCTATAATATAAAAAGGCAGCAGAAAACCCTTTGTTTCAATGCATGTGTATCTTTTTGTGGACTAAGTAATATCAATATCAATATGCAAATAATTATGCTGCACAGCCTAACAGCCGCCGTTAAGGAGAACGAAGTGACTATATAGAGTGTCACTCTACATAGACTTATAGAGCTCTGCACACTATTCAGAGTAACAGCTGAGCTCTTCTGTGACAGAAACAAAAGACTACGAGACAAAGACCAGTTTTGCGCCACTCAGCGCCAGCCTCAGCCTGCCACTGCCAGTAGCCTACTATCCATGCGAATGCACATCCAGCGGGAGTCGATTTAGATCGAGAGCTAACGTTGCCATCTTAAAAGCTATTTGAAAAGTAAAAAGAGTAGATTCGAATAAATTTAGATTGTCGTAGCTGAAAGTGAACTTAAATGGAGCGTTTTGCCGTTGGGTCGTTTTTTGCCACTCTAGACAGCTTTGAGCTACTGTTTAAATCGTACCAAAAAGAACAAGAGTTCTTTTTGTGAAGTCACTACTAAAGTAATATCATCCTCAAGGTGTATAAAAGCCAAGAAACGCCACGTTCCTTGATTTTGCCTCGACTAGACCTTCTTTAGTATGTTTATAAGAAACTATATGTACATGTAAAATATTACAGTGGTTGATCAATGTTGGTAGTGAAAACTTTCATGAAAGTTTAGAGCCAAATTAATGAAGCTTGGGTTTACAAAATTTGATGGTACCGGAACTGTAAAGACTTAAACAATGTTCTAGCTCAATTTATGCAATGAATCCATTGAAATGTTAGATCATGTCTATGCAGGGCCTACGAAGACCTTGACTTCAGTACCAATCGATTGTCCTTTTTGTGATGTATCTTGTTTCTTTTATCATGTTTTAATGGGTATTAATGTGAAGAATAATGCTAATTTCTATACTACTATGGTTTGAATGACAAATGTTAAGTTCTTATTTTGTAATTTAGTTCAATATTGGAGACATTCTGAATTTTTAGTAAAAATAAAATTTATGCCATTTAATGCCTTCTTGACATGAAATTGAATATTTTTTCTTTTGAAACCTCAGTGTCTAGATGACATAAACACTTGATGGATTTTGTGTTTTAAAATTTACTGAAATTATATAGCTTTTGAGCTCTTCTTTGTATGTCAAAATCATTTCTAATAATAAGGTTTATATTTTTGACAGTTTTATATTTTTACAGCAGTAATTAATTAATTAACCATGTAGCATATTATGAACATAATCAATAAACATAGACTGTGAAACCATATTCACTTTTTAAAATCTTTTTTTTTTTATTTCTGTCTGGTCATGCTTGCTTGCTTTAAAAGTGGTTGCGGAATATTTAAACCAAACTTTAACATATCATTTCTTACTTGATTTCACGTTTAAAGTAACAAAAGTCTTTACTTTTCAACAAAGCAGTTGCTAAACAAAATGATACATTTCACTTGAATGGTTAAAACAGCTAATGTTGGTTCATGGTATCTTAAGATTTGATACTTGGAAACTGATTCATTGGCTTTTCTCATCAACATAGTGATATCAAGGGCAATAACCCATGTTTTGAGTATTAAAAATCTCAGACTGTGACATCCATTTTAGATCATCAACTAAGCATGACTTTTTCTTCTATTCAACTCAACTCAAAATATGCATTCACAAGCGGTAAATACATGTAGTTTAGTTTGATGAAAAGAACGATAACTAAAAATAAAGAGCAATAACTCTGTCAATACTTTTGTAACGGGCAAGAAATTTATTTTGAGTAATGTTCATAAAAGACCTAACTACTTTCCTTCTTTAAAGTATTTAAAATTATTTGTAAATAAGGAGTTACAGGCACTTAAATATTGGCCTATTGAGCCTCATAATATGCTTGATAGTTTTTGAGTTTCCTTACTTGGCAATGCACCATATGTAAATTAAATTTAAAAATTGATTTATTACCTGATTTTGAATTTGGAAACCTAACAACCATAGTCAAACTCTTATAGAAGGAGTAAGTAAAACACATTTTAAAAAAGATAACGGTTATGAAAGTTTCACTTTCTTCACCTATTTACGTACATGTACTGCATCGTACATCCTAACCCAGCCAATTACAAATCTTCTTAAAGTGTTAGTCTACATAGTCTCGCGGTCTATGTAGACTTACAAGTTACATGTATCATTGTATGTTATGTTTGGCTCTATGTAGAGTATGTAGAGTGTGACTCTAAATAGTGTCCGGCTCTATGTAGAGTGTGACTCTGAATAGTGTCCGGCTCTATGTAGAGTGTGACTCTGAATAGTGTCCGGCACTATGTAGAGTGTGACTCTAAATAGTGTCCGGCTCTATGTAGAGTGTGACTCTATATAAAGCCTTCCTAAGGAGAAACTTCGCAACATAAAAGTAGAGACCAGAAGAAAGCTGATAAATTTATTCTTGTTCACAGAATCAATTGGCCATGTCTAGCGTTTTTGTTTTGTTTTTGGATTTGGAAGTGCTGCTTACAATTTTATTACTTAATGCCTATCGTCATACAACTCCACTGCTTTCTTTGTTTCCCGTAGTCAACAAAGGAAGCCTGCTAGTGCTAGCAACAAAAAAAAGAGTTTAGTTCTATACGCGGCATTTTAATTGATTTGCAGAGCGCTCTGAAAACAGCTTTGACGGATTAAAAAATCAAGTTACACCAATGCGGTTGTGGGCCGAATGAAAGAATTCCATCCTAGCAGGCTGTCACAAACATGAGCAGAATCACAGGTCCACAGTTTGAAAATGAACCATCAGGTTTTATTGATTCGGAGAAACTGAGCGACTGAATTTATTTTCGATAAAAAAAAAGATAAAAAAAAAAGAATATTCTAGTCCATCTGCAATCACAAATTGTCACTGAGTCACAGTTTCAGTATTACTTCTTATTACACTTGATGGGGAACACGTAAAAAAGTTACAACTTTTACAGCAAGACTTCGTGAATTGAGCAAAGTATGCTAAATGAAAATAAACAGAGTGTTTTAATTTTTTTTCAGTTTGACGTAGAGTGAATAAGAAATTTATTAAAAAGAATACAAATTGGTTTAAAAGTTTGGAGAGATCCAGAATTAGATTCTGCATGGCACATGCTCTGTTCTTGTTTCAAAAGGTTTGATTCCTTGCATGTGCATTGCAAATATATCAAATTATATGAAAATGCAAGGTTTAAAAGTTCATCTGATTGTAGGTGATCGAAAACTGTTTGATTAGTTGGTTAATGTTTATTATGATACACTTGCATACACTGATCAATAAAAAAATACAATAAAAATGTTAACAAATTTTGTGAAATCAGTAAAGTTTGTAATAATTTTTCATTGAAATATATCATCAGTGAAAGAATATAACAGGAGTGATAAAACATGGAATTATTCAAATAAAACAACTCCTTAGCTTTGTAGCTTTTTAGCTTTGCTGTAATCGAAAAATATTATTACCGTTTGTCACCCTAACTCTAGTTTATCTCCCCTTACACATCGCAACATGCTTGAATGTTTTAATAGCTTCCAGCTTCCCGGGTTCGCAACATCTCCCATAAGAGAGAAACAACAGCATTAAAAAATAAACATGTATTATCATGCGTATGACGGTAAACTTTTGGTACAAAACTTTCAAACACTGTTAAATGTTGTCAAATACAATGAAAACATACTAACAAAGCACGTCTTTCTTTTAGTGAAAAAGAAAATAAAACAGTTTTTTTTTTGGTTTGAAACTCTTTCCCCCTTTTTAAAACTTTCGTCTTTGAATTGTTAGTACTTTTAAACTATAACCTCTTCCCCCTTCTGCATGCCATTCGAAAGATATATTTTGAGACAAACAAAATGTAAAAATTCGAGAGCTCACTTCAAGAAATTGTTTTTACACATTCCTTCCACTTGAAACTATTTTCAAGTTAGTATTAGTATGACAAGTAAAACTAGCGAGTTTTAATGCCATTGGACCCTTAGCTCTGTCATTTTGTCAAAGTCGTCTTTGGAATTAAAAAAAAAGTGTAAATATTGGGAGCTCTTCCGTCAGGGCAAGCATATTTACAACGATCATCGCAAATATTTTTTTTTTTAATTAGAAAACAAGAAAATGACAAAGTTTTCTCTAGAGTTTCTCTAATTGGATAATTGTTTAGTACTCAATAGAATATCAATGCAATTAAAGTGTATACTCACTGATTTGTGGATGGGCTACATTAAATTATTAAAAATATACTAACACAAGATTTCACTTAAATGATTGGCTAAATGATAGGGATTGACTGACAGTGACAAAATAGCATTATATGAAAGAATATATTTGTGAACTTCTGTCTTATCCTGGGCTGAGACTGCGAGGATTTTCTCCTTTTGCCTTGTCCTATATCCTACATCATTTTTCTTCCCATATTAAATTTTCATTTCTGTTTTTCACTTCATATTACAACATTAGCTCTAAACTCTTATGAGAGCTTGCTCACCAGAGTGAAACATTTTTCTTTCTTTTTCTCCCGACTCTTGAGGCTTTTACGTGAGGGGTAAGTGGACCCAAAGGTACATCTAGCTTATTTTGGGAAGGAGGACCTCAGGGTAGTAACAATAATTCTAATTCAAACACTTGTGGGATGGACTGACAGTTACATAAATAGCATTATATGAAAGAATTTATTTGTGAACTTTTCTTCCTATATTTTTAGTTAAATAACTTTGTACAGTACTATCTTTATTTACTTACATGTATCTTTTTGTAAGTGGCCATATAGCGATGTATTTTCTGGCTTTATTTTTACTTCAAATTTCAAAGAGGGTTAGAACGAGACACAAAGAGTGAGAGAGAGAGAGAGAGAGAGAGAGAGAGAGAGAGAGAGAGAGAGAGAGAGAGAGAGAGAGATCATAAGCATACAATGACAATATATATATATATATAAATATATATATATATATATATATATATATATATATATATATATATAGTAGTCAGTTGAAATTTGAATTCTCAAGATTCATCTCTCGATTTCAATTAAGCACTGTACAAAGTTATTTAACTAAAATTATAGGAAGAGAAGTTCACAAATATATTCTTTCATATAATGCTATTTTTGCGCAGAAGGTCATTTTTGCCTAATCTAAAGAGCAGGGCACCTAATTCATTAATATGTAGAGAATTTTCCATGAATCATCTAAGGATTTCCGTGTTGTTACAAAAAAAAAAACCCAACAAAATAAAACAAAAAAGGTATATCTAATAAACGTAGTTGTAAGCAATATAAACATATATTGTATTTGTTGTTTGAACGTAGATGAATACCACATATGATGGGCGCTGCTCTACATAAAATTCTGTATAGACAACCACTGCCATAAATACAGCACAGATTGCAAATATAACATCACAATCTAGTTCTATAACATTTGCAAAGCTAGAAAGTTCAAAAGACTCAAATCACACATAGTGAAAAAAAAAACAACCCATAAAACAAAGGAATGTATTCACAGACAACACTTTGCAGACATGAAATTTGCTTGATAAAAAGATATGAATAGTACAAGTAAAAATGTAAGTCTCACTTGTACATGAGGTGTAAGCTGACTACCTTTGATTGGTCTACAAATGTAGCCCAAAATTTGTCTTGACCTACAAAGACTCAAAGCAAGAACAAATAATATAAGTTTTTTTCCCTCTCTTAATTTTGGAGAAAATTACCAAAAATGATTTTTGTCAAAGATGAACTTTGTTTTGAGCAGAAAGGATAAGAAAAGAGATGATATGAGAGATTGAAAAACCCACCTGTCAAACTGGAAAAAATAAGGAAAAACACACACACAAAAAAAGATAATGCAATGATGTCACAAGGCTGTTTGAATTAAACCAACAGATGATATCAGCACTTTAAGCCTATATCTCTGCCAAGTCATGAACGGGCGTTGATTTCTTAAGTCTACCCAGCCTTATTCCCATTTTAATTGTGATAAAACAATAATAAAACCTAGATTTCAATCATTTTGTCACAAGCAAAAAAAGAGAATTAAGAGTATTAGATCAAACTAGAGAAAGCCATCAATTATTGGCCATGTCTGATTTGGCTAAGCTAGTCACTACAAGATTCTGAGACTTCAGCCATTTATTTTGGAAATACAAAAATCGTTTTAACAACAAATAAAAATATTATAGTTGGTTCAGAAATAAATAACTGCACTAAACTGTAAATATTTTTTGGACTATAGAAGGACCTCAATATTATTATAATATTTGACAATAAACTTCCAAAATCATTTCTTTTTTTTACCACATCAAACATATATAACAGCAGATTTTGCTTGTTTGTTAAATTTAAGAACCTTTCTTTAGAGCAGCAACTGCTCTCCCTAAAGACTATGACAGAAGCCTGGTATAATGCTGTGTTTAAAAAAGACAAGTCCAGCAACATGTCTAAACCAGTTCATTTTTACCTTTATAACTTATCTTATTGCTATGGTATTAAAAGAAACGATCACATGAATTTAAACTAGTTTAAAAATTCTTGAGAAAAGATCAACTTACACATCAAGGGCAAAATCCTGTAACTAGGCTGATGCGTCCCGTTGATTCTAATATATATATATATAATATATATATATATATATATATATATATATATATATATATATGTATATATATATATATAGTAGTCAGTTGAAATTTGAATTCTCAAGATTCATCTCTCGATGGTTCAGGCTAGATCTCTTTAGTCCCAATTAACATTATGGGATTGATCGAAATAAGATATTTTGAACAAAGCTCCCAAGCTTTTCAATTCTTACTTAAATGCTTGATAATCTACCTTTGTTACTCGTGTCTTTTGTTCAAACCTGCTCTTGTTGTATATTCTTACTTTAATACTTTAGTTATGACCAACTCTTGAGCCTAATTATTATTCTACACAGCAAATCACTTATTCTATTTGTGCGTATGTATGTATCCTATGCTGAGGTTTCTATACTTGCTGTATGCCAGTTGGCCTGGGGTGAGCACCGAGCAAGATCCACTTGGTTTGAGTGAACTAATAAAGTCTGCTACGCACATCAGTAGGGATTCTGCTGACATTTGAATCTGCTTTCTGGTTTTCTTGAGACGGCATGAGAACAATAAACCATTCCATCTTTTAGGATGGGTCCTGATACTTGCACATTGTGTGAGGTGAAGTTAAATGGTGCGCTTTTTTTTTCTCTGAACCTGGAAATCTTACAAACGGTGTAATGTACTAACAACACAATGACAATGTAAACATGTGAGAGCTAAACGTCTGCCACAGCTCAATTCTGCTAGTTTGAGTTGTGGAAAAGACCCAAGAAAAGTCGTCTAAAGAGGAATGATTCAGGCTTACTATACGTTGTTTCATCTCCAATTTTTTAACACAAATTGGCTCTTTGATTTTTCATTGTTTGACATAGTGGCTGACTATTATCTTTCTCGAAGATAACCTTTGAGTGAAATGGCTTAAGATCTTCAACTTTTTCTAAATGATAGCCCTATCGCAAATGTTATTAAAGTAGCTAACGAGCATCCGGGATCCTAACAAAATAAGAAGTAACTAATTACTAGCAAAGCCTGTTTAATCTGTTTTTGTTTTCCCCTGGAAATAAGTTCAGCTTTCTGTTAGATTTGAAATCTCTCAATTATACAGGACTACATATTTCCTTCATGAAATTGTTGTTGTTAACATGAAGCTTCAGTCTCTAAAGTGACAAAACATTCTAATATTAGCATTACTGGACATTTTGCTTTTCGAAGTTTTAACTATTTTCGTCTCATATATATAATAAATATATACATTATATATATATATTTATATATATATGCAATGTATGTATTTATATATATACACACATATATATATGTGTGTGTATAGAAGATCTTACCTTAAATTCTCTGCATACTGTAAGATCTTCTATATCTATGATATGCTCCCACAGTTGAGCACTCTTATCAACTACTTCAACTTATCTTCAAACTATATATATATATATATATATATATATATATATATATATATATATATATACTATAATTATATATTTCTGGACTTTCAAATTTCTGAGGCAAAAGGCTTTTGAACCACTGAACCAAATGACTTCAAATTTTTTAGGATACCTAATCTATAGTGGTAAGATGCACATTTATAAAAAAGTGTGAAGTTTCTGGAGTTTTTTTGTTTGAAATTTTATTGTTTTCTCATTCGAATACCCTTTTTCGGCCCACAAACGCCATAGTCAAACTTTTTAAAGCCAAACGGAAGTCTATTGTGCATGGCATACTGAACGGCGATGCACACACTTATCGATGTCTCAATCCGTACGATTTGTGGCCAAAACACAGCTGATAGACAGACCCTTCCGAAGGATTGATGCTGTTCAAAATTAGCAAAGAATCTATATCTAAGTAGATCTAAATCAAGAATGCCACGTAAAAGACAAGGGGGTTCTTCAATAGGAAGGTTAACTCATAGCCAAAAATACCATAGAAACAAACACAGATCTAGATCTAGATCTAGATCGTCATCAAGTGAGAGTGGCAAGTCAGACTCAGAGTCAGAGAATGCTAGGTCTAGAACAAGTAGATCTAGATCTAGATCTACTCGAGTTTCTAATTCTACAACCAGAACATAATCAAGATCTAGGTCTGCTTTTAAAAGTGTGCAACATGAGGCCAACAAACAGAGAGACGCCAGGCTACAGAAAATAATGCAAATCAGACCGCTCTTCACTTCAACACTGATCAATTCAAAAATGAGATCTCAATCGGAGACATGATCCAATGCCAGCACTGCCAAGCCATGAAGTTTAGAGATGAATCTAAAGGTATGTGCTGCAGTGATGGAAAAGTAAATCCAAAACCATGTTCACCTCTTCCGCAGTAACTAGCGGTCCTGTTTGAATTGACAACTGATCAATCTGTGTCCTTTCTGCAGGACATAAGAAAATACAACAGTGCATTCCAGTTGACTTCTCTTGGCTGTAAACAAGAGAATGAATGAATGGATGGAATCCACAGTTCCGAATTCAAGGTCAGGTTTGTCACCTCATAGGCCCTCTAGAACCTGCCGATGAAATGCAAGCTAGATTTTTGCAAATCTACTTCATGATGGAAAGAAACCAACAAATTCAGAGGTCTTTCATCACCGATGGTCTTTGTAACAGCATTTTTGTTGGACATTCAAGAACACTTTTTACTGTAAAAATTGATGGAACAAATAACAGACGCACATACACACACACACTCACAGCTTTATTTAGATCCATTATATCCAGAACAAATGCCAACTATTTATTTTCATACCGAACAAATAGCACTTTAGTCAATTTAGAAAAAAAAAGTAGTCTTCTCGTTCGACCGAACGCAAAGATTCTTTAAAAAGTTTAAATTATTGTATTGTGATTCAAGCATTACTGGCATTGTCCTAGTAACATTCTATTAAAGGTTCTAATTAATTAGTTCTTTTATTACAGTAGCTCCTATACTCGTTCCTAAAGGTCTTAGTACTAGAAACAAAAAAATAATCAAACAAACAAATCAAATGAAACTCCGACAATGAACAAAATCGAATAAACATGGAACTACATTTTTGAAAGTTTTTTTTCTGAAAATCTTTAAGGATTTATCTTACAAACTATTTTTCATGAATGAATAACAGTGAATTTTACCCAATATTTTGTTTTATCTTTAATTTCAAATGTTGTTTTGATTTTAAGAGCCAGATTTCAAGTAGCTTTAAAATAATTAGATTTGGATTTGTTTGAAGAACAAAGATCTGGTGGCTTGATTGGAAACACAATAGAAATTAGTAGCTAAATAAATTTACACATATTAAATTTAGAGTATACAGGTGACATTGTCATTCTAAAAACATTTAAATTTACAATCTACTCCCAGATCTACAGATAGAGACACTTTTGAAACTGTATTACAGAAGGAAAATTTAAGTATAATTTTCACAAAGAACTTTCGTATTTGTTCGTTTTCTGATTACATGAAATTTTTTTTTCAATTTCCTTCTAAATATCAGTTACTGTTATGATTATCAATTTTATGACCGTTTCTCCAAACTTTTCCAAAGCACTTCGGTGATCACTTTTGGTTTGCATAAAATTAAATCTTCCAACAACAAAACTGTTGTCTATCTAACTGTTAAGGAAACGAAAGATTTACTTTTTCTACGGATTAGATATCTCAATTAACAATGGAAACCAAACCTAGCCTAATGGTAAATGTTATCGTTTTCCTCTGTTATATTGTTATTTATAAAAAGATCCTTTCCAAATTATCTATGATATATTGCTGCCTAAAGCATAACATATTGCAATACCACAAATATGGTAATAAATAAACTACTCTATGGCTGTAGATTTCCAAGAACCCCTCATTCTGCTCTTAGTAAAAGCCGCGTGAATATTCCTGTCCCTGCAGTTAAAGTACACAAAGGCTCGTGTTCTGAGCATTTAATTGATTGCCGACCCGTCAGTTAAAGTACCCAACGGCTCGTGTTCTGAGCATTTAATTGACTGCCGACCCGTCAGTTAAAGTACCCAAAAGCTCGTGTTCTGAGCATTTAATTGACTGCCGACCCGTCAGTTAAAGTACCCAAAGGCTCGTGTTCTGAGCATTTAATTCACTGCGTTCATAAAGCATATAACTTGCCTAGTCATTTTGGTTCCTATTTATCTTTTTTTTTCGCATGTATTGTTTGCGCAAGATATTTTTTGCTTGCTTGACATAATGTTCTGGAATTCTTTTTACATGTTTTTTCACACTCCACAAATATTACATATTCATCCTCATAAGTGTTTTAACTGCTTATATAGGATACAATACAGTTTTGGGGGATAAATTACATAAAATAAGCAAAATTCAAATCTTTAATTACGCATTTTTCTGTGTTTCAACATTTTTTGGACGTTGTGACACTAAAATGCCCATAACTAAGTTAAAATAATTTCAAGATTCAAACTGTGACATGTTGAGCATTATCTAGTACATCCACATGTTCAATATCTTCACATCCAAAATTGTCCGACATGTGGCTGATTTTCTCAGGCCACCACATTATGATAATCGTTCCAGCTGAGTCTAAATTTAGATCTAATACAGACATGGAGAGGGGTGGAGGGGTAGGAGGGTGAGAGGAAAAGGTCTGAGATAGTGGGGGGGGGGAAGAGGTTTTGTTTACGATTTTTTTCTTATTCAGCATGCTTCAAACCTTAAATTAAACTATTGTTTTTGTTCTTGTATTTTGACTGCGCCTATTCCTTTCTGTTCAGGTGCGTGTGTGTGTGTTTGAGGGGAGAAGAGAAGATGGAGTGGGTGTGGGTGCTGAGGTGATGATGTGGATGTGGGAATGATTGTGTGAGTTTGGGGGTGAAGATGATGGTGTGGCTTTGGGATGATGATATGAATGTGGGTGATTGTGTGGATGTGAGGATGATAATGTGGATATGGATGATGGTGTGGATGTGAGGATGATTGTGGGTGTGGGTGTGAGGTTGATAGTGTTGGTGTGGGGATGATGGTGTGGAGGTGGATCAAAGTGTGGGACTGCATTTTCGTAGGATTTCAGAGCATCGGGTTTGTGGAAATGCTGATGTCCGCACGCAGGGCACACTCTCATGCAAAACCATCCCCGGATGCTGGAGACGGTAGCAGCCCTCTGGAATACATGTTATTCCAGAAGGCTGTGGTAGGATCCCTTATCCTGAAATGTTTCTTCTCACTCACAGCTAGATCTAGATCTAGCTTGTGGATCTTGTCTGGAAATGGAAATATTTTTAAAAAGTTGAAATATTCGAAATTTTAACAAACTTCTGTGGATGTTTGCTTAATATTTCTTCTGTTGAAAAAGAAATAAGATTTCATAACTTCTGTCAAAATTGATGAAAAAAACTTAATGCGAAAGTGCCACTGGTTTTTTTTTTATCACTTTCTTCATTTTGTATGAATGCTAAGTTACCAGACAAAAAATTGCAGTTCATAAAGCTACATAGATACAAATAAAAAGTGATTAGCGAATTCATAGGTGACCATTTAACCTTGCTACATATCAATTAGCGGTTAAAAGGATTTTTTTGTCGTTTTAACTAGACCAACTATTCTTAACAATTATCTCACCGAATACAAAATTTTTCTTTTAGTTTATGTCTAATCCAGAAATCTCCAATATCCTGTCCAATACCGGCATACTCAGCATTATACTCAATACTGATGTCCTCATCCAATGTAATCTCTATTCTAAAGAATACCTTATCCAGCATTTGCAGCGTGGGTATATATTTGAACGTTAAACACTGATATCAATTACGATTTTCAATAACTTCAAGACATAATGTCAGGGTAACGCATAGGATCCCGTCAAGCCTTGGGGTAGCGCTGGGTAGATGAGACCGAACCCCAAGAACAGGGCAGGTCAAGCCAAGGCTTGAACACGGACCTCCATATTGTCAGCCCATAGCTCTACACATACACGCTTATGTTGAACATAGAATAAATTAAGAGTCCATAGGATAAATACATAACAAAACAAGAACCGAGCCAAAATCCTTCTCCGAGTCCAGAAAAGCAAAAAAATAAAAAAAAAGGTCAGATTAAAATATTGAGTCATATCACAATCCAATCCACCATCAACGTCTATATATGCATAAAGCTCAATAAATTTATCGCTACAATAATATTATTGCTATTCAGAGAGGCAGTATACATTTTTATTACATAACACTGGTAAGATGAAATAAAGATAAGATTATACTTTCTTCATCCTTCTCGGAGATATTTGAAATTGACATGCCCAATAACGTGAAAAGACATCAATACATAAATAAAAAAAAATATGAAAGAGGTTCAAATGAAAGTAAAATTATAAACAAAATATATATAAACTTCTATAATAACCATCATCTCTCTTCTTTGACGTTAAACTGTCTTTATTTTCACTAAGGCGAGCCCGCTACAAATAATCAATGTTACAAAAAATTCTTAAATATTTAATTTGAGTATTTCATAATGCAACGTAACAAAAATTATGTCATCCCACAGTTGACTAAAAACAGCGCGAGGAATATGGAGTTAGAAGTTTACCTCTAGCCCGCACTGTGATAAGTCGTGAAAGTGGGATAGATGTTTTGAGACATCTATCGCAAAAACATCAAAGTAATGCTCGTATAAACTTATTGTGTGAAATATCGTTAGTCAAAATGTACAAAATCGGTGACGATTTTTCATTAAATTTCCCAGAATACTCTGAGAGCATAACCATCAATAATTTACATGAGCATGCTTTTTTTTCCCTTAATTTAAGATTACGGGTCTTGAATTAAACAAAAACAACAACAACAACAACAACAACAACAACGACAACAACAACAATAGCAACTAATACAAACAATGAATATTTATTGATGGAAAGTAAGAACTAATTGTTCAAGGATATGCAACCGATATCTTCTGTTTTTGCTGCAATATTTTCTTCAATATTTTAGGGTGCAAAAGGGCAATACTGGATTAAAAAAAAGAAAACAATTTAAGCGACAAAAAAATAAAAAAAAAGAAAAAAAGAAAAATCTACATAATATTACTCATAAAATATGAAAGCAGTTTCCTAGGATTTTTTGTAATTAAAACTGAAAGAAAAATATTTTCATTATTTAACCATTTTCATTGGCATATCATATTGTAAAATATATTAATGCTTTCTGGTCCTGTGTAAAATTCCTATACATACATATTTTTTAACACTTCTGCACCCCTTCCCCCCCCCCACCTTTTTTTTTTTTCTTTCTCAATCACACTTTTCTCCAAAGAAAAAATTAAACGCTGACTCCACCTTTCAGCTCCTTGAAATAGTTATAATTTCTCAACATACTTGCACCATCTCCCACACCCCAGCCCCGCACCTTCTCTCCTCTTCTTCAAATATTTCCATTCCTTCGTGTTTTTACTTGTCCTCTCTCTGCTTTTTCCCCTGCTCTTTAATTGTCGGCTTTCCTTTAAGAACAAAGAAAGAGAGAGTCTTTGTGCAGAAACACCCAACTATTATAATCCTTCTCAGTCACAGTGATACGCCGTTTGAACAAATTGGATTAGTTTTCCTTGCTCAATGATGTCCTTTTTTTTGTGTTTTTTCCAGAATTCAACACAATTTATTTCAATTCTTTGAATCAATACTTCTATTTGCTCGTGGAGGTAGGAGAAAGGAACGTGCTTTTAACATAAGCTTGTGCTACTTCAACTTTATTTACCTATCGATCATATTCCATTTTTCCGCCCTGGGTTATTGAGTTTATTTCTAATAAAAAGAACGCCATGTAGAAAGAAAAGTTTTATTAGTGACGTTACAAGCGAAGCAAACTGCATTTCTCATATGTATATTTTTAACGATCATATAAAACAAATCGTCCATAACGTATGGACAGTACCATTACATTTTCTCTGACACAGTGGACATATTTTTATCCGTGTTTGATTAAGACTTGATTCTATTTGTTTTTGTAATTAAACTAACAAGTTAAACAACCATCAGTAAATACCTGTAAGCAACTTTTATTTCTTAACAATAGTTTTGTAAGGCAATATTATATTCCTGAATAGTATAGTGTTAATTTATACATTCTTTACGATATAGCGCAGAACTATGACCCTGACGTTGTGGATATTTCTGGCTTTCGAAGGTGAGCTACTTTAAGCATGAATCATGCCGGTAAAACAAAAGCGAGTACTAAAAAAGGCAATAGCAACAACAACAACAACAACAACAAGCAAAAAAATTAATAAGGCAAGAATGACTATTTTATTTTGATGTTACTAATATTGATCTGAAATCTGATGTGCTTCGTTAAATGTCAACTCTTCGTATCATTATGATGAAATTAGGATACAATAGAAAAGACCTATACTTTGCCTTGATATATCTCAATTCGGAAACCTTTAGTTTATGTATTTTGCATTTTGCATAATATATTGCAGCTAGACATGCATTGTCCTGCTTGATATGTCAATTCCTCATATGGGGATGTGTTTGACCACAATGGACTTTTGTCCCGACCACTTTTTCTCTATTTGAATACAAGATAAATATCTTTGTCTTCATTTAAAAAAAAAGCTTTTTTTACTAGCCATGAAGTACTAACTCTATTTGAACAAGCAAAGAAAAAATATGAATAAGCAACAAATGACTTTTGATGCGCTTTATCAGGGAATATTTCTTACTGTAAGTCAGACTATTAAAAATGTTTCCTTTTGCCTTCTTCTAGTTCTCGGAGCCAGCAGTGAGGTGAGACAATTCTTTCTAACTCAAGCGAGTGGCCAGGACTGTCAGACTTTGCAGTTAGGAGAATCATGGATTTCTCAATCTCCCATTACTTGCCAGAGAGAGTGTATGAGCCGTTACTCGGAAAATTGCCAGGCTGTAGTGTACAATGGTCAAACAGGAAACTGCAGACCTGGATCCATTGCTTTTGGTCCTATAGAGAAAGTCACAACATCCATACCGGAGTCAGGCTCCTCAGACAAACTGTACTATGTGAGGCAACCGATTCCACCGTGCAACACTTCAAACAACTTCGCCCTCTATGATGTATGCGGCACGTCTGCTTGTCTCTACTTGTCAACTTCAGTTGCTGATAACTATAGCCATGCAAGGCTAATTTGTAGCCAGATGAATTCGAGACTTTTCGTAGGAAACACAATGGCAAAGTTTTCAATGTTCTGGTATACAACCAAGACTTACATGAACGTCAACACTTACATTGGTCTTCAAGATATCGACGTTGAGGGAAACTTTGTCTGGGAAAATGGAGAACCTTTAAGTGATGAGCAGTACCAGTATATTTGGCTCCCTGAAGAACCTAATAATATAGCTGGCGATCAAAACTGCGCAGTTATTCAGCATGCAATGTACCCAGAAAACTTCGGAATCGACGATGATCAATGCTATTGGAAAAACTATTATGTCTGCGAACGTTGCGAGCAATGTTAATTTGCAGGATCCACACACTGTCTCAACACAAATCCATCCAACATGTGAAGGAAAGATATAAATGATGCACCATTGCAATCTCAACAAAAATCCACCCAGATAGTTTGCAGATGAAGGAGAGATACAAAAAATGAACAATTACCGTATGATCATAGATATATCTATAATTTGTACGATTGAAAGACATAAAAAAAAAATAATGTACCATTACATAAACTACTCACATATTCTAAATGATTATGGAAGCTTTTTTGTTCATCAGAACTTGCACGCTGGTATTTAAAGCTTAATGCCACTTGTTTGAAATTCAGAGTTACAGACGAGAGAAATAAAGACGATTGTGTGGATATAATGCCCAATATCCATTTATGGTACCCAGATATAACATAAGTTATAAGAAAACACGAGAGAGGCTATTTGATCATTAGGCTTGGACATGGTTGTTTATTATTGGCTTGCAAAGACTTATTTAGTTAACATAAATATTTAGTATCTAGTTTTAGATTCCTATTTATTTTAAAGATTTCAATTTACCTTCGAGCTCCTTACGTTTTGGGTATCTGAAAAAAAATTTTGGGGAGACCAATAATTTTTTTTTTTACCACCACGTTCCTTGTTCTTGGCAGATTTATGTTTTAACTATTTGCTCGTTTTCCTTTTTTCTTTTTCTTTTTATAAATGTTCAGTTGAGATGTGATTAAATATCTTTTTGAAAATAAATCTATGTTCTGTCAAGTTCATATATTTAATTGGTGTGAAGCGAATTGATTGTAGGCAGAAGCATGTTTTTCTTTTTTGTGATACACCAAAAGCAGATTAAATGATGTTGGTTTTATTTTTTTCGAAAAAATCATAATCGTTGAGGTAAAGATACCTAAGACGTTTTTTATCAACCACTTTTCATGAAAAATATTGATGAAATGAATGAGTTTTACACTTTACTTCAGTTGTCTAACGAATGTGAAACAAACGATCACGAATATCAACAAATACTTGCTACAGGGACACAACAACAAAAAAAAAGGAACATCAGACAATGTAAAACTCTGCAACTGCCGCGAAAAAGCAAGCTGCCCATTGAATGGAAAATGTTTAGCAAAATGTATTACATACAAAGCTACGGTGACAGAGACAATACCAAAGAATTATCAAAGCTAGATAAGACTCATTGACAACGAATTTAAAACCAGATACAACCAACATAAATCATCTTTCAAACTAGTGCATAGAAAGAAAGATACGAAGCTCAGTGAGCACATTTGGGAACTAAAAGACAAGAATATTGAACTCACCATCCCATGGGAAATCATTAAAAAGGCCAAGCCATATACACCAGAAAAAAGCGTGTGCACACTTAGTTTTAAAGAGAGATATCAAATTTTGACCAAAGCTTCCTCTCTGAACAAAAGAAAGGAGATCTTCTCCTACTGCGTGCATAGAAAACTTTTCTTCTTGTCAAACGTAAACTCAAACCACCGGCCATTACCCACAGCCATCTAAAGAGGGCCGCATGGGCTCGAAACTCTGGAGTCATGGCATACCAATTTTGTTATTATCATTATATATATGTTTGTTATTTTGACCACCAGTTTAACCATTGCCGCACATCTGGTTTGAATGCTGGGATAATTTAACTGTGTTGATCCTAATCGAGATAATTAAGCTGCAGAGCGGTTTCTGCAAGTGTATCACACTCTGTTTTTTTCAAAGCATCGAAATGTTCAAAACTATTGCTTGTCATTAGATATTCCCTTGACAATTAAGTAGTCAGTTAGACTTAGATTTGTACAGTTCATGAGGAAAAGACCATTCAATGATCGCCTTCTCAAGCATTGCTGAAAGTTGAACCGAGGGTGGGCCTTAACTTCTTTACCAACAGAAATGCTGGAGCATTTGCTGTCAGGGAATGATTTACGAGCTTTTGCCAGCGAACAGTTCACGTAGCTGCTTCTCTTGTACTTGTAGGCGCAATCGCCAACGTTGCTTCTCCTCATATCGACGAAATCAGCGACTGTCGTACCCCCGCAGGTTGTGAAAGACCACAGGTATGGTTGCGGTCTTTGGGCTGAGCCGCAGTATGAGATTGCAGGCGCTGTGGGCGGCTCCTCGGTACTTACCGGTGATGTGGCAGTGGTCCCTGACAGAGTCTCCTTCCAGGAGGTCGTCACACACATGGCATCTGCGCGCGATCTGTGGGTCTCCCAGTCTGCGTGGGTCATTCTCATGGCTTGGGGGTTCGCCAGCTTTCCCTTAATCCCACGCTCTTCCTCTTGGAGAGCTCGGAGGAAGTGTTCTGCTGCGTCTGGCCCCCGGTATTCGACAGGCGCCTCTGTCTGTCCGTCGCAACGCACCTTGACATAGCAGTAGCTGCATGCCTCGTGGTGTTGTGTCCTCTGGGTGTTGCTTTTGGTGGGGTCAAGCTCTGGCCCTTCGACTTTCGTGGTGAGGGCTTCAAAGTCGGCGTAGATGATATAAGGGGCCGGCAGCTGCTTGTGATGGTTCTGGAAAGTGAACTTGTTCTTGCCCTCCTCTGGCATCTCCACCCGTGCAGCCGTCTGGCCGATTCCCTTGCACTCCGGCCGATGAGCTTCCAGCAGGTCTTCCCTGGAATAGCCGTGGAGACAGCGCTCACAGAACTGTTTGCGCTCCCGATGATTGCTCTGGTCATAGAGGAGGCGGTTGAGGTCCTTGATCCAGGTGTAGTGGAACTTACCCGCTTTCTCAATCAAAAGCAGATTGATCCTGGCCTCCTCTTCTGGCTGCTTGCTGAGGTGGTGTACGATCACCCCCTTGTCCAAGCCGAATACGTTGATGGCAAGGTTGTTCTGGCGCTCCACCTTGCCGATCTGAGAGATGGGTGTGGGGGCATCGATGCCGGTGAAGTCTAGGCCATCTGCAGTTGGGTATTTGGTGGGTCTCTGTGGGTCTTTTGCGGCTTGAAACACCGAAGGGCCCATCGCAGGCAGTGGTCATCCATGTTTTTGACGTTGACCACCGCCTTCTTGTTTTTCACTGCCGCTGGTAGTGGGATGTAGGATCCACCCCGGAGAGGCTGATATCGGGCGATGTCTAGCCAAAGGGTGTGAACCTGCACTACAGCCCAACCAGATCCTCTCTGGATCCACTTTTCGAGGGTTTCCAGCAGCCTTGGGAATGCTTGTTGGAGGGCTGCTTTGATCTCACTTTTCTGGAGGACGTCCTCCTGTGTGTGGCGTAGAACAGGATCTGTGTATTCCTCACTGCCATCTGGGTTGACCTTCACGAGATCGACCTTGAGAGCCAGCTGGAATTTAAGACCCCCTTTGAGGGCTTTGAGCTCCTCCTCGAGCTTCTTCTGGATCTGGGGTTCTACCTCCTCAAGGAAAGCCCAGGGGTCAGCACCCTGCCCTTTGGGCACATCCATCTGCCAGCCTCTCAAGAAATTTCCGAGCGCCCATGGTGTCTGCCTGAAGGTGAGTTCGTTGTTCTCTACAAACAAGCCCAGGATCTCATCCTGATAGTCCTTCACAGACCTCAGGACCTTGTGGCGGGGAATAGGGTCAAATTCCTCCTCAATGGCGTTCCTTTTCCTCTCTTTTGCCTTGCGAGGTGGAGGGGAAGGTCGATATTTCCGAGGCTGTAGGGGCTTCAACAAGCGCCCTTTCACAGCTTCGGGAATGGGCTCATCCAGGATGTTTTTCACCACATCGTGGAGAGTAGTCGAATCGGGCATCTCTGCCAGTATCTGCTCTATGTATTTATCCATAGCTACCAAGTTGGGTGGGTATACCCTAGGCAACGCAAGTCTTTAAATGGGCGTTCGTTCAGCAATAAGCTGTTCTAGAAACGAATCAAAGACTATTCGAGCTTTCCGCTCCAACGCTTTTTGCCGCAGACGGACTTTTTCCCGCCCACACGCCCTACATAGAGGGATGTCACTCTGAACCCCCTTCCCACATGACCTACAAGGCACAGGGACTTTACAGCCCTTGCGGATCTTAGCCAGGTGGATTTTGCAATGCCCCCACAGGCAGCTCTTCCCGCAGACTTCGGTTTCCCCGCTCTTAAGCCAGGAGCAGTGATTGTGACCCTTCATCTTTCTGGTATACCTAAAGCACAGCGTCTATCTAAATGGCCCTCCATCTGCAAGAAACTATCTGGCTGCGGTAGTGGGGGGCCCGCCAAGGGGGTGGGGCGGGCCCCACCAGGAGGGGTCAGTAGGGGTGGGAGCCGCGGCAAAGGCTTCGCGTACATTGTGCATGTAGGTGAAAACCGCCCGGCCTACATTTCATAGTCCATTGTCTAAGAATTTTGTAATCTATTAAAGTTTGCGTTTTGCCCACAAAAGACGAGTATCTTTAAACATGCCGAAAAAGGTAAATAAGTTCAGACCGGCTGTGCGATCTAGAGTAAACTTTGTGAGACATTGCTCAATAGACCATTGCAGAACGAGGGAGAAACAATGTCGAAAAACAATGGACTCTTTAGGAACTCTGAGAGATATTGAAAACGGTTATTAACTGGCAACGATTATAAGTTCAAAAAAGACCTGTAATATAAAAAGGCAGCAGAAAATACTTTGTTTCAAAGCATGTGTATCTTTTTATGGACTAAGTAAATATCAATACCAATATGCAAATATGCTGCACAGCCTAACAGCCGCGGTTAAGGAGAAACTTCGCAACATAAAAGTAGCGACCAGAAGAAAGCTGATAAATTCATTCTTGTTCACAGAATCAGTTGGCCATGTCTAGCGTTATTTTTTTTATATTCTTACTTAATGCCAGTCGCCATACAATAATTCCACTGCTTTTTTTGTTTCCCGTAGTCAACAAAAGAAGCCTGCTAGCAACAACAAAAAAAAAAAAAAAAGAGTTTAGTTGTATACGTGGTATTTTAATTGATTTGCAGAGCGCTCTGAAAACAGCTTTGACGGATTAAAAAATCAATTTACACTAAGGCGGTTGTGGGCCGAATGAAAGAATTCCATCCTAGCAGGCTGTCACAAACATGAGCAGAATCACAGGTCCACAGTTTGAAAATGAACCATCAGGTTTTATTGATTCGGAGAAACTGAGCGACTGAATTTATTTTCGATAAAAAAAAGAAGAATATTCTACTCCATCTACAATCGCAAATTGTCACTGAGTCACAGTTTCAGTATTACTTCTTATTAGACTTGATGGGGAACACGTAAAAAAGTTACAACGTTTACAGCAAGACTTCGTGAATTGAGCAAAGTATGCTAAATAAATATAAACAGAGTGTTTTAATTTTTTTTTTCAGTTTGATGTAGAGTGAATAAGATATTTATTAAAAAGAATACAAATTGGTTTAAAAGTTTGGAGAGATCCAGAATTAGATTCTGCATCGCACATGCTGCTCTGTTCTTGTTTCAAAAGGTTTGATTATTGCATGTGCATTGCAAATATCTCAAATTATATGAGAATGTAAGGTTTAAAAGTTCATCTGATTGTAGGTGATCGAAAACTGTTTTATTAGTTGGTTAATGTTTATTATGATACACTTGCATACACTGATCAATAAAAAAATACAATAAAAATGTTAACAAATTTTGTAAAATCAGTAAAGTTTGTAATAATTTTTCTTTTTTTCTTATATATATATAGTAGTCAGTTGAAATTTGAATTCTCAAGATTCATCTCTCGATTTCAATTAAGCACTGTACAAAGTTATTTAATAAAAATATAAAAATTATTGTGTGCAACATGAGGCCAATAAACAGAGAGGCGCTAGGCTACAGAAAATAATGCAAATCAGACCGCTCTTCACTTCAACACTGATCAATTCAAAAATGAGATCTCCATGGGAGACATGATCCAATGCCAGCACTGCCAAGCCATAAAGTTAAGAGATGAATCTAAAGGTATGTGCTGCAGTAATGGAAAAGTAAATCCAAAACCATGTTCACCTCTTCCGCAGCAACTAGCGGTCCTGTTTGAAGGGACAACTGATCAATCTGTGTCCTTTCTGCAGGACATAAGAAAATACAACAGTGCATTCCAGTTGACTTCTCTTGGCTGTAAACAAGAGAATGAATGAATGGATGGAATCCACAGTTCCGAATTCAAGGCCAGGTTTGTCACCTCATAGACCCTCTAGAACCTGCCGATGAAATGCAAGCTAGATTTTTGCAAATCTACTTCATGGAAAGAAACCAACAAATTCAGAGGTCTTTCATCACCGATGGTCTTTGTAACAGCATTTTTGTTGGACATTCAAGAACACTTTTTACTGTAAAAATTGAAGGAACAAATAACAGACGCACATACACACACACTCACAGCTTTATTTAGATCCATTATATCCAGAACAAATGCCAACTATTTATTTTCATACCAGACAAATAGCAGTTTAGTAAATTTAGAGACATGAAAAAAAAAATTATACGTAGGCTTTGTTCTCATAAGACGGCGAAACAGCTAAATTCGTCCTCAAAACGCTACACTTTATTTTAAAAATACGCCTAAAAGCATGCCAAGAAAAAAAAAATCAAAGACATAATCATGTGAAAAATTTCCACCTGCATGGTGTATAAGATCATTGCAGCAGAGCGAAAAAAAAAATTAGTCTTCTCGTTCGACCGAACGCAAAGATTCTTTAAAAAGTTTAAATTATTGTATTGTGATTCAAGCATTACTGGCATTGTTCTAGTAACATTCTATTAAAGGTTCTAATTAATTAGTTCTTTTATTATAGTAGCTCCTATACTCGTTCCTAAAGATCTTAGTACTAGAAACAAAAAAATAATCAAACAAACAAATCAAATGAAACTCCGACAATGAACAAAATCGAACAAACATGGAACTACATTTTTGAAAGTTTTTTTCTGAAAATCTTTAAGAATTTATCTTACAAACTATTTTTCATGAATGAATAACAGTGAATTTTACCCAATATGTTGTTTTATCTTTAATTTCAAATGTTGTTTTGATTTTACGAGCCAGATTTCAAGTAGCTTTAAAATAATTAGATTTGGATTTGTTTGAAGAATAAAGATCTGGTCGCTTGATTGGAAACACAATAGAAATTAGTAGCTAAATAAATTTACACATATTAAATTTAGAGTATACAGGTGACATTGTCATTCTAAAAACATTTAAATTTACAATCTACTCCCAGATCTACAGATAGAGACACTTTTGAAACTGTATTACAGAAGGAAAATTTAAGTATAATTTTCACAAAGAACTTTCGTATTTGTTCGTTTTCTGGTTACATGAAATTTATTTTTCAATTTCCTTCTAAATATCAGTTACTGTTATGATTATCAATTTTATGACCGTTTCTCCAAACTTTTCCAAAGCACTTCGGTGATCACTTTTGGTTTGCATAAAATTAAATCTTCCAACAACAAAACTGTTGTCTATCTAACTGTTAAGGAAACGAAAGATTTACTTTTTCTACGGATTAGATGTCTCAATTAACAATGGAAACCAAACCTAGCCTAATGGTAAATGTTATCGTTTTCCTCTGTTATATTGTTATTTATAAAAAGATCCTTTCCAAATTATCTATGATATATTGCTGCCTAAAGCGTAACATATTGCAATACCACAATTATGGTAATAAATAAACTTCTGTAGATTTCCAAGAACCCCTCATTCTGCTCTTAGTAAAAGCCGCGTGAATATTCCTGTCCCGTCAGTTAAAGTACCCAAAGGCTCGTGTTCTGAGCATTTAATTGACTGCCGACCCGTCAGTTAAAGTACCCAAAGGCTCGTGTTCTGAGCATTTAATTGACTGCCGACCCGTCAGTTAAAGTACCCAAAGGCTCGTGTTCTGAGCATTTAATTGACTGCCGATCTGTCAGTTAAAGTACCCAAAGGCTCGTGTTCTGAACATTTAATTGACTGCCGACCCGTCAGTTAAAGTACCCAAAGGCTCGTGTTCTGAGCATTTAATTGACTGCCGACCCGTCAGTTAAAGTACCCAAAGGCTCATGTTCTGAGCATTTAATTGACTGCCGACCCGTCAGTTAAAGTACCCAAAGGCTCGTGTTCTGAGCATTTAATTGACTGCCGACCCGTCAGTTAAAGTACCCAAAGGCTCGTGTTCTGAGCATTTAATTGACTGCCGAGAATTTTCTCGTGTTGAAATGGAAAGAAACACACGAATGGATCAGTTCAGTGATTTTTGAAATTGATAACTGCGTGTCAAATTAGTAAATTATGTCGATAAACAAGCTTTGAAATTTACTTTGACTGACAAAGAAGCAAACGCTAAAGAGGTGCGTTCCTCAAAGAATTGATGATAAAAGGAAAGAAATATCTCATGACATGAAAACTAAAGTAAATAAAGAATGTTAAAGTCTTTGCTAATAATAATTATTCATGTTTTTGTTCAGATTTTTGAATAATTAACTACCTCTAGTGACGTGATATCAACGAATCTAAGATATATTTATAATCATCCATTTGGTAATCTTTATTCTTATTTAAACATCTGTTCAAGGAATGGCGGGCCCAATTATCCATAATGAATAATTTACTAACTCTAAAAATCGACGTTCTAGATGCGGTAGATGGGGAGGGAGGATAAATAAATTAAGGACGCAATTGTTCTACAATGGCAGCTATTATTTGTTCAGTCTGTTTTAATTTTTTGTCGGACAGAATTAGTCTATAGTTGTGGTATACAGATCCCGCCTGAATCTTCGACATGACTGGTGAGATTTTTTCTCCTCTAATTTTAAGAACATTTGATATTCTGTCATATTTCGACGGCACACAAAAACTGTTTCAGTTCTTCAACCAATTAAATCCACGTTTGTATAGGTTAATATTTCAAGAGATAGTGCTGTATTTCTTTAGTTTTTTATAAATGATTTTATAATAGCGCAATATTTAACTATTTGTATGTGCTCTTTACTCTGTTTTGTAGTTTTACTCATCTGTAGTGAACTATATAAATTTTGGTCATGACACCTTATTAAATAGTGTTTTCCGATACCATATTTTGTATCACAATAGCTTGATAATTCTTAACTCAAAACACTCTGCATCTCACCTTTACATTGTCTTCCATTCTCTCTCTCTCTCTCTCTCTCTCTCTCTCTCTCTCTCTCTCTCTCTCTCTCTCTCTATCTCTCTCTTATCTATCTCCTTCTCTCTACCCGCACGTATTCATTTATTTTCCTTGATCTCATTAATTCTTCTTTTCTCCTTTATATCTCTTAAACTCTCTTCTTTCTCCTTTTCCTGATCATTAACCTTTTTCTCTTAATTACCTTTGTTTTGTTAATGGGATATAAAATTATCAATGATTCACGATTTGTACTGAGCTATTACCTTCCTCACGCTCTACTCTTTGCCCGTCTCATTCTCTTTTCTTCCTCCTTCTGTCACGCATGTCTCTAGATATTTCAGGATCACTCAATCTCTTTCTTCCTCCTTCTGTCACGCATGTCTCTAGATATTTCAGGATTACTCAGTCTCTTTCTCCCTCCTTCTGTCACGCATGTCTCTAGATATTTCAGGATTACTCAATCTCTTTCTCCCTCCTTCTGTCATGCATGTCTCTAGATATTTCAGGATCACTCAATCTCTTTCTTCCTCCTTCTGTCACGCATGTCTCTAGATATTTCAGGATTACTCAATCTCTTTCTTCCTCCTTCTGTCACGCATGTCTCTAGATATTTCAGGATTACTCAGTCTCTTTCTCCCTCCTTCTGTCACGCATGTCTCTAGATATTTCAGGATTACTCAATCTCTTTCTCCCTCCTTCTGTCATGCATGTCTCTAGATATTTCAGGATCACTCAATCTCTTTCTTCCTCCTTCTGTCACGCATGTCTCTAGATATTTCAGGATTACTCAGTCTCTTTCTCCCTCCTTCTGTCACGCATGTCTCTAGATATTTCAGGATTACTCAATCTCTTTCTCCCTCCTTCTGTCACGCATGTCTCTAGATATTTCAGGATCACTCAATCTCTTTCTCCCTCCTTCTGTCACGCATGTCTCTAGATATTTCAGGATTACTCAATCTCTTTCTTCCTCCTTCTGTCACGCATGTCTCTAAATATTTCAGGATTACTCAATCTCTTTCTCCCTCCTTCTGTCACGCATGTCTCTAGATATTTCAGGATTACTCAATCTCTTTCTTCCTCCTTCTGTCACGCATGTCTCTAGATATTTCAGGATTACTCAATCTCTTTCTTCCTCCTTCTGTCACGCATGTCTCTAGATATTTCAGGATTACTCAGTCTCTTTCTTCCTCCTTCTGTCACGCATGTCTCTAGATATTTCAGGATCACTCAATCTCTTTCTCCCTCCTTCTGTCACGCATGTCTCTAGATATTTCAGGATCACTCAGTCTCTTTTCTTCCTCCTTCTGTCACGCATGTCTCTAGATATTTCAGGATCACTCAATCTCTTTCTTCCTCCTTCTGTCCCGCATGTCTCTCGATATTTCAGGATCACTCAGTCTCTTTTCTTCCTCCTTCTGTCACGCATGTCTCTAGATATTTCAGGATCACTCAATCTCTTTCTTCCTCCTTCTGTCACGCATGTCTCTCGATATTTCAGGATCACTCAATCTCTTTCTTCCTCCTTCTGTCACGCATGTCTCTCGATATTTCAGGATCACTCAATCTCTTTCTTCCTCCTTCTGTCACGCATGTCTCTAGATATTTCAGGATTACTCAATCTCTTTCTTCTTCCTTCTGTCACGCATGTCTCTAGATATTTCAGGATTACTCAGTCTCTTTCTTCCTCCTTCTGTCACGCATGTCTCTAGATATTTCAGGATCACTCAATCTCTTTCTTCCTCCTTCTGTCACGCATGTCTCTCGATATTTCAGGATCACTCAATCTCTTTCTTCCTCCTTCTGTCACGCATGTCTCTAGATATTTCAGGATCACTCAATCTCTTTCTTCCTCCTTCTGTCACGCATGTCTCTAGATATTTCAGGATCACTCAATCTCTTTCTTCCTCCTTCTGTCACGCATGTCTCTAGATATTTTAGGATCACTCAATCTCTTTCTTCCTCCTTCTGTCACGCATGTCTCTCGATATTTCAGGATCACTCAATCTCTTTCTTCCTCCTTCTGTCACGCATGTCTCTCGATATTTCAGGATCACTCAATCTCTTTCTTCCTCCTTCTGTCACGCATGTCTCTAGATATTTCAGGATCACTCAATCTCTTTCTTCCTCCTTCTGTCACGCATGTCTCTCGATATTTCAGGATCACTCAATCTCTTTCTTCCTCCTTCTGTCACGCATGTCTCTAGATATTTCAGGGTTACTCAATCTCTTTTCTTCCTTTCCTTGCGCTCTCAGCTTTTATGCGAAATAAAAACCATTTATTTATTTCTATTGCACCTTGTTGATTCTCTCTCTGCCTATTTCTCTATTTTTTATTACTATCTTTCTATTTATATACCTTTGTATATCTCTCTTTATGGGCTATATCAAGCTCTTACGTTGGATTAAACAGTGTGCAATTTTTATTTGCGGACTTCGAACTTATTTTCTACGAACGAATCGTGTGATTGGCTGTAAATATTTTCAAACCCCTACACAAACAGAGCCTAACAGATCACCCCCATCACCTAATCTGTTACATATATATAAATTATGCTGGACAGAAAAAATGCTTACGTACCAACATAATTGGTATAAAATGTATATGGTTGATTTTTAGTACTTTTTAAGACTAAAGATGCATAAAATGGAAATCATAGGATGGATCCTAAAAGGTAATGTAGAAAAGCTACTTCAGTATGCAAATATTTTACATCTACCAAAAAACCTCAAATGGATTCATTTTCTCTATTGATAAGAGGTTTAACAGTAGATTAAAAAAAACATTTGTTCCGTCATATTTTTGTAATTTTAGAAAGATTTTCTTCAAATGTTTTATTTTATGTTTTATTTTACTTTTAAATAAATCTGTCAAGTGTGTTCTATTTAATGATTATCAAAATCTATGTCAGATCTTAATGTGATCAAATTAACTCTTGAATCAAATACTTTTATGAAACAGTGTGTATTAGAAATTTATTTTTTTCTTATTTTTTTTATATAATTTGCATGTCTCTGAATAAGCTCTGTATAAAACTCTGTATAACTCCTGCATTCAACACATTCAGAGTTTACGTAAATGTTTATGTTATTCATTAAGCGATTTAAATTCATTGTACAGAGCTTACCACCCGTCATTTTTATAATAGTAATTGATATTACTTTTAACCACTATACAGAATAAATATACTTGTGGATTAAGTCTACCACAACCTGGGAAAAAATGTCTTTCTCTTTACTTGCATGTTAAATCACAATAAAATCTATCTATACCTTTCACAGATAGAACTTTTTTACCAGGTTGTACTTACTTCTAACTTCATTGTCGGATTTCTACTTAAAATATTTTAAACTTATATCCTTTTTTTCAAAGGACAAATCACAAATATCATTTACGTCCCTTTTCATCAACTTTCCCTTTTTCTAACTGACTTCAATTTCTTTCTTTATCTATAACCCGACGTGATAATACAAACTCATTACTGTAAATTCAAATCTTAGCTTTTTATCTCCATATAACCAGCATAATAATACAAAACCATCACTGTAGAATCGGATTCTAGCGTTTCTGTCTCTGTAAACCAGCTTAATAATACAATTTCATCACTGTAGAATGAAATTCTAGTTTTTCTGTCTCCATAAACCTGCTTTATAATAAAATATCATCACTGAATTCTAGTATTTCTATCAGTATAAACCAGCATAACAATACAAAATCAGGACTTTAGAATCGATTTCTAGATTTTTTTCCCTGTATAAACCAGCATAATAAATCAACATTATCACTGTATAACCGAACTCAAGTGTTTTTATCGA
The DNA here is from genome assembly GCA_033675545.1 of Elysia crispata. Taxonomy (NCBI): domain Eukaryota; kingdom Metazoa; phylum Mollusca; class Gastropoda; family Plakobranchidae; genus Elysia; species Elysia crispata. Next base: position 563,132 of record JAWDGP010001837.1, read on the forward strand.
CATAAATTAACATAACATCGAATACATGTGTTTCTTTTTCTATAAATCAGCATAGTAAGACAAGACCATCTCTTCAGAAACTAATTCTTGTGTTTTTATCTTCTTATGCCAGCATAATTATTCAATATCATTACTGTAGTGTCCAATTTAGATTAGTGTAGGGAAGGAAAACTTCTTTTATCTCTCTTTGGTCATTCTGGTAGTGGTACTTGTCGAAGATAAAGAAGGACAGCAACAGCAACAACAAGGACAACAATAATAACAACAACAGCAACAACAACAACAACAACAACAACAACCATAAGGACGGCTTTGATGACGAAGATCACCAGAATACGATTGGTAATAGCCCGATGATTACAAGATTGTAAGAGTTGAAAAGAACCGAACAAAGTGGCAATGCTGGCTTAAATTTCGCTGTGTCCCGAAAGTCTTACAGCTAGATACTAAAAACATTTTAAAATGTTTTCAAAGATCTATAATCTACTTCTAGATCTTCTCCTCAGTTTGGCGAAAAAGATGCTGGGATCTAGAAATTAGCTTTGTCAAAGCAATTTGTCGAGCCTTCTAGTTTTCTCTCTCTCTCTCTCTCTCTCTCTCTCTCTCTCTCTCTCTCTCTCTCTCTCTCTCTCTCTCTCTCTCTCTCTCTCTCTCTCTCTCTCTCTCTCTGTCTCTCTCTTTCTCTCCCTTTCTCTGCTAATGTACCGTCCGTCTGTTCACCACCTCAGCCTCTCTTTTCTACTAGTTAGTAAAATTTAATGTTCTCAGCATTAGCTGTGAGTCTCTTCTATCAAAAATATTCCGTGCTCTGCTTGTCTTTTTTTTTAAAGTGTAATTGTTATAGTCTCAGCCATCGATATGTCAGGTAATACAGCACTGATTGCCCCTTTCCGCCCTATTTCTTTAATTTCTTATTTAAGTTTAAAATTGGTTGCTTACAGTTTTGTTTTTTAATGTTACATTTATTGCCCTTTCTCCCTCTATTTTTGAGTCATTTGTGGGTGGATTTCATTATTTTACCTTAATTTCGGGTCAGTTTTTTTCTGTTATTTTCCTTTAAATTTGTTTATTTAGTTCTCTGTTCCTTAGACCTCAGATTGTAAGTTCTTTTTTAAATAGAAACGGCAAGTGCATCCTGCTTAATCTTGTCATCCTTGAATCTACGGCCCTATCCATTTAAATTCCCCGGCGGACACATTGAAATTAGGCTATTTATAGAGATTCAAATACTGTAATTCGATTCCACTGTGACGATATTTATTATAGGCTATTTATAGAGTTCGAAACAGTAGAATTCGATTCCGCGGCGGCATACGTAAAATTGTACTATTTATGGAGATGGAAGAAATAGAATTACTCGGAGGCCATAATTAAATTATGCTTTTTCTAGAGATTGCCAAATTGGAATTAACCGGCGGCCATATTAAAATTATGCTATTTATAGAGATTGCCAAATTAGATATAACTGGTAGCCATATTGGAATTATGCTATTTATGGATATTGCCAAATTAGAATAAACCGGCAGCCATATTGGAATTATGCTATGTATAGATATTGCCAAATTAGAACTAACCAGCGGCCATATTGGAATTATGCTATTTATAGAGATTGCCAAATTAGAATTTCCCGGCGGCCATATTGGATTTATGCTATTTATAGATATGACCAAAATAGAATTAACCGGCGGCCAAATGAAAATATTATATTTATAGATATTGCCAAATTAGAATTTCCCGGCGGCCAAATTGGAATTGTGCTATTTATAAAGATTGCCAAAATGAAATTAGCCGGCGGCCATATTGGAATTATGCTATTTATAAAGATTACCAAATTGAAATTAACCGGCAGCCATATTGAAATTATGCCATTTATGGAGATTGCAAAATTAGATATAACCGGCAGCCATATTGCAATTATGCTATTTATAAATATTGCTAAATTGGAATTAACGGGCGGTCATATTGAAATTATGCTATTTATAGAGATTGCCAAATTAGATATAAGCGGCAGCTATATTTGATTTATGCTATTTATAGATATTACCAAAATAGAATTAACCGGTGGCCATATTGAAATTATGCAAATCATAGATTTGCCAAATTAGAATTTCCCGGCGGCCAAACTGGAATTGTGCTATTTATAGAGATAGACAAAGGGGAATCAAATTCTAATATTTCTATCTCTATGAATAGCATAAAAACAATATGGCCACCGGAGAATCGAATTTTTAACAGCCTCCCTTTTTGGGCTTGTTGGCTAAGTTAAATTTAATCAACGTATCTTGCGTTGTTCTAGTGAATCCTTTCCTAAGTGTGCTTTTCTCTTTGTTTTCTGATTGTGTGTCAGTAGCGAATCTAGCGTTGGGTGTTTGGAAAGTCTCCGTTCTATCCTCCTCGTCTGTGTCCTCTACATCAGAGTTGTTTTGATTTTGTCGGTCAGGGCCTCCTGTGTTAGAGTTTCCAATTTTCTAGTCTTCTTTCTTTCCTATGGTCGAGGCGATTACAGTGTTCTTTATGCTTTCCGCTATTTCTCCATCTTTTGCCTTCTTTTCAACTTTCTTTGGTTAATTTTTCATGCCTTTTTTGTGTTATGAGCTTTTCAGTTATACCTCGTCTCCTCCGATACTCTCTCCGCCTGAGAGCGCGCTCAAAGAACTTCTCGGGTGAGCCATGTTCTGCATTTCTCTTCTTTCCAACACACTTTCTACTTTGTCCTTCTCTCCCCCTCTTTTCGAACAGTTGTAGGGCCAGTGTTGAGTAATATTGCACCAGCAACACTGTTGTCTTCGATTTCTTATTACAACAAACCACAACATTTATTTAACAGTTTTACTGTCTCTAAAATTTACCTTTTCACAATGGGGTACGTTTTTGGGTCTATTCGACTGCTGTCTTTAGCGTCTTCGGGTCTGCTCACTGTTGCTTCTTGTCCTAGATTTCTCTTTACAACATATGACTTCTAATTTTAGTTTGGGTGGAGCCTGTTATATTCTTATAATTAAGTTTTCTTCTTTTCTTCTTTTAAAGCGCAGAGAGAATGGTTGATTGTTGACTGTTTTTGTTGTATTGTTTATTTGTTATAAGGAACCAGCGTGTAGGATCCTAAAGTCTATAAACTTGTTAAAAACTATCCTCCTCTGGCCCGGCTGGTCCAGTCGCTCTATTCAGAGTTACTTGAATATCATCCCAACTACACTGGGTAGCTCTCTATCCTATAACAGTTATTATAATTTCATTTCTAGATCCTCTAGAGTGCTTTTCATAGCCTCTTGGGCTCTTGAATGGTCCGCCATCCCTAAATCATAAAGGGTGGCGATCACTCTCTTATTGTTTCAACAACAATTCAATCCCGGTATAGATCTAGGTAGATCGAGAACATGAATTAAGCTAATTGCAAAAATATCAAGGTCCAACGTTTATCCAATTTCAAACCTTTCAATCGAAATTAGGTTATCTAGCGAGAAGTAATAGTGAATGTTTTATTCGTATATTTTTCTTTTGAGAAATTATCTTAAAACCCACTTTTTTATTTCCATTATGGAGTGTCGTGCAAGTTGGCGTTAGTGACCATGTACCTACTTATGTCTCTTTCCTCACATTTTACAATAACTATTATCTTTTTAGCCCGTCCCAGATCGTTTATCTCTATCTATATCTCGATCTTTTTCGAGTCATCAGTCCGATCGTAAAGATTTGTTTCAACTCCAGTTAAAAAGTTTTTTGCCCACTCACTCAACCCAAAAAAAAGTCGTGTCATTTTTTGTTATATGAGGAGAACATGTAATTTATAAATTCAATATATGCAGCCGCTGAGTGTTACCAGCTATATCCTGCTTGGGTAGCTATAACAGTGGAAGCAGAGTGTCTTACTAAAGGGAGTGAAAATATAACAATATCTATAAATAATGCTATGAACAGTTCTCATAGCCAAAAGGAATTTTATGAATATTACTAAAAAAATCGAAAAAAATGTTATGAAAAGGATATATAAGAGCACTTTTTTTACTCCGGTCTCAAATTCGATTATATTTTGATAATATGGTATTGTTTTGATGATTTATAGAGATCATTTCGATTCTACAGCATTGGTTTTGTGTTAGTATAGAGAAAGAAAAAATTGAAATCGATTTTACCGTTTTGATATTTTTTTTTTATTTCGAATTCTATTCTATTGTAATGATATTTGGTTATTATGCTTGTTTATAGAGATAGAAGAAAAGAGGTTTTTCTCACCCCTATTTAATTATTCAATATTGATCCACCATCCATGTGGCAGTTGGCTATTCTATGTTATGTTCCCAACACATACCATCTACGCATTATCAATTCGGTAAAAGAGTTTATGTTTCTAGTACATTAAATGGAGTTCAACATTTCATTTGTATAAAACTGACGGATCTTAAACTCTGTGCAAATTGAAATGATTTGAAATCACTTGATGAATACCATAAACACATACGAAAACCTTTGGGTTTAAACTCTCAGTGTGTTGAATGTGGGAGGTATTAAAAACAAGAACATTATAAAAAATAACAAAGATAGATTAAAAAAAGAGTGTTATCTAAGTTTATTCAGAGAAATTCAAATTATAAAAATATAAAAAGAAATAATTTTATAATACACATTGTTTCCTAAAAAAGACACATAATACAGTCTTTTGAAAATAACGTCAATAAAACTTATGTATATAACATAAACGAATATGACATTTTCATTAAAAGAGATAATACATATAAGAGCATTGCCTGTTAAATGAACTTTAATCTGTTTGACTTTCAGCTTACATTGCATTACAATAAAGTAAAATTGATAATTCACATAAGATTTTTGTCCACATATTAATTAACTAGGTTTTTACTCCAGTCAACATATTTTCCCTGTTCTCTTTAAAAGCGTTATCAAGAGAAATAGAAACTGGATGATAAGAAAGCTTTGAGGATTCAAACAAGGTCCCACGTTTTACTTCTGAAAAGGAACCACAAAAAAGAAAGATTAATATAGGGGGGGGGGGGTGTGAAATCTTAGCCTAATAAAGACTAGATATTTATCAAATTTGAAATTTATTGTATATGAAATAATGAGATATAACTTATATAAAGATAGTTTATAATAATTGCACAAAATTCTTTGTTTCAAGAGCTAATTTAATCTCATCAGATTATAGTAATTATCTAAATAGAACACACTTTACAGGTTTAGAAAAAAAGTGAAATTGAACATTTTTAGAAAATCTATCTAATAATACAAAAAAATAAAACTGAGCAAGTTTCTTTTTACCTACGATTAAACCTATTATAAATTAGGGAGGATGGAGGAATTCCGTCTCCCAGACAAGATTATCAATCATTTTTTTATGCGGAAATTTTTGCATAAAGGAACAATAATTTTTTTCACTCATTCACAGACACATTCTAGGATGTGTTTCGTCGTATTACGATTCATCAGTGTGGCTATAGAGTATCGATTTATTCAAGTGTCAACCATTCAGATAAAATTGTTTTGTTCTGGATCGAAAGTCCAAAACGGCGGCCACCTGAGAGGTAGCCTATGGATCGAAGAGCTATGTTGGGCCATGTTTTCTCTAAGTATGACCTTTGGCTTTACCTAGATCAAGAACAAGACATTTAGACAGTGTTCCAAAACTACGCCATGTGATAATTTAAGTTTGACCTAATTTCAATCCAAAAATAGAAAAAGGCTAGAAGCAACAAACTTTGTTACTTTTGTTCAATCAAAAACTTGGCCCAGCGGTCATGAAAGAACGGTGACTTAATTATTTTCGCTAGGCTGGGATTTTGTTCTTTTTTGCATTATATTCTTGTGCTTCTTCTAATATGCAAACTTATGACTCCTCATCAAAAACAAGAGATGACATGAAAGCTTGAAAAACTCATCTATCCTACTGGAGAAAATAAAGAAAAACACACACACAAAAAAAAGATAATGCAATGATGTCACAAGGCTGTGTGAATTGAACCAACAGAAGATCTCAGCACTTTAAGCCTATATCTCTGCCAAGTCATGGAAGGGCGTTGATTTCTTAAGTCTATCAGCCTTATTCCCATTGTAATTGTGATAAAACAATAATTAAACCTAGATTTCAATGATCTTGTCAGAAGCAGAAAAAAGAGAATTAAGTGTATTAGATCAAAGTAGAGAAAGCCATTATTGGCCATTTCTGATTTGGCTAAGCTTATCACTACAAGATTGTGAGACTTCAGCCATTTACTTTGGAAATAAAAAAATCGTTCTAACAACAAATTAAAATATTATAGTTTGTTCAGGAATAAATAATTGCACTAAATTGCAAATATCTTTTGGACTATAGAAGGATATCAATAGCTTATTGTAATATTTGACAATAAACTTACAAAAGCATTTTTTTAACCACATCAAACATATATAACAGCTGATTTTGCTTCTTTGTTATATTTAAGTACCTTTCTTTAGAACATTAACTGCTCTCCCTAAAGACTATGGCAGAAGCCTGGTATAATGCTGTGCTTTGAAAAGGACAAGTCCAGCAACATGTCTAAACCAGTTCATTTTTACCTTTATAACTGATCTTATTGCTATGGTGACAAAAATAATGATCACGTGAATTTAAACTAGTTTAAAAATTCTTTAGAAAAGAAAATCAACTTACACATTAAGGGCAAAATCCCTTAACTAGGCTGATGCGTCACATTGATTCTAATCGTGTCACTTTTCAAAACTTAGTAGATGGTAAGGATTCTCTCTCAAAAGCACATTGTCTCAAGTTGTTTAGTTTGTGCCTGGTGATCTTCTCAAAATGAAGAAGAGGTTGAAGATTTCCGTCAGATTATCACTGAAGATGTTGAGGGGAGCATAAATGAATAGACAGGTACGAGTTCCACAGAGAAGGGATAGGGAAAGATAAAGGGAGGGAGGGGGGAGGGGATGGGGAGGGAGAGAGAGGGAAGGAGAGAGAGAGAGAGAGAGAGAGAGAGAGAGAGAGAGAGAGAGAGAGAGAGAGAGAGAGAGAGAGAGAGAGAGAGAGAGAGACTAGGTAATAGATGAGCATGGGGAGCCTGACAGGGTCGTTTAGGTCGGTTAATGAATTAGTACGGAGATGAAGAAATCTGATGAAGTTATGTACATGTAGTTTATGAAATAGTAAAGAGCCTCCGAAGGAGAAGGCCTGTCCTGATTGTCGCTTGTCCACAACTTTGTGCTTTTGTTGCATCTTTATTTTTATTCCTATTCTTTTCTCAGTAAAATATGGTTATTCTGCAGAAAGTACAATCTTTCCCATATTGAAAAACTTGATTGCCCACTGTGAAGGATATTTCGTTGATCAAACCACGCCCAGAGTTTGGTAAGAGAGAGGCGTGATAGGCCGAACCGTCAAGTCGGAGAGAAAAGGGAGGCAGGAAGAGTGGGGTACCGATTCTGCACAGACATCAAATGGCATAACGAATTGAGGACAATATCTATGCATCAATTGTGTAACAAGGTTGGTAATAGCGATCGGTGATTTCGTAATCAAAAGACGAAAAATATCCCCCTACAGCCCGATTCAGTTATGATGTACAATATTATGGCCCTTGAATACTCTATTCCAGATGCCTAATCTTTCATTCCCACCATAACTTCTCTTGCAAGACATAATCAGCGTCATTCAGTAAGTTATTTCCTTGGGTGCGACTGTACATTAGCACGTAAAGGCGTTCCGTGTTCATTGCATATCTCTTGAGCTCAGAGTTTCTCTATTTAGCAGCTCGGCCTGGTATGCATATGTGTCTCTGCTGTGTTGTATTGTTATAAAGGCTGGGATCTGCAAATTCCACACTGAATCTATTTCATTTTAATGAGAGATGCACTGACCTTGATCCCATTGAATATAACTTAACTGTAAGTCTATTTTGTTCTTAGTTTTGGGATCAAATGCACAAAAATCTACATTCTTGGCTTTGTCCCATCTCTCTTGCTAGTCTTTTTAGTTTTTTTTTTATTTAATTGATGATGCTAACTTCGCATTTTTCTTCTCTAATCTTTTTTTAAGTTTCTCCATCCGCTATTTTATTTCTATGATGTTGCAGTGTGTCTGGATCAAGAAGTTTTTGGATATGTTTTTTTTTTATTTTTTTTTATTTTAGAGATTTTATGCTGTGCATCTTATTGCGGCTAAGCCGGGCTAGATGTTTCAAAGTTAAGACTGTTGAGAGAGAGAGAGAGAGAGAGAGAGAGAGAGAGAGAGAGAGAGAGAGAGAGAGAGAGAGAGAGAGAGAGTCTGATGGGATTATTATGTTTTAGTTTTTGGGATTTTTTTTTAATATCTTTTCCTATCATACATATTTCATATATTTCATAAATTCTTTAATGGCTACTTATTCGGCTTTAGTAATACAATTGTTTCTTGTTATTCTCTTCCTTATCGCCAGTTTTATGTTGGTTGTAGGCTCCTATGTTTACCAATTTTTCTATTTTGGACCCATCCATTCACAGGTACAATAGAGCTCATTAAAACTTGTCTCGAAGTAACGTGCCACTTCATCTAGTGACTGAACATGGCAAAGGCTGCGATTTATGTATTTCGGAAAAACCTTGGTTGATTGGGAAAGGTTTAGTAATTCTTTGTTGTAATTTTCAGATATGGAGATTATACGAACAAAGGCAGACCGTCAACAATAACAGTCCTGTCTTAATGCTTTCAATGTTATTACGTCCCAATAAAGCTTTTTGTCTGTCCGGGGTTTGATGAATTAATAAATACGTTACATTTGTGTTGTGGTAGAATTAGAAGCACGGATAAAGAGCTATAAGTAATTCAGCTGTTCTCTTCAGTATATAGTTATATACTTGCTCGGTTTTATTGTTGTTATTATTGTTATTGTCATAAGGAATTGAGATTTCTGGTCTTCATCATGGTGGAGCTGCATCAGGAGCTGCAAAGAATCGAGGGACACTTATCCTTTATAACGAGAATGTCACATGCGGCCGCAGAATTAATAGAATCATTTGATACCAATGAAGAATGTGACCAAGGGACTGTAGATACAGACCCAGGGCTTATGCATACTTATTTTCCTCAAAACGCACTGCTGGTCGAGCCCCAACATTCCTGTCCCATACCTCATCTTCTGGAATCAGACGACACGCGCCCCCCAAGTGGGCCCGTCGTTGCCTCAATCAGAAATGCTGCATTTTAACTTATCCGCTATCTCGGATAGCATCTCTGTTCTGCGACCACTGACAGGTGTGTTAAAGGTGGGTCAGATTGAAATTAATCATGATGTAGCAGAAAATATCAAGTAAGTCCTGACCCACCGACCTGATAAAGAGATGAGAGCAAAGGTGGAGGTTGATGTATTGAGCGCATATAAGTGCTGGAATGAAACCCTGAAATCTACCAAGAAGTATCCTCAGCTGTCAAAGGGCATGAAAAGGGCCTGCTGCATGCACAGAAAATTCTTTTGCGAAAGCCCTGGCACAAGCCTGGTCGAAAGCAGGTGACAGTAGCAGTACTCTTTCTTTCCACAACAACTGCTGGCAGGTGCCCTTGGCTTATATGAAGATGCTTCATACCAGCCAGACAAGAGCCGGCAGCGCGCCATTAAACATACCCAGAGAAAAAATGTAGGCCCAGCAAGTTAAAATCAAACGTATTTGAAACTGAGGCTGTGGGGAAAACGATAGACTTAGAAGAGAATGTCATCACTGAAAAATGCGCACTGTTCATACTGTTTTTCTTTTTTCTAAGGGGGGAGCACTTTAGTGCCTGATGATAGGAAGTTTAGGATGAATCTTAATGTCAAGAAACCCAACAAATATGTTTTATCTAGTCAGTTTAAGATGAAAACTCTTGATACGTGTCCTTCAATAGATGTGAAACAACTGACACATGAGAAGTTTAGATTTAAAGGAGGCTTACTTTACGCTTCCTATCCATGAATGCAGCACAAAGTTTGAATTTCATAAAATCATATATACTTTTCATGCATTACCGCAAAGTTTTAAAGATTCATTAAGGGTCTTCATCAAAATCATGAAACCTGTCTTGGATTTTTTTAGGTTACAGGTATACATTTTACGGTTCACAGTGATGATATATACCTTCAGGGCGCCTCCTTTGATACATGCAAAGAACGCACAGTACTGTAGATCGCTCATCCAATCTTTCGGATTCATATTTCAGACACATCCCCTCTTATTCCAAGCCAGACTTTATTCCACTTGGGATTGGTATTAGACTCTAGAGCCATGATGGTATCATTGGGCAAAGCGAAAAAGAACATACTGACGAGCCTCACCAATAAGACGCCCATTAAACCGCCAACTGGCAAGATTAATTGACTCACCGACAGCAGTTCCTTAGGGTCCTTTCACAGGAATATGGCAATGACGAAAATACAAGCCTTAAAACATCAGTTTTATAATTTTGATCAATGCATCACACCAGAATGTAAGACTGAAATATGATGGTGACTCCCTGAGGGAATCAGTTCCTCAAAACCAGGGAGCATGCCTAACCCTCATTTTCCCTTGAATATAGACTCCTGCACATTGGAATAAGGGGCACACCTAGGCAATTCAGACAGTATTCAGTAATTTTGGTTCAACACAAACCATAAATTGCAGAGCTATGCTTTAGAACTCAAAGCAGTTCTCATAGGATCGCAAAGCCTTTGCAGCCAGTTTTATAACTGCCACATTCTTGTTCATATCCATCGCATCCCACTCTTCATGCTAATCGGCTCAGCTATCATGTTAGACTCTCCTCTCTTTGATTCAGCCCAGGAAGCCCATCGAGAGACACCAGATAGCAGACAGACTACAAATGATGAATTGTCTCATTTCAGGCAGAGATTAGCCAATGATGGCGTAGAGCAAAAAGTGTTACACCATTATGCCAACCTGAGGAAAGTCTACACACTAACAATATAAAAGTTATTTCATAACATTTGTCATCTCAGAAAGTTTCAGGATCAGGGGACACAAAGTTATTGATGTACTTTCTGCAATATATGGTAGATAACAGATACAGCTATAGTGGTATCAATTCTGCTTAGTCAACAGTGTCCCTCTTAGTTGACATTGACTGAAAAAATAGACAACTATTGAAATTGTTTATGAAAGGTGAGTTTCACCTACACCCCCCCCCTCCCCCCAAATACCAAAATATAAAAGCATTTTTTGGATGCTTCGGTAATTCTGAATTACATTAAATCCATACTAGTGATGATATCGATTTGCCTTAGCGTAGACTCTGTCTCAAATCGACCATGCTTATTGCCCTCACAACTGGGCAAAGGGTGCAAACCATTGCATCGCTTCATTAAACTTCTTTGTCTGTACTAAGTAAGGAGCATCTCTTGTGCTAGACGATCTTTTAAAAGCAGCATCACCACAGAGTACGAACTCGCACAAAAGATTGTCGTCAGTATGATAAATATTTGGTGAGTGTAATCTCTCCACGTAAGGCGGTTAGTCTCGAGACTATTAGTAGATGGTTCAAACAGCTCCTGGCAGAGGCACGGATTGATCCGGTCAAGTACTTCGCACACAGTAGCAGGGCTGCTGTGGCCACAAAGACTGCGGTTAAATTAGATACCGCTAATGTTTTACCTTCGGTTGGATTGAAGTCTTCGCAAACTTTTGAACGTTTTTTACCGCAAATCCAGGGAGTTGGAAATAACATAATGACGCGACTCAGATAGGGGACTCAGCTTGTTTTGCTGCAGCGGTTATGAGCAGTGATGATCTTGAATAAACCATGACATTGTTAGTAGTTGATGTGAATGATGATGATACATTGATTTGAAAGATTAGATCATTGACTCTAAATTTCTAGATCATTAATTTACTTTGATCCTGACATATCGATCTGATAGACAAGGCTCGTCAAACCAATACAACTCTCCTCTCTGTACTTTGCCTACTGCTGCCTCACATGCCGAACAGTTCTATGCCACAACTAGAAACCTGATAGCGATAGGAGACCTCTCTACGTTTTCAGAGCCGGATGCAATGTCATGCTTTTTCTATTACTGGACTTTTGTCCTGTGGCTAAATTTAGTTATACCAAAAATTATATCTTATGAGTTATACTGCTATAGCAGATTCTGCTAATTTCCATGCAACGTCATGATGTTTCCACACCAATAAATTCTGGTCAATATTTCCTGTAAGCTACACATTGAGGCCACCCTTTGCTTATATCAATATATCTTATGACTTAATACTGCTACAGCCGAATTCCTCTAATTCCCATGCAGCATCATGATGTTTCCAAACCGATGCATTGTGGACCAATATGTCCTGTGAGCTGCACATTTATGTACTACCTCACTTCTATCGAGTTATCATATCATTTGCAACTCATTATTTACATATCAGCTATCGTTTTATTTTCAATTAATCCAGCATATTCCGGCAAGGCTAAATACATTCTATGTCATCATGATATTTTATAAGAAAGTCAATGTAAACTGTGAGTTTGGCATTTATGTCACCTCTCTTTTGTACCTAGATATACTATATACTAGGTTAATATATTGACACAAGACATGCTTTTACGGCGTTTTACACATAATGTTTCAATTGATTGATGAATTACTGGTGGCATGTGCACGTATACGTACATACACACGTGTAAGCCGAAGATTATAAATTTATACCAGTCTACTCAAACCATGATGTTCACTATCTGATCTTCAGTATTGAACTTTTCATTTCCTTTTTCATTCAATATGAACGCACCCTTTTATTATCATCGTATCATGATGACTTTGTATATAAATATATTCTTATAACTTCTGATATAATTATCTGATAGGTTATATTGCAATCTTAACACCTCAACGACATGTGATTATGGATTCCATTACAACGTAATTATGTGTAACTAATTTTTTCACACGATGTGGACAGTGGCACATTGTCTTGATAGTATACGTTGTGTAACTACATGTATTATGTCTTTGAAGTCTCAAGTTACCTTATGAATATTAAGTGGGTCCGTAGAATGGAAAGGTAAACGATACTTACCAAGTTGAAGTTTGTTGTATATTCTACGGACCCATTAATATTCATCGAGGTCACTTGCCCCCCCCCCCCCCCCCACCTTATTTATTTTGATTGCCGGTACGCATTTGTCTGTAATGATATGTCAGCATCATAGACCACATTAGAATCATAATAGTTAACAACTTTAAAGAGTGAGGCTCCACGGGCGTGACCAGCCTATCTCAGTTGACCTCGATGAATATTAATGAGTCCGTAGAATATACAGCAAACTTCAATTTGGTAAGTATCGTTTACCTTTCCATTCCACAACTACTTTTTTGGAAATTTTCTGTGTTTGTTGTGTTTCTTGCTTTGGTTGTTTGGTTTAGCTCTTAGGACAGCTTGTTTCATTTCATTGATGGTGTTTTCGCAGTGTTTTTCTATAGTATTAGGTTTTCCTTTATTCAGTACCTGTTTGCATTTTGCCAAGTCGCCATTTTTTTTTATTTGAAACTTAAAAGTAGAGTGTATATGCAACACTCTCATTTGTATCTACGAGGAGATTAAGGGAGGTCGAGGGTTTCCGAATGTAAGGCTCCATGGGGTAATTTCATGTTATTGTTAGAACTGCAATTGTATCAGCGTGTGATTCTGGTCTGTTTGTTCTGTTATTCTGGTTTACGATTCGGAATTAAGCACCATAATTATTGTCATTTTCCAGCACTGTTTCTTCTAGATACTTAGTAACTGCTATTGGTAACTTGATACAGCAGGCCCCGAGACTAAGATGTAGGCTTAGCACAGTTTATTTATTAATTATAGGTGTCTCATACTCATACAAAGTTCAGTGTGAAAAGGAGTATTACTTTTTTTAACCTTCTGCCTAAAAGAGTGGTAAATTTCTGCTAATAAAAGTACCTTCAGGAGCATGTTACCCTTAGGAGACATAGAAAGATAGGTACATGCATTTTGGCATCAAAGAAAAGATAAATTCTAGTGCCTCATTAAAACTTATGGCATGTATATTTAGGCTGCAATTATTTTTATTCCGGAGATCATATTCTACACACTTAAACTAACAAAACCAAAAACCAAATTCAAAACAAACCGAAAACGAAAGAAGGAACTTCGCCTAATTCTTGCTAGATTTCGGATGTCCAGCATACATGTATGTTGGGTAATGTTTTACTTCTACACCCACTCTACGCAGAGTGCTGTTTCTTGTCTTTCCGGTCGACCTTGACCTTGACCCTGATCGTACGTACTACTTTTTCGCAATTTTATGGAATGTTAAAAAAAAGAATATTGAGAAAAATGGGGGGGGGGGGACTTAAATAATTAAAAAAAATTCCGGCGGGGGGGAAACCCCCCCCACCCCCCCTAAGTATTTATTTATAAACCCCCCCCCCTGGTACGATCAAATCAAGGTGTAGATGACTCGGAAAGACAAGAAACAGCACATATTACGAATAAAAAAAAATTACTATAACTACAGCTCTTACCTTTACTCCGTCTCAGCTACTTCGAACACTTCTGAATCACTATCTTCCTCTACCTCACTGCGCTCTACCTCTCTGTGTTTTTTTAGTCGGAAAAACCACAACGCCGTCGCTTACTAGATTTAGGAATAACACTAGACTTCCTACAGCGCCAAACACGCTGATCCTCACGGTAACTACACAGAGAAGAACAATCTGGACAAATAACTTCTGATGGTAAAACACTATGATCTCTTAAATATGTTAAAGCTCTAGCGTCGTTATTGTAAAATTCAGCAATAGCTTGAAAATAATCTAAAGAACACTTATCACAAGGAGCCATGAAGTAAGTCACAATCAATGAAGTAAGTGACAATCACGATCAATACACATTAGCTGTTGAGCCTCTGAGTAAAGACAATGAAATGACAGAATCAAGAGACGCGATCGATCAAAAGACGCGCCCTTAATTGCGCATGCCAATTAACGGTTGCGCATGCGCAAAGAGTAACTAAAAAGAAAGTAATACGCATGCGCGAAAGACGGAAGTAATTAATATGCAAAAAGGCACCTACCTCGAGCAAATCAGTACGGCAAAGTAGGTTAATAAAGAAGAAATAATCCATATTAAAAAGTGAAATATTTCAAAAACTATTTATTTGCGGCGAAAAAAACCTTCAGATGCATCTTCAGCACATCAAAATCTATCAGAAAAACATCATTTTGAATGCCGATGCGTTTGGGGTGTACAGGTAAAAAAATACCGTATGTTGATCTAGAGTCATTAGCTAGATCCAGATCTATATAATTATAGCTCTTAGGTAGAGTTTGTGTACTTTCTATAGCTTATATTAATAATACGAGACGGAAGAGGTATGTAAATGTGATTCATTCAAAAAAAATTATCTAATTAGGCTTAAAGCAGGATATATTCTAGATCTAGATGTATCGAATAAGGTTATAACACGTAGCCTAGATATAGATTTCTAGATCTAAGTATAATCTAATTAGATTCTGCATGGATATCTTACCAGGCAAAGGTAAAGAGTTCCTTTTAGGTACTGACTGATTTTCACACCAAAGAGGGCTTCGTTTGATCGGGACCATAGAAAAAGCCTGGGGTTACACAAAGAAGAAAAATTAATTTATTTCAGCTCTGTCTCTTATCTATCAAATGAAGCCCTCTTTGTTGTGTAAATTATAGTCTGTACCTAAAAGGAACTCTTTCCCTAGATCAAGATAATCCAAGAGGTCACATAAGGGTAGGGGCTGACCAAATTTTCATCCTGACTTACGATTTCAGTGCCACTTATCTTAAAACAGGCTTTTTAAAGTCATTGGTTTGCACATAACATTGCACAGTACCCTCCATGGCACAAAATGTTCTACTGACTCAAAAATGTTGGCTTCAGACAGCTTGGTTTGGTTTCAGTTGGCGTCAGTCAGATTTGGTCGACTTCGTTGGGTCCTGGTTGACTTCAATCGACTTTTTACTTATGTTTTTATGTCACCTTAGTCTTAATCAAAAGTTTATGTTAGCCTTGCCAAAGACAAGCAAGGTCACACCGACGTACTGAAGTTGACCTAGGAGAAATGAAGTCGACAAGTTGCTAAGTCAAGAAGTTGATTTCTCAGTGCGATTTTGCCAGCAAGGCCTAAACGTATGAATTCTGCAAAACCTTAAAGCTACATCTAGATTCCAGTTATGTTATTAAGTTCCAAAATCTTTTTAAACCTAGAAATAGTACTAAATATGAGCTCCTCAAAGGATATATGTATTTACTACACTTATAATTCTATTTTAACAAAATATGAGGGACTTTTGAATTTATGCCTCAATATAAAATATAAGGGCTCTAGTTACTTATAAACCAGATAAAGTGAAAGAGAACACCAGAGTTTGGTTTTAGGTTCCCAAAACTACTATTTTCTCATGGGATGGAGTATAATTGTAAACAGAAAAACTCTGATCATTTTTACCCTGACTAATGGCATCAGTAAAACTAAAAAGATAAATTCTTCCTGAGGCATTAACTGTATGATATGAATGAAGTCCGTAATTTAATGGTTGCTCTTTGTCATCTTTAACAGTCATTGTTAAAGAGGACAAAGAGCAACATTAAATTATTAACATTGTTACAATATCATTTGGTATACATATACAGTGGAGTCCGGTTATTTCGAAGTCATTGGGATAAAGGGCTTCAAATTATTTGAAATTCGAATTATCAGGATACATAGAGAAAAGAGAGTAAAAAAAAATGTGGGTGACAGATCAGTAATGTACTCGGGTGTGTAGGGATTCACACCTAGTCCTTGGGGCTAACCCCTATCCCTTTCTTTCTACTACTCCTAGTCTTATTGCAGACTCTTGCCTGTAACATAAGTGCTCAGAACATACATACATCAGAATTGCTTGCCACACGAGCATAGCACAACTTTCTTTGTTTCACAAGCTAAGAAAACTTCTTTCAGAATAAAAAAAAAACCCGTCAAGTAGGCTTCAAATTAAACGGATCCTTCCTTCCAACTTAAAACTAACCAATATTTTTAATAAAGCTTGAAGAGAGAAATATTTGATAAGATTAATCGACTTCGAAATATCCAAAAATTCGAACTATCCGGACTTGACTGTAGCAAAGTTTACAAAGCTTGATGACAGTGATGTAGAAATTTAATCTCTTTCTGTTCGTAGACATTCTGCATGAATCTAAGTGTAAGCAGACTCTGCTTGATGGTTAGAAAATAATGCAAAAGGTGGTGTAACTTGATACATTTTCAACAGGATTATGAAATTATTTTCTTGAAGAAATTTTGAAGAAAAAATTTCAAAGAACTTTCGAGGGAAAGGGGCAAAATCTAGGTTGAAAAATGTATCAGGATGAAACAAAATCATTGTGCTAGATGCATGCACAAGGGAAAAGAAGATTGCCTAAATGCCTGTTACTGCACTGAAAGCATGATAAATGTGTATTCACTAACCCCTCAACAGTTCATTTAATTTTGATGGAAAATTTGTTTTCTTTCAAAAGCTTAAATGACACCTGCTTTAGAGTTCATGCTCAACCAAATTACAAATATAAATCAAATGAAGGTCTAGATTTTACTTTTTGAGAAAAGATGATTATGTTTGTTAATATTTTTGTAATGTGAAAATTTATAGCATAAAGCATAAAATATGTGATTTTGCTTGGTTTAATCACTCAAAAAGTTAAGAGACATCTCTCTTTCTTTTCCCCTATCTATTCTTACATCAATAAAAAGCCAATTTTATTTGTTAACCAATGTTTGATTTGTTTATATTTATATCATTGTCCTTGGCACTTGTGAACAACAAACATTATGATATATATCCACTCATTGCTTGTTATAGCCCTAACTGCTAATCCATGTTGCCTGTACAGATTTGATTATATTTACATGACCTCTTTCTTTCACCCTCCCACTAGCTATCAGCATTGTTTTAAGGCACCCTTTGACCAGGCCTGTTTCCTAGACATGTTTACTTACCTGCTGTAAGCAAACAACTGTATTAGTTTAAGCTTGTCCATAGTGAAATAAAGAAAACATGTTTACATTAATTAAATAATTCAATACCAATAAGTAGGAAATATGTAATCCAGATAACTATACTTAAAAGACTTATCTGATTCCATGCTGCTTCAAGCTTGGAAACTTTGGAAAAGAACAAACTGAATCACATTTTTAGGCTTAGAAAATAAGAATTCAGCATGCAATGTGCCTATGTAACAAGGAGGCAATACACACAAAATATCTGCTGCAAAGCTGTCATCTGTATGAAATTGTAAAATTTGTTCCTCAATACAAGTTTGTCAAGGTGGAATAAATTTGATAAATGAAAATACGTGTACACTGTCTTTTCCAAAACCTCAATCAAGAAAATTACAGTGGAATCTAGATAAAGTCAACATCCTGGGACTGAAAAAAATTAGATGACTTTCAGCAAGGGTTGACTTTTACTATTGCAAATGGAAGCCATTCAGATGTCACTAGTGGCATCATGAATCCGAGAATTCGGGACGCCACTAGCGATGTGTTGAATTTTAGCATTCCGGATGCCAGTGTTTGCCACGCCACTAAAAACGTGTTAAATTTTAGCACTATGATAGAGTGCTGTTACAGGACTGAAACGGCATAGAATTCATTAAGACTCAACATATATTTGCTCTTTTGGTGCAGGTTTACATTCGCCCAGATTCATAGCTTTTATAAAAATTTTATCTATATATAATTTAAAAAAAGAATGTTGTAGCTGGCTTGTATTTTTAAGTAAATTTTTATGCATAAACCATTTTTTTTTATTTTAGTATATATTTATTAATCAATCAATTAATTAATTGATTTGCCAATGCTTCTCTGATTGCCTTCAATTAGCATGCCAGGGACTCTGACTGATTGTGTAAACAACTGCGCATGTAAAATTAACATCGCTTTTGATTTTATTTCACTTTCGTGGGTGTTAAAAGGGATAAAAACTCATTAATCTTATGGAACTAGAAGTCTATCCATCCATCTCAAACTTGAAAATTGTCATATCTGTTTGTCTGGCTAGTACTCTCTCTCTCTCTCTCTACTACAACAGCTGCTATTACTTTTGAACTTGGGGGTTGGGGGGGAAGACCTTAAAGCCCTGTTACACAAAACTGTTGTCACTTGCTATCATTGTGAGAGAATGCAAAGAAAAGAATAGTGGGCCCACAGAACATAAAAAAACCCAGATATAATACTACTTAATACATAAAAGTCAAGAAAAAAATTAACTTTCATTTAGAGGCTACATCAGTAAAGGACATAAATTTGTTAACATGATTTGGTAAAACTTAAAGCTGAATGTTGATGATAAATTGAACTTCTTCTCACTTTCAGCCCCATCTCTGATATTTTCAAGCTTGAATAAGTAGTATTAAGTTTGAAGATACACTTATACAATGATTTCCAAATAGGCATAAACCATGCCCAAGTTGCCAAATTTAGGAAATGTATCCTGTTTTACAACACGTTACAAGAAAAAAAAAAAAACTCAAACTCATGTAACTAATTTTTTTCTTTTTAACAGGCCTACAGGTGTTTGAATTCAGCTTGATTCGCACCCTAGCATCAGATGTGGAGTACAAGAAACAATGGGTAACACTGCAAGTGAGACCCAAGTGGAAGCAAACATCGAACAAAGACAGCTGAGCCAGAATGAGTCAGAATCTGCCAACATGAAGAGACGTGATCAAGGGTGCCATGAGTGTGAAGTCATAGGTTGTGGTCCTGAGGCAGAAGAAAGTACGTTGGCTTGGACCAAATGCACTAAAAACCCTGGACACAGTAAATTCTTGCCGGCTTCTAAGTTTGACCTTAAACACCTAGATCGCCATTTCAGGGACACAACAGTTTTCAATTCAATAAAAGCACTTTCTGACTTAACTGTCAGACTAAGGGTAACTTACACCAGTCACAAACGACCAGACGGATATGCCTTTGCTAAATACAAGGGTTCAGATATCCTTCACCTAGGATCGGGATGGGTCTACCGTGTTCGTCTAGGTGAGGGACTCTGCCCATGTCGAGACTGTGCCTGTAGTTCCTTCCCTTGTAAGCAATGGTACAGGATATATGTGTTTACAGCATGCCATGTTGTTTACAATTCAGAAGAGGCACAGAATACAATGGTGGATTTTTTTTATGACGATGAGACATACAGGAAAGAGGGCAAGGTAAAGACCGTTTGGGGATCAGAAATTTTTATAAAATCTGAAGAAAAAGATCACAGCTTGCTCAGCTGTGTAACTCACAGCAAGGATCTTTTTATGCAACTTCAGGAAGCAAGAAGAAACCTGTTCTTAAAGGAACTTGTACGAGGGGCATTATCGCGAGGCCAACTGTCTCTACCTGAGCCTGTGGTTGTCATTGTATCCCACCCACATGGCCAGCCTAAGAAGATTACAGTGGGGCAATTGGTAAGATTAAAGTTTGATAGTGAGCATCTTGATCCAATCTCTAACAAATGTTTGGTCTACAAAACAGAAACCTGTCCTGGCAGTAGTGGTGCTCCAGTGATTGTGATAGGATCACGCGCAATGCTTTCTGGATTTGTTCCACACAGTGGCTCTAAACAAGTTGAGAGAGTCAACTTCAGTGGGGAAATTTTTGTTTCAAAACTTGAGAACTCGTAGCCTTAAACACGCTTGCATTGACTCTTGCTTTTGTAAAATTCAAAGAAAATAGAAGACAAATTACAGAAGGCTATATGTACATAATTGTATACATCTTGGAACCGATCCTGTAATAATGATTCATATATTTTTGTAAATGCTGTTAATAACTGTGTCAAGTTGTAAGAATGAACAAAATGTATCAATGATGATGATGAGCGCACATATATCATCAAATTTTTTTGTCTATTTTATAGCAAGTGTATAAATAAGCAGAATTGATCATGGCTATTTTTAAATGCCAGTTCAAAGTTGTTAAATAATTTTTATCATCATACATGTATAAGCTTGAGTTTAGATTTCCTTTATTTAAAAACAAAATGTTGGAATAGAATATTGGTTGTCTTTCATTTTTATTATTCATGCTTTGTTTGAGGAATGCCAGGCAGAGGATGTTACTGACAATATGTAGTTCAATCCCTTACATGATACTGATAGTAGGATTGGACCCGTCTAACCAGTTGTGAAATTGGTTTGATATAGATAAATACTGTATATATAAATTTATCACAACATTCTTTAAATACAAAAGGAAAAAAAAATATTTCTTTTCACAAAGATATTTAGCCAAATAGTCTCTGTCAATCTAAGTGATCTATCTATCTTTACCAAGAGCATATAACAGGAGAAGAATCTGAGCTGAGTTGAAAAGAAAGTTTTACCTCTACATAATCCTGGTGGTCCACGTAATGAGAAAAAAAAGAAAAAAAAAAAATCTGAAATTGTTGTACCTTTATTCTCAAAAGAAGAATTTGATTTGAATTAGGGGAGGGGTAGGGGGCTTCTTAATCTTCTGACAAAACAAAGAAACCACACAAGTTCAAGTCATATTTCTAAAATTCAAATTCTCATCAAAGTTTGATAAAGACAGACAAGCACAAGATTATTATTTTTGATTATACTAAATTTCTTGAGAGGTTTGGTTTGCTTTTTTTTTAAAGGCGTTTAATTAAAGTTGAAGCTTACTAGTTTCATAGACATACTTGTATTTTTCTTTTTCCTTTTTGAGTGGCCATTGATAATTGGATAAAAATTTCACTTGGATTCTTAAAGGTAAAAGTATAAAATAAATCATTGTGAAACCAAAACCACTAAATGCAATGTTCATGTACATGTACTAATACTTTCAGGTAGATCTAAGGTCATAAAGAAGTTAAAAAAAAAAAATTAAATGCTATATTTGAATTAATATGGACAAGAAAAGTAAATGATTGATCTACAACACTTCCTTTCCCCAGTTTAGAATTTAGATCCTGATAAAGAAAAGTAAAGGAGACTTTCCAATAATTGTAAATTAATGCTTTTGACATAAATTTGCAATGTTTCTACGCATTATTTTTTAAGATAGGCCTTTGAAAATAAACAGAATGAGGTTTGGTTTTGCAAGTGGTCGAAGGAAAATAATGAAAGCAATAGAACCAAGAAAACAAAAAATGTAGTTCCCTTTCAAAGTTTGCAATTTATATGAAGTGCTTCTATTAGTAGCACACTTTAAACTTAGTAATAGATCGAACCAATTCTAAGTTTTACTGGTAGGTTAAGTCATATAAAATGTTTAAATTCAGCAAAATGGTTTTTGGAATGTTTCAACTAATATTCACACTGAACACTATGAATGATATAGAGAAGTTTTAAAGTCTAACCCCCTTTCCCAATAATGTGAGGAATAACTTGGTACACTCTCAAATTCAATAAATGATCAACTGAAGACCAAATGTTGACTTGAGCACTGGACACTAGGCTTGACAGTGTTGCCTGGGCAGAGAACATGAAAAGAAGAAAAGGGTGTGGGGCTATGGCAAGCAAAGTTGGATACATGTTTACTTTGTCTCACTGTGGACATGCCTAAACATGAGCCAGCTGGCAACCCACTCTTAAAAAATAATTATATACAGGTAACAAGCCTCTCCTCAAAGTACCTAACAATGCTTGTGACAGATGGGATGGAAAAGGACAGAAACTATGTAAAATTGATCTGTGCTTGTATATATAAACCATAATGTAGGGATTAGTAGTAAAGGCTATTACAAATGATGATTGAGGATATATGCTGGTCATCAGTGCCAGAGATAAACATGTAAATGTGCAGCTTTGAAGGGAGTTTGAACTAAAGAAAATGCTCTAGCAATGTCTTTGAATAAACTGACCATTAATTTAAAAAAATAAATTGGCTTTTTTTGTGCGTGAAAAAAGAGGACAGGAAACCAAGAGATGCAGCTTGATTTTTGTTTTGTTCCCTGATCATTTTTTTCTCCTACAGTTTACTCTGCTTAATCAAATATGATAAAACCCCAAAAATTATTGCAGCCTCTAAAAGTTTGGTACAAGTTCACAAACCCTAATGATTGGGTAATCCAAAACAAAACAAGCAAAAAAAAAACCCCATTAAAAAAAAACAACAAAACAAACAAAATCTTTCTCAAAATTCATATTTCTTTATAGCAACTGAACTTTTTTCTTTTGCAAGAAAATCTTGATCAATAAAGCATCAAACATCAACAATGTAAATATACATACTAGTACATGTATGTATACAATTATACTTCATTTTTACTTATATTGAAGGAAGGTCAAAAACAATGAAAAGTAGACACAGTTTATAATAATAAGTTATATCTCAAGGCTTTCTGGTAACGCTCTGAAGGTGCCGTGCAGGCCTGCTGCACTTGCTATGCTGAGCTAAAATTAATCGCAGAAATCTGCTTATTTTGAACTTGCCCAATCTTTTTTAAAGATCCTTCTTATCCTCTCCATAAAGCCAAGCATGTACAAACCAAATGTGGCTAGAGGTTAACTGTCTTGAGTATTCAGGCACTAGAAAATAAATTGGAACCATAGCTACTCAAATTATATTCTGAGCTTACTTGCCTTTCCTGAAAGCTTTATCTGTTATACAGATCTACACCAAGACCTGTTAACTGAAGAGATAAAAAAAACTATGTTGTATTCAAGATCTCTTGACCTGATATGTATAGTATGGTTTTTATCAAAGCCTCATCAATAGATTTATGTCACTTACTGTAGTATTCTGCTATGAACAAAGTAATATTTGGCAAAATGTATTATTATGCCAAGCCAGCACATACCTGGCAAGGTGAACATTTGTTGATACTCTCTCGAAAAGCATGGCTGAATAAAGAATGACTGCTAAATTTAGACATTTGTTCAATGTTCAATGATGTCCCAATGTTATAAATCTATTTATTAGGGTAAGAATAAAAACACTAGATAGATAAATAGATAGCTACTACAATTGGCGACGAGGAAAATAGATGATAGATTAGATCTAAGCAAGACAGACCAGTATCATGGCTAGTCGGTTAGATCTAACAGGCCTGCCGAAAACGTTTGACGTTCACGGTGATCCCAGTACGATTGGTGAACGCTGGAAGAAATATATCAGAGGCTTTCAGTTGTACATAGATGGGAAAGCAATAACTAAGTCCTTCCAGAAGTACAGCCTTCTCCTGAGCTGTGCCGGAGAAGATGTGCAGGACATTTTTGAAACATTGGGTGTGGCAGTGAACCAAGAAACAGAAGACCCTTTCGCTGTGGCTTTGGGTGCCCTCAACTCATATTTTCTGCCAAAGTCAAATGTGACTTATGAAAGACATCTATTTAGGCAAATAACTCAAGCTAGTAATGAAACTGTTGACCAATATTGCACTCGACTCTGAAGTAAATCCAAGACCTGTAATTTTCCAGACGTAGATGGCGCAATCAAAGATCAACTGGTGGAAGGTGTAAGATCCACAACCCTGCGTCGCAAGTTCCTTGAGAAAGGCGATTCAGCAAACCTTGCTGATCTCTTGCACCTGGCAAACTCCACCGAGTCTGTCCATAAACTCAATGCTCATTCAAGACCCCCCGCTGGTGCTGGACCTACCAGCACTACTAAACCCAAGGTACCTCAACAGGCAGCTACGGGTTCAACATCCTCCTGCTACAGGTGTGGGTAACAAGGACACTTGTCAACCAGTCCCAACAGTCCTGCGAGGGGGAAAACATGTAGCAACTGCCATAAGACCAATCACTTCGCAGCAGTGTGTTGCCCAAAACAGAGACCGCAAATGAACACTAAGCAAAAACCTCAATTCAAAAGGAAGGGAAAGGTGTATGCAATTAATGATGCTGATGTGGGGAAATTAAATTTGCATGTCAGTGAGCCTGAGAGTGATGATGAGTTTGTTTTTGGTGTGGCAGACAATCATAAAGCTGAGAAAGTGAGTGTTATGATTGGTGGTGTAAATGTACCATGATCATAGACAGTGGAGCAAGTGTGAATGTCATTGGTAGAGATATGTGGGAAGATATGAAACAAAATGGTGTCAAATGTACAATGATGAAAGCAGATAAGAAAATATATGCTTACGGGTCCAACACACCATTAGATCTAATTGGAAAATTCGTTGCTGATGTGAACAATCAATCTCAATATGAATTTTATGTTACATCTACCTTTGGACCAGCTCTTATGAGCAAAAGTTTGGCACTTGATTTGGGTGTTTTGCATTTTGCAATCAATCACATATCCTTGAAACATCAAATAGAACATGAATATCCAAAGTGTTTTGAGGGAGTAGGGAAGTTGAACAATGTATCTCTCAAGTTGAAAATTGACCCAGAAATTGAACCAAAAACACAAGATAGATAAATAGATAGCTACTATACTTACCATCACCACACACTTTTATGCCACCTTTTATATAGTCTACTTATGTGCGTAAGAATTACAAACCCCAGGAATATTGAATTAATACACTGCAAGCTGGTAAAATGATCAATTTGTATATTGGCAGTTATAGTTTCATGAAAATAATACAATTTAGTATTAGCACAAAAAAAAACCCTCTTTTTTATTCTCTGCTCAAATCTATATTTATAAGACATCATGTGAATAACATCAAAAAGACAAAATAACAGATAAATAAGTTTCCATGCCAATAAATGTAACACTAACAATACCCTACAGTGGTTTTTCTAGACACTTTTTTTCCTTTTTTTATGTATATCATGCACCTCCTTACCTAAACAGCCACCTATGAAGCCATTTCTTGATCTAGTCACACACCTAAATTTTGTTTTTCTTCTAAAAGAGTTGTAGTGAGATATAAACGGCAGCTCTTTTATATTTAGGGCTCTTGCCTAGAGCCCTTCTTTTGCTTTCAAAGAATACACTAAAGGGGGAAATATTTTGAAGCTTGAAGGACTACTATTTTTCTACTTAAATGGAAAAAGGTTTTATTACCTTCAGTGATAATGATGCTGAGACTATCATAAAAATTGTTTACGAACTGTCTTGCTGGGATAAGAACAATGCATAAAAGTTAAAAACAGTTTTTAAAAAATATGCATACAAGTTGTACAAAAATTTACATTTTTTTAGATTTTTCTACCTCTGTACAATGGACGGATTCTAAACATAGAGTTTTATAATGTATTTCTTGTGCCACTTGAAGCAACTAACATGTTATAGTAATCATTTATTAACTAGATGAGCAGTTGCGAAGTTAAATGCTCTTTGCAGATTGTTAATCTTGACTGTAAAGTGTGAATTTCACCCATGCCAAAGTTGAAATAAATGATTTGCATCTTGGCAAGTATCCATTGTAAAATCACAGGATTTTTAAAAATAGTTATAATACTGATTTGTTAATATAAATTTCACTACAATATTGAGTTTTGTAATGGATCTAGGATCTATAAAATATAGAACAGAACTAAGCTATAAAATACTTGTATAAACATTAAAAGGCTTGTAAACTGTTACAGTGAGTGTATGGTAAGGGAGAGATTGTGAGAGGAGGCAAGACAGTTAAAAAGATAAAGTTGAGTAAATGCTAGCATCCAGTTGTTAAAACTACCATCCACATCAACTCGCTCAAAAGCACTCAGTGAATTAATACTGATAAGATTTACAAATAATGCAGCTTTAAAATTTCTATTTTCTGAAATAAGAAGGAAATAGACTGATATAGGGTTAAAGCATATTGAAAAAAAGGCATTCATTAGAATCAAAAGCATGATTTTTTCGTAAAAAAAAAAAAGAGGAAAACATTTTCATGGAAAAGCTACATAAAAGAATAAATTATCCCATGTTTTCTCTGAAGAAATGCATTTTTTTTCTTTCTAACAATATGCCAAATATGGGCAAAATATGGGTTTATTTCTTGCCGTCCTCATAAATGCAATTAAAATATTGGCAATGGTTTATATTACATTTCTCAAATGGAATATATAATCGAATAGGTAGGCCTACTTCAGTTTCCTGTTTTAAAATCAACATGCAAGCAAATAGCAAGGAACATTTCAGAACATTTTCAGATTAGGTTATTGGCACTATGAATCAACAGTCCCTGTTCATACTTATTAATACTTGTTCATTATGGACGGCTTTATCATACACTATATCTTACACTATATAAAGTGTTAAAAAAAACGAGGTTCTCAAGAGAATAGACATCCTCAAATATTCTTCACTGTGGAGGTTGTTTCAATACTGGAGCTTCGGCGGGATAACCCTTTGTCCCCATAGGCAACACCTTGCTCTTTGATCTCTGTTGCTCTCTTATAGTAGTGAGCTGCAGTCTGATAATCTTCCTGCATTTAGTTTAAAGAAAAGGAAATAGAGCAACATTTAGGCTTACTTGTTTTTAACTTATGTAAATGGGTAGCTCCAATAGTGAGCCCACTGACAAACTGAGGTTTTAATAATATGGTTCCTTGACTTAGAGCCACAGGCTTAACTTATACCCTAGTATATAAGGCTACTGATCACATAACCAAGCCCAGTGCAATACCAAAAAGTTGATAAATGAAAAAAATATATACTATATAAACAAGAACGAGGTAAAGGTTAAGGTCAGGATGTGTCTTTCTACAAAACATGACCAAAAAAAAATCACAAATCTTAACACCTTTGGCGTGACAATGAGTGCTTGAGGAAGATAAAAACTAAAAGACAAAGAAAGAGTAGTTTTAGATTAAGGACTAAGAAGAAAAAAATAAATCCTACAGGAGCAGAGGAAAAGAGGAATATTTTGCAGATAACGTGAGTTGTGAAAAAAGTACACAATAAGTAAAACAAGGGAAACAAATGAAGGGTTCCTAGGTGAAATGCTTCAAAATTTTACCATCACCAGCAGCATGAACAATAATACCACTTTCTAACAAAAAATATGAGAAAGAATTAATTAGAACAGTGCATACATATTTTTCCATAAGTGCCCAGGAATCAATGTACAGTATAGACATGGTAAGAGAACTATTTAGAGACTTGAAAAAAAAAATTAAGATAGAGAGAAAAGGAATAGGAGAAAAAGAAAAAGAAGAAGGAGAAAGACCCAAAAAAAATTATGACAAGGAGAGGAGAAAGAAAGAAAAAATACATAAACTGGGCCTTACAATACAAGCCTAAAAGTATACTGACCTCCTCATATTTCATGACAGCCAGATTTCTAAGTGTCTCTGCTACTCGTGTATGGTGTGGGCCTAGAGAATCCTCATAAATCTTAAGAGCTTGTTCAAACAATGGACCAGCCTCAGAGAATCTGTTCTATATTTAGAGAAAAATATATACTGCAAAATAAAATTCAAAGATAAATGAAATAAAGGATCTCAATGCTATTTTGAGAATCAATTAGCTGAGCATGGATACCTTTGAGGAATACAGATGTGTTCAAAATTACAAGAGAAAAGCCATTATTGAACAATCAATCTTCCTTTCATTTAATGTTCCCATAGTTTTTGTAGAGTTTTTTTTTTTTTTTTATGAAGCCAATGTTGAAGCTAGTTAAATGGAATCCAGACCCACCGTCTGGCATCCACACTCAGAACCAAACCCAGCACCTTGTTTTTATTGAAAGCTCTGTCCATAAACATCGGTTGTTGTGAAGAGTTGGCTCTTCAGCAAATGATTTTATCACAGTGCGCTAAACATTAGGAAGGGAGCAAAAATATATTTTCCACCACAATAAATAAAACTTACTGCTGGAACATTACAAATCTGCAAGTTCAATCAAAAGTGACCTTGACAGATATGTAATAATGAGTTGATGTTATTTCTCAATATTAGCCTCTTGATACATTTTAACTTTTTTTCTTTTTATTTCTGCATAAAGGCAGAGATAATAACCACATAATTGAATGATATTCTACAAAAGCATAAAAACAGAAACAGCCAATTTTTTCTGCTGCTCGTTCAAAGAGATCAATTTTAGAAGGTTGTCTACAAGGGCCCTATATGCAATCTGGACTACACCAAGAACCAAAACTTACTTGCTGTGAGATTAAAACGGCCAAGTTGACCAAAGCTGTTGCCACAGAGGGGTGGTTTCCACCAAAGGCTTTTTCTCTGATATCTACTGCTTGCCTGTAGAGAGGCTCAGCTTTATCAAATTTACCCTAAAACAAAGATAAAAAAATTTAGTTTAATATATTATGTGATTGAAATGTGTTTTGGGACAGCTAAGTAGCTTACACAGTTGAATTGAGAAGTGAACTAAATTTGCTTTTCGCTGTTGTAAAGACATGCAAAATTACAAAAAGCAAGGGCTTTATACTTTGTTGAAGAGCAAGAGTTAAAAAAATTAAAAAAAAATAGTTGGAACTACCAACAATCACCAGAATGCAACAATTTTCTTTTCAGCAGAACTAGACTGAGACAGTATAAACAGTTAAAATACACGGGAACTTTTATCTCAAAACAATAAAAGACACTCAAAGTATACCTCATCAAGAGCAAAAAGCGGCAAAGTAAAGATGAAATATGAAAATGGTCCTCATAAATTAATACATCTCCACTAAATATACAATGGAATATGCTTAAAGTCAACACCACACTGATTGCCATTCTTTTCAAAATAACTGACTTAAGCATGACATTTCACTTAATATTAGACCATATGAATACTATGGTGATGCTATAGAGAAAAAGCTATACAAAGAATTGCTTAGCAAAATATCCAAATATGAGAATATTAAACATCTTTGCACTTCAGAGTGTGAAGTGTTTGTTATGATGACTACAAAGTCATTTTTGGGACTGGTTGATGACACTTTCAAAGAATTTAATTCCAGATTTAGAAGACTGTCATTAAATTTTACAAACCCAAATTCATGAAAACCCTAAATGCTTCACAGAAGCAGTTGTTTTTGACAATTGTGGCTGTCATATTTCACAAAAAAATAATCATCATCATTAAGTGGCTCATGGCACATTGATGAAGTAATTACTAAAAGTATCTTCTCACTCTCTGTGAAACCCACCTGCTGTTTATACAGCCTGGCTAAATGGTTGATAATACTGGCCACACCAGGACTGTCTGAATTCTGATTCTGAAAAGAAATGTTTTTGGGGGAGGTGGGTGGTGGGGTGAGAAGCGAATCAGCACACAAAAAAATGAACATTTAGGATACAAAAACGCAGTTAAAAGTTAAATGTTATGTCAAACAATCAGGTTTAATTACTTTTATTCACAGAGCCTATTTTACTTAAATCTTCTGGTCTGCCTCTCTCTCATTTTCCAAATATTTATTGCGTTTTATAACTAGTCCTATTTATATCAAAACATTGGAAACAAAAAACAGTCATGTGACCATAAAGGCAGCCATTTTCCTCCCTCCTTACTTTGAGCCTGATCTTAAGTGCCCTGTCATAGAGAGGCTCAGCTTTGTCATAGAGTTTCTTGTCATTGTAGAGTGCCGCCAGGTTATTGAGTGAGGAAGCCACGTCAAGATGGTCAGAGCCCAGGATGGACTCTCTCATCTCCAGAGACCGCTTAAAGTATGACTCCGCCACACTGTGATAGACAGGAAGTGTGAATAAAAATAAAAATAAGCAATTAATAATCAAAAGGAAAAAAAACCCTATGACAATGAATTTTTTTTTTTAACATCCCTGAGCATGTTTATGAATAATATGTCTGGAATGTAACATTTTTAATCTGTAAAAAGGTGAAAGTTGGGCAGAAACATCATTGACGTATATTATGAAAATGTTTTCTTTCAAAAAACTGATGTTTTTTCTATGCCTGGGCTTGCTTACTCAGCATTATTCTGCAAGTAGTAAAGCACTCCCAACTCATTCAAAGAACGAGCCACATCAGCTGAGTCAGGTCCTATGACCAGCTCCTCAAGCTGTAATGCTCTTCTCTGAAGTGGATCCGACCCTACATCTCCGTCCTAAAAATAATCACAGAAAAAAAGAATGAAATCATTCAAAATTTCTCAACAAATCAACCAACTCTCTATTCAACGATTGTAGTGAGCAATTTGTAATGATAAGATAACCCCACAACACCCTTCAACATTTCCAGACTGAAGTAGAGACAAACTTGTGCAAAACATAAAACAAAACCAAAAAACCTCCTATTTTTGAATGAACCACAAAATATATTAAGTTGATATGGAGAGGGAAAGAGATGTCAATGAAAATTTTCAGTTCATTCAACAATGAATTTAATCATCATCAATGTCCTCTTGGCAAAGCTGTACAATTGACATATATTCAAAGCAATTAAGAATAAAAATAAAAAGTAAAGACAAAAATGATTGACTACTCTAATTGATGCATTTATACATCTCTTTAACTCAAATGATCCAGCATATGAAATCAGTCATGCTTTGAGCATAACCCCACCTCCCTGCTTTGTCAGTCATTCCCCTTTTCTAGTCTTGTAGACTGCCAAATGGTCATGGGTTTCCTTCCATCTTAACAACCTAACCTTCATCTCAACAGAGTGAAGTGGGTGTCTCAACTATTTCTTAGAACGTTGAACTTAGTTGAAGATATTGCAATCATCTAAGACCTTAAAACTCTGCGATCCAGATAAACTGGAAAATCGATAAGTCAAATAAAGAATTAACTCCACATTATTTCAGTCTTCACTTGTATTTTTAGAATCATACTACTGCTTTATGCAATTCCTGATCCAAACCACTAGCTACTCCCAAGCAGACTAACTTTGGGAGACTATACTGTTTTAGATTTCTCAGAGGCTTGGCCCTGGATGCAGTAAAAATTATATGGTGTAACCCTATATGCCATTCTATGTTTTAATCCATCACAGTCTTTACTGCTCCAAATTTCTTGCTGCACATTCATATTCTATAAGAACCAATTTAATTCTTTATTATTTTGATTGTTAACCAATATATTCCTAAATCAAGCACAGATTTAACTTGCAAATTGCCGAAGATATAAATTTTGTTCATAGAAACAAAATATCCCTGCCTCAATAGATGAGATGAGTAAAATGATACTTACTGTTGCTCCGCGAGGGGTACGCAGTTTCTTCTTGATGGCAAAAGCTCTCTTCTTGAGTGGATGGGCTAAATCATGTCTGTTCAAGAAACACAGTTGTAAGGAAATGAAGTATGCTACATGCACTCAATTTATATAGCACCCTTGCTCAAACAGAACCAGTTTCAGAGTCAGACATAAAAAATGTGTGTGTGTGCGCAAGAGGTGTGGGAGGAATAACTCAGGCCAAGTTTGAGCCAAAAAGCTGAAATATCAAATTTGACATCTTACCAATTTACAGGAAATAGTTGAGATATTGCTCGACATATTTAAATGCCCTGCTAAAGTTACAAGTGACACAACAATTGAAGTTTCCACAAGTTGAGGCTAAGGGACAGAGTTGGAGTAAATAATATTCTCATACTTTTGGTTCAGATTTTCAATTTTATTATATGTATATATAATGTTTGGCTCTCTATGCCCATATTAACCGTTGACAGGTTTATGCCTGAATAAAAGTATCATTAATGTATTTCATGGGAATCCCATAATAAATTTCATTTTATCAAACTTATTTCATTTGACTGCTATACATAAACCAACTTCAAAATATGTTGACAAGTTTTTCCTGCTTAATTCTTGTAGACAAAATTAAACTAACGAAGCCGACTCACTTCTCCATCTTCTGATAGAGGACAGCAAGAGCATCAAGCTCACGCGCCACTAGAGGATGCTCAGGACCAAGTGTTGTCTGGCAAATCTCTAAAGCATGTCTGTGCAAGGTCTCTGCCGTGGTCAACTTGCCCCACTAGCATGAAGTACAATAATAATAATAATAATAATAATAATAATAAAAAAAAAAAAAAAAAACATAAATACTATTAGTTCTAAAGGCCAACATGCTTGTCGTTTTAATGCTTTGTTCAATTAAAAAACAGTGAGAACTCACTACCAGAGATGAAATGACAAGAAATAAATATTTCATTTATATTGCAGAGAATTCTCTTGAATCACTAAAAGACTATCCCCCATTTAGGACCAATCTTTTCTAATCTCAAGATCTGGCATTATTAAATTAATCATCACAACACAAAACTTGTCTCCTGCAACCAACACTACAACCAGTTAATTACGAGAGTACACTCTTCTCCTTGCCATCTTGCTAATATCTTTTCCTTCTCTAAAGTTATGTCAGTGTTTTCCAACTGACTCAAACAAAAAATAAAATATAAGTAATAATAATAATAAAAAAAATAAGAGGATGACAATGATGATCAAAATATTAAAAAAAAACAGGTTGAAAGTAACAAAAATTATCCTTATCAGTCTGCACCTGTGCATGAAGGCAGGCCAGTTGGTGTAGTGATCTACCCACCAGTGGATCATCAGGGTCAAGGGCAGTCTCTCGGATCTCCAAGGCACGTTGTAAGGCTGGGAGGGCCTGAGAATATAGGCAACTTAATGTCATTAGGGTGAATACAGATAGAAGGATGAGTCACTAAGCTTGAAAAAATGGGCGTGGATGTTTTATATATATATATATATGTATTCTTTTTAGATAGTTGGTTTGTTCTCTCAAGAGTCAGTGTTATGTGTTCTCTGGAAATTAAAAGTTTGATTCCGCTGCATGCAGATTAGTGTTGAATAAAATTTTACAGAAAAGCTGTTATTTTTATAATATTACTAATTAAATGATAGAAAGAAAGATAAAATCTGAAATTCTCGTTCAGAAATATACTATACCCTCAATGAAAGACTGTGACTGAACATTTAAAAAGACATAAAAACTGTGGTAAAGAGTACAGAAACTGTTTTTCAATTTTCATGTCCAGTAAACCTATTACTATGCTATTGTGGGCACAATGAATATTGAAAAATTGAGATATTACAAACATTAGCATGTTTCTCACAGTTAAATAGAAGAGTGCTTTTATGAAAACATCCTTTCAGTACTGTTTAAAAAGTTCATATTCAATGACCTTCCCAAATTATTTTTCTTACATTCTGGCATGTTTCAGTATGTTTTCTTAATTGTCTAAGATTGTTCGTATGAGAAAAAAAAGTGCATGTGTGTGTGTGTGTTGGACGAAAAAAGGGAGGAAGAATCACAACTTTAAGCTCTGAAAACTACTAAATGTATAGCAAGGGTCAATATTAAAAAGAAAATGTTTATATAATTAGAAAATTAAAACATACGCGATGCTTATAAATAAAATCAAAAGGCAAACTAAGGAATGGAAATTTAAAAAACATCAAATATCACTCTGGTAAGATAAAACTCATCTAATCCTGTCCAGTCCTACAATTGTAAAATTTTTATCTACATGTGCAAAGTGCATTGCATAGTACTAAATGAGCATTTTAACAATTTACAGCCAGCTAAACAAAGGGAAAAAAAAGAAACAAATATAGTAGAATAATGTTTAACATACTCTTTGCCTTACTCCCCTGTGCATATAAAGGTAATTTCATCAGTTTTAGATATGCATCATGGGACAATACTTATTTTGGAAATGCACAAGACTTTTCAACACTTGTTTTCATTCTACAAGAGACTGATTTTTTTGCTGAGAAAATTGCGAAATATTTTTAGTACAAACTTTTCTTCCTAAGATAGAGTGAAAAATAGATCTGAGTTTTTGTATGATGCAAATGAAAATGAAGATATTGATTTATGTTTAAAGATGGACCCATTAGATCTAAATGTGCCTAGAATACAGTGGAACTCAGGAGTAACGACATCTCTTGATCTTTTCATAAAATACCGTTATAGCAAGGGTTGCCATTATTCCCGCTAAAGGGAATAAAGAGGAATTTTTGTGATGAATGGGAGATAAGTGGTTTTCCAAAATCTTTGCTGTGAGTGAGATGCATAGGTCTTGTGTACCACGCACAGCTCGCTGGACCACATGCCGTGTGATACTAGAGCTCTGGTGAACTCTGGTGATGCTGATACTACTACTAGGCCTAGACTATGCTTTAATGGGAGGGAACTGTGTGAAGAAATGGCACAAAAGCCTGCATCTCTTGTTTGTTTGTACCCCAGCAATGCAGGCAAGACAAAATGCTCGAGATTTTTTTTCTAAGAAAAATTTTAGTGCTTTCCTTCCTTTGTATTCTCAGATCTAGGTGTTGTCATTGCAGGGGGGAAGCGGTATCTATATTCGTTGTAGAAATAAATTGAATGACTTAAATAAAGAAAAAAACGGATCTGTTATTATAGCAATGGTTGTTGCTATTTGAGGAGTTGTTAAATATGGGTTCCACTGTACTTATAAAGCAATTCACTGTCAGTATAGGACCCTACACACCCTTTGGCAGGGAAGGAAATGAACACAAAAGATTTCAACCAAAATTATTTTTGGTTCCAACTTGTTTCTTTCTTTAAATATTACTCTGATAAACCAAAATATGGTTAACCCCGAAAAACATTGCAGTTATCCAGGAATTTTGTTTAACAAAGCTCAGCTGTATTATTGAAGTTCACCTGAGGTAAAAGCCCAAGATCTCGAAGAAAGCGACCGAGAATTTCATACGTCTCTGCTACTTTCAGCAAATTTGAGTCGCCATGTCCAGCAGCTGTGAATAGGATAAATCATTTCAGATGCTAGGATCACAAAATTAATTTGAAAAACACCACCTTATGAAAATCAGACAGAAAGAAGAAGCAAAAAAGATTTAATAAAGAAATATATTTCTAGGTATTAACTTCAAATAAAAAAATGAAGTGATCTTTTCCACAGTTGACACTACAGTCTAATAAAGGCCAAAATTGATTTGAGGATTGCATATCTATGGTTTAACCGAACCAACTTCTCTGCAAAAAAAGAAACAAAGAAAAAAAAAAGGTGACCAAAGAACAAAACAAAAGTTTTATGCTTTTAAATTAAATGTTTGCCTAAATTAATCCCAACTCCTTTTATGTAGTTTATTTTAAAAGTTTCATATATAAAAGGAAGCAAAACAGCAATGAAAGAAAAATTCATTCGGTTCATTTAAACCAACACCTGTAAATTCTTGATTTCTTCATAGAATGTTCATTTTTTGGGGCTAGTTCTTAAATATACATAAGGAACAAAATAATGCAGGAAATAGCATTATAAATCAGACTGAGCTGTGCAAGAAAAAAAAAAGGTCAGTTCCGGTTAAAATTTCTATCTTGTAATCACCCTGTATACTATGTTATGAATTCAGTTAAATTATCTTTCAATTTATGAGAGGGTAGAATTTTAGGAGGCTAATACAATTATTCTGGAGCTTTGCTGACTAGATTATAAAATTTTCATTTCTAACCATGAAAATCATTAACCTGTCTCAGAATGCTTGCATGCATTGAAATATGCTTCCGCCATCTTCTCTCTGTCCCAGTCAACCACTTGCCAGTAGCTGAGCAGTTCTGAGCATCTGCCTCTGGGAAGGGAAAAAAATTGTTTATACTGTTATTTTCCATTTACTATTACCTTTCTATGGCCAGAAAATAATTAAGGATTAAGAAGATGGTAAATGCATAAGGCATTGTAGGGAATATATACTTTGAAAACAGTAGGGCTATAAGTCAGGATAACTCATGCGTACATTGAGACTGAACTGGCTTACGAAGAAATGAAAGTGACATAAAAGCAACAACTACAAAAAAAACCAACAAAACAGTTCAAATTTTAAATACTAATTAAAAAACTGATGCATTATTATTATTAAAGTGACAATTAGGTAATCAAAACCTGGCACAGATCTGTTGGAATACACCAAGGTCAAGGATGCATTTTTCCAGCTGTATGTTATTGCCACTTTGACTGATCAACCATGGAAGTTCGTCCACAGCACGACTACAAGATTTACCAGGACTTGAAATAGAAAAAAAAAACAAAGAAAAATTATACAAAATTTTTGTTTTCAAAGAAAAAGTTTAGTTAGAAAAAAAAACTATGCAGAAGCACATACAAAAATAGACATCACAGTATTTGGTTGGTAAAAGCAAGATATCAATACATTTTTCAGCAAGTCCAGCATTAAAAAAAAATAGAAAAAAAAAGCCAACTGATTTTAAACGAATATAAATAACTGGAAAACTTATATAAAGATAGATACAAGATCATAAAAAAAGATTTAATTTGATACCAAATAAAAAATTTGCATATTTTTTTTTTAAAATCACACTTCCTGAGTTTCGAATTTTTAAAAATAGCTAACGATGATAAAATGATATCTTTTCCTTGAAAAAATTTCCTCACTTGGTATTGTTCCATTGGTTTCATTCATATGACCTATGTTCTTACAAAGGCAGGCAATTCAGAGCTTACAGGAGCCTAGACTGAGAGAATTCACTTATCTTGGTTAAATTAGTTGGCAAGTGCTATAAATGATTTATATTAAAACAATTTTTTCTTCTATCCAGAGCAGATTTGGGAATATATATAAAAAAAATCCTGGAACAGGCCTCAAACGATAATATAAGTTTCAACTAGTTTTCCAGATTATTCCCGGTAAGTTTGTTTCTCAAATGTCAATGACGATAATGACACAAAATTTTACTGTAGATGATCAAAATCCACTTTGCGCCAAAGACAGATACAACAAAAGATAGCAATCACTAAAAATTAGGCTGCAACGATGATGCTAGGAGTAAAGCCAAAGGTCAAGTATAAACTGTACCCAATTCTTTCCTGGAAGTATCTAATGAGCTTTTCTCTGACATTGGTAACTTCTTGCATTCCATCCTTGAAGCAAAATTCAAAAACTGCTTCTTGTGCCTTAAAGAAAAGAATAAATGACTTGAGAAAACAAACAACAATAACAAAAAAAATTAGGTGAAAGAAATGCTTAAGAACAGAGTACATCAACATTTTAAAAAAATTCTATCAATGCAATAATGTTACAATTCTTTTAATTTTCACTTCCACCTTTTATAATAGATGAAATTATCTGATCATTTATAACTCTTTCAACCCTTTTAGATTTGAAATGCAGGAAAGGTCCTCACCTTGTCTTAATAACTCAAACACACCCATAGGACTGACACTGACATTTATTCTCTTCACTTGCTTTCAAATCTCTTTGGTGAAAAATCATCACCTACAGTGAAGTTAACAGTCATAAAATTGTAATTCTTAAACTAAAATTGAGATACACTTTCGATCTAAGGAAATAGTTCAAAATCTACTGCAATAGAAAGCCTTTGAAAATCTCTAGGGGTGAAAATTATCCAACCATAGCTTCCACTTTCTACCTTCATTTTCTTTAACATAACCTTATAGTAAGTCAAAGTTAAAAAAAAAAAAAGATTTCCTAACCTGGGTGTGACTGAATGTGAACAATCCCAGCTGGTACTTGATGATCAAATGCGTTGAGAGGAACTCATAATGTTCGCACAACTCTTGCCAACATAGGTCAGGCTGAAGGGCCAACAGTTCTGTTTCCAACATCCCACAGCGACTTGCATAGATAAATTGAAGTGTCTGAAG
The DNA here is from genome assembly GCA_033675545.1 of Elysia crispata. NCBI lineage: Eukaryota > Metazoa > Mollusca > Gastropoda > Plakobranchidae > Elysia > Elysia crispata. The sequence goes on from JAWDGP010001837.1 coordinate 601,503, forward strand.
CACCATGAAAAAAAATGCAAAAGATTGAATAGTTTAAAAAAAAATGCTCTTTAAAACCAGCACACATGTTTGAAACTTTCAAAAACAAAGCCATGAAATTTGTAGCAATAACTTATTAACTTTATCTATCTTAAGCTGTAAAATTTTTCATACTGGACCAACCTGTCTGAGTGAGGCAGCAGATTGACCTGTAAGACTCTCTGTGTAGAGATCCAGCACAGACGAGTATAACTCAAAGCTGTCTGCACTTGTCAACATAGAAGACAAGTGCTTGTCAAGGACTCGAGAGTCTGCTTTGCCAAGGCTGATGACAAAAAAAAATATAAAAAAACTCTCAAATACTTTGAACCTGAAAAATGTTTAAATCCTTCACTGATCCTCTCACATTATAAAATTATATATTCTTTTAAAATTTGAATAAGCACCTTCTACGTCAAAATTAACACAACTTCATCAAGTTTCAACATTGAGAAGTTCAAAGGAATGCAAATATCAACAGTGGAAATATAAAATAAGTGACTTTCTATTTTTTTAATACAATTGTTTTAAAACTTAATAATTATAACTTGCATTGATAAAATCTGTCTCACCAGGATCAGGATTCATGAATATGTCTAAACTTATGATGTGGATAAATCAACCTGGCTAGTCTAAAATTATTTTCCAAGATTAATTGGTATTCATGTCAAATTTTGGACTGAGGCTAGCTACATCTGACAAAATGGAGGAAAATATGGAAGCTGTGTTGACATTTTAGAAAAATGGCTTTAAGATGTTGAAAATGTACAACTATAATTACAGCCCATAATTACTTTATTCTATTGTACATTGATAGATAAATTATTTCTTTCGCACCCAAATTAGAAATGTAGATTTAAATCATATAAAATTATAAAAGAGCTTGAGAACATTAATATTTATGCTGAAATGATCAAACTGATATATCAGCTCTGAGACATGCTGATGAAAAACAGTTTTCTATCACATCTATAAAAAAAGAAAAGTTAAAAAAAAAAAACCAAAAAACCCCAACTAATTGCATGATTCTTGCCTTCACCTTGCTATGTGTCTTGCCAGCAGAGCCACATATAGAGGGCAGCATGTCATAGTGGTGCGACACTGGCTGATTATGTCTGCTTCTCTCTCTGGCCCTAGTAATGTTGCAGCAGATCCCACCCCTCCTCCATCAACTCCGCTTTTTACTCCACCTGTGTCTGCCAAAAGAGCCCCAATCTCTGCCTTCAGCATCTCTTTCACATGCTTGCTGCTGCTTGGCTCCATATGAAGAGTTGGCCAGGATCTGTGAAACCAGAAGAGTTGAAGCCTGTTTTTAATACATGGTCAACAATTGATAAAAGGATTATTCTTACGAGTCTGATCCGATGATAAGTACTAAGATGAGCAGTAACAGAGCAAAGACTCCTAAGTGTCACAGACCATCAATTAGCTTATATCCAGGCTTGTGGACTTGACTCCACATTGAAAGAGACAATTAAGGTTAACTAGTAGCTTACCTCCAGGCTTGTGGACAAGACTCCTCATTGACAGAGACAATCACCCTTGCATCAACAGGGAGTGGATCCAAAAGCCATTTTAAATGAACATCTGCTTGCTGAAATGAAAAAAAAACAACAAAAAACACCATTAAGGAGTTTCCAAGAATCCTTTTTCGGTCAATTATCCTATATCAAAAAAAAACCCACAATGAGTAAAATCATTGAATCGAAGCAAATGTAACCTAAAAGAAGTTATTTGATTATTCTACTGCATATTCTACCACTCATAAAATCACTGCTGTCAGAGTTACCCTACAACTTTTGTACCTGGAATCTGTCCACAGAGTCCAAGACAAGAATAACTCCTCCAGGTGAGCGAGCTGACACTTTTTCCAGCCATCGAGGGAACTCCTCCACCAACCGAACAGGGTCACAGGTAAGGGGTGGTGGAGTTGTCATATGCTGCATTAGCTTTAAGAAGACAAGAATAAAAGGCACCAGTATGGCAAAGCTGAGATTGTAGAATCAATTTTCAAATAAAAAAAGTTTATCCTATTTGTTGAAGAAATAAAAAGTTATGATTTCAAGACTTAACCTAGATCCGTTTTTTTATGTACGTGAAGCAAAATGAGCGAATAAATCTCTTTATCTCATAAAGGAAAAATTCAGTGATTTCTTTTTAGTTGGGTGTCATTAACATTGCAAGCTTCAGTTGTCTTTGTTTGAGCACTGAGGAATAAATATTTGGATCATGGTCAGCATGCTTGCAAAATATTTCTCTTCCTTGAGTGTGCAGGTGCAATTAATTTTAAAAAATCCTACATGCCCTACAAAAATTTAACTACTAAAAATAAAGATGCTAAGATACCAGCTTTTCATGCTTGATTTTCCTTCTAGATGTCTGAATTTTTTTCTCAAATTTTCTACTTTCTTACTTCGCTGGACACTGTGTAGATGTCGCTGATCTTACAGCACAGCTGGATGACTTAACAAACTAAAAATCCTTGAACGATAAAACAGATTTTATAACCCACAGAGGCACAGTAATAAATACAGCTACTGAGTTCTTTGCTATATAATAAACTGTCTGGAGAAAGTGTATGACCTGCTGCGGGTATTTTCCTCAGTCCAGTATTTTATTAAATGAGTAACTAGACAGAAGCACTGTTTGAAATAAAGACTGCTAATGATCAGTCCTAACCAGGCAGCAGCACTGTAATGCTAAAAAAAATCGATCAGTTAAATTTGCTCTGGCACATAAATTGAGCGCAAGTTACAAAGTCATGAATTTATATCATGGCATACTAAGTTATTTCATATCCATCCTTCTCCTTTTTTAAATAATTGATTACTCTTTTCATTCTTTGCCTTAAAAACAGAACGGCATTGCTCTGTGGTCTAAAAATAGCAGTTTCCGATCTGCCAAAAAGACATTTAATTATTCTTCAGCCTACCTGAGCTGTGAGCCTTCGAATCATCACAATTGGGTCTGCACTGACTGAAGACGTTGTACCCACAAAATGGTACAAAAGGAGAGTGCTGGGCGTTTTTTCTTCTTGTAATTGTAGCCTGCATTGAAAAATATGAATGAAAGATAGGTTCTTCTTAAATAAGGCTTCAAGTATCTGCCAGAAGGGAATTACTTTGAAGGATATTTTTGTTCACATTTTCAATTTCATTGAGCCATTAATGTTTGAAGCATTCAAAACACGAGTTTTATTTTGATTTCTAGAGGGAAAAGTTGGGAAATGTGCTTTGCAACCCTAAAAACTAAAATAAAGACTAAAACCAAAACAAAACAAAACTAAAAAAACACAAGAATTTGAAAGTGAAGATAGCAAATGAAAAGAGCAATGTTTGCATATCTAATTACAGAGTGAAGAAAAAATCTTGACAACAGATACAAACTTGCGAGACTTTTGGACTTTCATCATCCATCATCCATCATCCATCATCCATCATCCATCATCCATCATCCATCATCCACCATCCACCACCACCACCACCACCACCACCATCATCATCATCATCATCATCATCATCATTATTATTATCATTATTATTATTTTTTAGCTGTAAAACTTAAAAGCAATTAAATATTTCTTCTCCTAGCCTAATATTCAAACACATCTTACTAAGACTGGTAGGTATGTTGTATACGTACAGCTTGATATAATGAGACAAAAAACTGATATGGCCTTGGTGATGGCAACAAAATGTCAACTTTAGTAATGTTTTTAAGATTTTGAGCATCATTGCTCCATCAAATTTACAAAACTGCTACGATCATCAAAAAAAAAAAAAACCTCTTTGAGTCAATTCTATTTCCAGGTATTGTAAGAACTCACCATTTAGCCATCAGAAGAGATTTGCCAGATCCCGGGTTACCAATGACAAGGAAAGGTGGGAGCGGACCTGCAGCTGATACCTGGGTGTTCAGATGCTCATAATACTGGAAAGAAAAGGACCCAAGTTTGATTTACAATGGATCTTTCCATATATCTTGAGAAATAAATTTTGGAAAGGTCAAAATCACAAAAAAGCAAGTTTTCAAAATTTAGAAATAACAACTTTTCCCAACTATTGATATCATAAAGCTTAAGCTTTCTTCCTATTTATACAATTTTTTTTTTTTGTTTCATCAACTTTTTGCTATTTCATATTTTATTGTTATTTGAACTATGATTATCAGAACCGTCCTTATACTTATGAAAATAGATTTATCATATATCAGATTCCAATACTTTGAAAGGATAACAAACTTAGTGTTATTGAAAAGATGAGCATGTTTGAGTGAGCTGTTAGTTGCTTCACTGAGGAGTGAATGAATGTTGTGAAGAGATATGTAACAGAGAGAACAAGTCTATGAGATCAAAGCATGCCCTGAGCACAATGTCATAATACTTAATTAGATAATACGCTATTAAATAGAACTGATTCAGAATTATATTTTAGACTGAGATTTCAGCAAGCGAGTAGATCAGCTCAAACCAGCTATCATCTCATCAAAGTAATGTACAGAGAATATCTATAAAATATGATGTGTATGCATTCAATATCTTCGCCGACATGCGACAGTGCAAGTGACACTAATTCTTTATTTAACGGAAAGGATGGGGAAAAATTAAAATTTTATCAAGTACCCTTTTATTACTGTTAAAGATCAAGTACACATCAACTTCGTGGATTTTGAAACAGCATTTGACAGCATTCATAGAAACAGCCTTTGGAAAATTTTAAGGTATTATGGAATCCCATTAGAAATAGTCTCTATTATCCAGTGTTTTTACAACAATTTCACTTGCAGGGTAGGAAATAGTCAAAACAACTTTCAAGTTTTATCTGGAGTAAGTATCTGTGTAATGTCAGCACTCTTATTTAATCTCGCTATTGATTGGATTATGAGGCAAACAACTGGAGATAAGAACAGAGGAATAAGATGGAACCTTTTTACGAACCTAGAGGACTTGGATTTTGCTGATGACCTAGCCCTTCTCTCCCATACCCACACCCACATCCAAGAAAAAACCAACGAATTAAACACAAATGCAAAACAGGTTGGTTTGAAAATTAGCAAGAAAAAAACAGAAATGATGGTTTTAAATATTCCAAATCCTAGGCCAGTCAGAGTGGACGAAACTCTCCTACCATTCACTGATCAATTTAAATATTTGGGTAGAATGTTACAGCCGACGGAGGAGCTAATAAAGATATTATAGAAAGATTAGGTAAAGCCAGAAATGCCTTCAGAATGTTAAATCCAGTTTGGAAATCACAGCAGTACAAGCTGAACACAAAATTAAAGTTATATAGAAGCTGTGTTCTTTCCACCTTGCTCTACGGGTCAGAATGCTGGCGCATGATAGAAAGCGACCTTAGCAAGTTATCTTCCTTCCACACCAAAAGTCTCAGGAAAATTGCACGGATCTTCTGGCCTAGATACATATCAAATGAAGACCTATTAGAACAGTGCCAACAAGAGACAATGGAGACAATCATTATACGGAGGAGGTGGAGGTGGATAGGTCACGTACTCCGCAAGGAACAAGATGCCATCCCTCGAGTAGCCGTTCAATGGAGGCCAGAGGGACACAGGAAACGTGGGCGACCGAAAACCACCTGGAGAAGGACAGTGGAGGCAGAGGCAGCAGCCATGGGACAGTCATGGGGCACCTTGAGGATGCTGGCTCAGGACCGCGAGCAATGGAAGGAGTTTGTTGCTGCCCTAATTGCCTACGGCAAAAAGGGCAGTAAGTAAGTAAGTAAGTAAAGATCAAGTAGTTGAAAGCCACCAAGCTAATGTTCTTTGCTTTACTAGGTAATTAATCATTGAACTTTTCACCACTAACCTTCTCAAAACCCATTTCACAGCTTGCTTGAACAGCGGAGAGCAGGAAGTCTCGCTGCTCTGAGTCACACTGGTAATCAAGACCAACTCCAGCAAGCAAGTCAGAGAGAAGATGAAGATCAGAGCTGTCTCTGTCCAGCCCAAGTTCCTAGTTGATGAAAATCTCAAGTTCTTTATAAGACACTTTTAAAACAGGAAAAATTGATTTGTTTAAGACATAACATTTCAAAAAGAATATAAAAAAAAGCAAACCACAATGGAGATGCTGGTAAAATATTGATCTTTGGTCATGAAATCCTTGGATAAAAATTATTAGGCATATTACGATTGATTCATTTGCCTTAAAAAATACTCATTTTTTAAAAGACATATATCAAGGTATTTGTAATGAATAAAAATATTTCCAAAGTTAAAATTGATTGTATTAGCATTTTTAACCTGATTTGATTAGTCTATGACTGATTTCTCTTCTCTTACATTTCTGACAACACGCTCAAGATCCCGGAAAGCTGCTGAGGCAGAACTTCCCTGTGACGGAGAAGTATGCACCACCATCACACTTGGCGTTGCCGACTCTCTCACTTTCCTCTTCAGTTCTCTCATCTCTTGACTTGGTCGGGAGCTAAAAGATAGAGAAAGTAGAGATTTTGATAATCTTTTTCTACAACTTGTCTGACTCAATCATTTTTCCACTCTCTCTCCTCTTCAAACAAATTTTTTTTTCAAGCAAAAAGATGAGATAAAGCAAAATTTAAAAAAAATATTTCATATGGATGTGGATGAGTTTACACAATAGTTATCTGCCTTTTATTGACAAATGTCAGCTAGAAGTCCTTAACTTGAATTTCTTAAAAGAAAATTGCCATGGATTATTTCAAACCAAAGAAGTTAATTCGTTTGACAAAATAGGATTAAAAAGTTTTTTTCCCACCTTTGCACGACAGAGGTAAAACTCTAATAGAACTAAAACAAAGAAAGAAGCAAATATGTTTAATTTTTTAAGTATTTTTTACAAGAAAAAGCAGTGATGTTTTTTAAATCAAATTAACAAAAGGAAGAGTTTCTGTTCTATTACCTTTTGTTCTCTGCTGTCTCTGACATGATGAAAAGGCATGTTTTATTGCTGGGTCTGTCGAGACAGGCATGCTTTATCTCTGATACCAGTTTCCTTGAGAGAGAAAAATGCATACAAGAAAAGCTTGGTTGTGGTTGAGGTGGTGGAGACTACAGCTGGATTGATAATGAATGAAGTGGTGATGGTGGCAGTGATGGAGATAGCCACTTTAATAAGAGGAAATTAAAAATCAAAGTGTAACATTCAAAATTATCAATAAACCAAAACCTACAAATACAATGGAGGAGAACAAATTAAACAATCTGAACAGAGTAGAGATATTTGTGGAAACCATTCCTTAAGAAAAAATATTGTCATCAGCTTACGTGTGAGGAGAACTGCCGAGGAAAGCTACAAAGATCATGGACATGTCAATTTGTCGATGTCTCAGCTGCAGATCTGATTGTAATCCTTCATCCTGAAAAGAACACACACCACACACATAAATAAAAAGGACTTCAATTTCAACTTTTTCCTTCGTTTTGAGCTTATTATAATCCTGCAGCTTTACAACATAAGAATATGACTTTCTCCTAATGCAGCAACTTTGTTGCTGATATGATCACAGAATTTATAACTTGAGCCTTCGCCCTCCAAGCAAAGGGAGAAGCTTTGAAAACTAAAGTATTTTGTGCCATGAATTAGGGCAGGCATTCTGACCAGCCCATATCTACTCACCCAACATGGTTTCATTTGGCTGTGAGATGACTTAAACCTGTTCCTCCTATGTCATGACTTATCCTTTGTTTTCCATCATATATATATATATATATATATATATATATATATATATATATATATATATATATATATATATATATATATATGTTCTTCAGATTCATATATTTGCAACAGATTTATTTCCAAACTTAAAATTTGAGAACCAAAAGCAATACAATACACCCCGGACTCAACGAACTAGTTGAGTCATTTTTAAAAGTTCGTTGAATGCAAGGTTCGTTGGAGCTATGTCATAGGGTACCACAAGGGAAGTAACCAAAGAAAGTCAAAGTTTCACAGAATTATCTCCCTTGTTTTTATCCAACACCTGCGGGGATCTGTGTAGCAAATACATATTGTATACAGAGCAAGATTGCACACGTTTTTTTTTAAGCCCATTGAACCTAATATGTGTGTTTAAGGGTATCACGCCGCCCCAGGTCCTCCTGGCATTTGGCTTATCACTGTTAAGTCTATTAGTAGGAGTATTAACACTACTTTACCGGTTATTAATATAAGAGGGCTTCAAAATAATTTTTGTTTTAATTCATTTATAAAAGGTTGGTTGGGGAAAGCGCTCGAAAAACGAACCAATTGTAGTTTGTTTTTTTTTCAACGGTAACAAGCTCTTGGACCGGATTTTCCATTGCAATTACTTCCTGAAATGCTTTGTTTGATGCTGTACTCTCTCCTTGCTGCATACAAAAGCTTGGACTTGAGCCAAGACTTGAATGACAGTCTTGATTAGGCGGTTGCACTGATGTTGCAATGTCTGTGAGAGACATTTTGTCAGCAGTTTGTACTGCATCATCAAGATTTACATCACGGCGTCTCAAAATCGGCTCTCAGCGATACTTTAGTTTAGGCCTGCTTGCCTGCATATCTCTTTACCAAGGACCGTCTTCAGTGAATCAATCACTGTCAGATAAGCTCTGCTGACGATGCTAGGCAGGGTATCAGTGCGCCTGATATTTTGCGCACTGCACTTTGATGCATAATAAAGTTTGTCTTTGTTTAACAAGCTATGGTCAAATTTGTTAACGAGCTAGACTGGTTTCCTCTTGACTTTCGATTTATAAACTCAGTCTTGCCACTTTTGTGAAATTCCCGTGTTTTTATCTTTAAAAGGTTTTATTTTAGAATCGTTTTGCTCACTTAGTTTGTTAATTAAGTTTTATAAATTTACTTCTATTTTGTCAACTTAATTAAACAATTACAGACAAACGGCTCCATAGAAATCATTTTTTCTTCTTCAACCGTTTTCAATTATCATTTCTCTTTCTGATTGAACAAGTTTCTTATCCTCAGCAACAATAGAGAATTTTTAAATAATTTTTTTTTTACACCAATATGCAACATACTCAAGATCGGCTCTACCATTATACTTCTATTGTGTTCACTTAATTAGACAATTACTGACAAACGGCTCCATGGAAATCATTTTTTCTTCTTCAACGGTTTTCAATTATCATTTCTCTTTCTGATTTAACAGATTTCATATCCTCAGCAATGATAAAGAGTTTTTGAATAATTTTTTTAAACCATTATGGAACATACTCAAGATTGTCACTATCAATATAATTATGTGAATGAAATGTGCCGAACATGTGGCCAACTGACTTTAAATAAGAAGTGAAAAAGCAATATTAAATTAAAAAGTCGTTTTCTGGCGTGGAACTTAGTGATGACATTCACATGGTGTTTGGAATCGATCCGAAGTCAATGATTTTCTTTGCGATATGTTGCCATATAATGTAAGGTAAACATATCAGCGTGGAAAAAGAAGAGGTGTGGCAACTATAAAAGCGTCTAGGACTAGATCTATATTTATGACACAGACAACTTGAGATTTATGGTGTGACTTCGACAAACAAAATCCCTTATTAACCCATCTTTGTGATATCGTCTCTCAACCTAGCTAAGGCATGGGAGTTTACAAAGCAGGCACGAGCTCTCAAACTTAGAGAGACTCACTGAGAGAGAACTCACAGAAAATAAAACCCACCCAGACATTCATGCCACTAGCCACTTTTTAATTTTTACAGATTGATACCACAACACTACATTACTTACACTTGCAGACACAACTGAAACGATGACAGATAGCGATACAGATAACGAAATTAGTGTAGAACTTGTAGGTACCGCCACATAGACACTTCTCCCACTAGAGACAATTAAGAAAACGAATACGTTAGATGCACCACTAGCAGACACACAGACAGTGGAAGTAACGATCGACAGAGGTACAAACAAAGAATATAGATCTAGAAACTTACCACAAAACATGATTTATCAGCCCAACAGTCATAGACATGACTTCTAACGAGCAACAAACACTCACCATTCCAACTACCCCCATAGCTTCATCAAAACCTATCAAACCCTCTGGTCAGCCACAAGAGATAATTCAAAAACACCAATGATAAAATGTGTTTTATTATTCGCCATTGTTCCTTGTTTGGATATTTTAACTCGATAGTGTAACATACGCTGTAGTAATAATTAAAGGTAATTATATTTGAAACAAGCTCACAGAAACAATTTTTGTGCTGAGGATATGATTTTTGCGTGAATGTTTAGAAAAATATTTGTCTTATTCACAGTAACATTTTTTTCAAGTTCTGTGGAGCCGATTGTCTGCTAGCGGTCACTTAATCATGTTAATTAGCCCAGTAATCAGGTCATTTTTCCAACTTTTTAAATGACTGATATAAAAGCTTCTATCAAAGCTATTTTTATAATTTTTTTTTAATGACAACTTTTTTTTACTATTTTTTTATTTAATGAATGATCAAATGAAAAGATAATTAAAAAAAGCTTGCAGATCGTATTAAAATGAACTATTATGACAAAAGACTGGTGCATGCCAGCAGTGCGGCCGACCTTGACCTCACATTGGGTGGATGACCCCAATCCCGTGACCTATTTATCCTATTTATCGCTTGACTGAGGCCAGTGCGGCGCAACTAAAGTATCACTAAAGTGACGCCGTGACATAGTCATTGATGCTAACTGCCACAGTTACGTCTGTGGGGGTGGCAAACTAACAAACTAAATCAAGCGTGTCTTGTCTGTGTTAAAGATGTCACAGGGCTGATAAACTTTCTTTATGGACTCTTACTGTTTGTCCCAGTCTGATGTGTCGATGTCATTTGCAGATGCCGCTTCTCCACTTACAACTTTGAACATGCTTTAAACCTATCAAGCCACCCGCTACTAATTTGCTGATCCACATGTCCAAGTATACGGGCCAATTCCTCTGCTATTTCCAGCAAAAATGGACCAGACAAGGGGACGTTGTCACTCCCAGTCTGTTTAAACCATTGCAGCAATGCCTCATCAAGACCATCAAGTGGCGCTCAAATGAAAGACATTTTCTCTTAATACCAGTGAGTGGACTTGAAGGTGCCATGTCTTTACAAAGTTGAAATTGTGATTCACACTGTGAGAACTGAGATGCTTTCACAACCAATGTCCTTCAGTAAATGAGATCTACACTCAACTACAGTACGCTATAAGCTAATTCCCCTCTATCATTATCAGCAATCTTCCCCCCTCCCTCACTCCTTTTCTTTCTTGTTTTATTCTTGCACTGACAGCCCAGGTGGTGATAAACACACGATTAAATAAAACCCAAACACCTAGAATCACTTTTAAAATCAATACTTTACATTCATAAGCAAGAGAATGGCTGGAAAAGGGGAGAGGGGGGAGTAGAGGGGTGGCAGCGTGGCTAGAGATGTCTGTTGAGTGTTTACACCATCTATCAAGACAGATGGTACTTGTATCACACAGCCACTCTTTAACCTTCTCACCCACTGTCAGAATTACTGCCGCTTTGGCTCTTTGATCTCATATTATGTTCTCCAATGCTTCAGCTGCCACCCCCTGCTTCCCTCCCCCTCTCCATTCAATTGTTTTCTCTCCCTGTGTCCATTCTTTGTTCTAACTCTACCCTTCTTACTGCATGCCCTACTCTTACAAACTACAAACTTTCTTGTCAACCAACGTTGGATCTTTTGATTGAATTTTACCTACATTTCTAGGTTGAAAAGCATTTTATAGCATGTGATGTAGTAGGCTTGCTTAAACTTGTGGTTCCTTGGATCCGAGGAGGGGTCTGAGATTAGTTCATTCGATGCAAGGTATTTTAAGAGAGTCAAAGAAGGAAAAAATACGAGAATTTTATTCTGTTCGTTGAACGCAAGGTGTTCTTTGAATCTGAGTTTGTTGGATTCAAGGTGTACTGTATTACAATATTTAAAGTTCCTTGATAACATATTCAAAAGAGTCAGTTATATTATGAAATAATATTCTAAACTTATTCTAGGAAAAAGACCTCTTTTACAAAATAATTTTTACTCATGTAATTCCGAGTAAAATGCCTCTTCTATCAAAATAATTTTTACTCACTTCTTCATCCATTTGTTTGTGGCTGTAAGGCAGGTGAACTAGAGTAAGGACTTTGCCTTCCTTCTCACACAGTGCAACCAGCTTGGGCAGGTACTCCTAGTAAACAGGACAAAATTGGAGAAAACTGCAAAGATTAAAAAAAAATTCTCTTTGAGGTTGAGAGATCCAAACAAATTGATAATTTTTTCACTCTCCCAAAAATGCTTACCATGCAATAACAGCTAACACACTAGGTTTCATATCTGCCACTACGATTAACTTTAATATAACACAAAAAACTGAAGTCTATTCAATATGTATTGTATGATTTAAATTAACAAAATACTGATCCAATGCAAAGATCTTGGAAATCTCAATATATATATAAAAACACCCCAATTATTTACTAAAAAAAATTTATTTTGCAATCAATGGTATATTTTTATAAACCATAAATCAGTCTTACCACCCAGTTAAAGCTGGAAAGCAATGATGCCTGAGGAGTGTTAAAAATTAAATAAAGGCACAATCATAAAACTAACCTTTGCCAGATCAATAACTATTTACAAAGTCATCATCTCAAAAATCCTTACATCACAAAAGATACCGAACTCTGGCAACATGTCAGATGACACAGCAGCATACACTCTGACCACCTGGCTCAGCATCTGTGCAGGCCCCAATGGGAGCATTCCAGAGCTGTTCATAACAGCCAAATTCCAATCCTCTAGTAGAGAGAGAAAAAAAAAATATAATCAGATTCTGCTTTTCTTATGGCTTTGGATGGCTATAATTTTCAACATTAATTTTACTTTCTCCTTCACAGGATCAAAACAAATGTGCTCAACAGTCAGAATCTATAGTTAAATTTATGTCTTCTAAGATTGCAGGAAATGATCACTAACAGAACAGAAAAACACAAAAATATTAGTGGTGTCTTTGAATTGACTGTGATCTTTGTGATTTGAACTTTGGAATAACAAAAAAAACACCTCAACTGAGACCTCTATCACAACACACTTAAGCCTTTGAACTGTAGTAAGGAAAGAAGAAAATTGATTAATTGTGATAAAGCTTGTTCATTATCGTGTCATGTCATACAAATTTTTCAACAATTGGATCATGCTGATCATGTGAAGCACTGGATTAATAATTTACTTCAAGCCTGAACCTGCTCTCAAAACAGAGCCATGTTAAATCTAAGAGTTTATTTACAGATTCATACAAGGCTATACGGTGCCTTTTTTTCAACCCATCTAAAAAGAATGATCCTAGAATTAGTCTTACAAAGCACACAGCCTTACCCTTGTTGAGATTGATGAAAGGACCATCCATTTCTAACGCACTAGCTGCCAGCTCAGGGCCCCGCTGGTACTGGTACACCGAGGCAGAGGTATGATGCAGGTGAACAGTTGAGGAGCCTAGTGATGGCTCACTCTCCAGAGCTGTCCACCAGTCTCCTGGGTGAGAGTTGCCTATGAGGAAACAAGGAAGGGTGTCTTGAAAAGAGTAAGGAACTTTGAACTCTGAACCTCTTAGTTTGGTCTATCCAGATCTCTCCTGCCACTCATGACAGATTCTTTTAATACACATACTCTGGGGTGATCTCACCGGATCTCGTTTACAGGGCAGAGGAGATAACTTTTCAATGCTCATCAAACTATGGAATGGTGAAGAAATATGGATAAAAATCTTAGGTCAATATTCCAGGTCTAGCTGGAATATATACGATTTTTCTCTTCCTTCACCTATTTTTACACCCTTTAGAAATGGGTTTTCCACTGATGAAAACAACAGTTATTTAAAAATTCACTGACTATCATCTACATACTTATAAACAGACCTAAATCACCCAAGCCATGTCTGGAGTGAGAATCACTATCATCTCCAGCCTGACACCCAAATGCAAACTTGGACAGCCTGTTTTCCAGTTCTTGCTTTGCACGGAGAAGGTTCTGGATTTCACTCTCTTTTGTCTCACGGAACAGCTGCAAAATAGATAAAACATCAAGTGCAAGAGTAACAATAGCTGAGTGATAGTGATAAAAATACTGACCACTTCTGTACATGAATGTTTTACAAATACAATACATTAGTTTACCTTTTTGCACTTTACAATTTCGATAAGATCTTTTAAGATAAAAAGTCTTTAGCCAAAGAATCAACACCAAAAAAGAAATATTTTCAAGATGTAAATTTCACCAATTGTGATGATAGGTTCAATACATTTTCAGGTTAAATCAGTCAAAATTCTCATACTTTACATTTGTAATATCTGTCACCCTGGATTAGTGAACAGTACTAAATGTTTTAAAAAAAGATTCTAAAACCTATACATCAACACAATATTGCATGTGCTCCTTATCTCTTCCAAAACTTTTATTAAATTTTACTGAAAATTTAACATTCTTTAAACTATTGGAACAATATTAAATTTTTTTATCACATTTTTTAAAACATCTATTTTCATAGCATCTATTAATAACTGAGAGTTACAAAAGATATGTCCTATGAATGAATCTTTGAATGAGCCTCATGGCTTGAGCTACTACGATAAGAATTTATATTCAGGAAAATAAGAAAAAAAAATGGTTGACAAAAGCACAAAGATAAAAATCAATGTAGGGAAATATGTATAAACATGTCCAAAAAATGACATGAAATGATACATGAAATACCATTACAAATTAAAAGATAGTACAAAATGGCACAAATTGGAAAATAGTCGGTTACAGCAAAAGACATACCACAAACTGGCAAATAGCCAATTATACTATTTATAGCCAAGGTGAGATGATGCATTAGTTCTTTTTGATGTTCATGTCTCCTCATAGCTTAGAGTATAAACACTTTTGATATTCCTGAGTTATACGTCAATTTTTCTTACATGTCATAGATCAAATCTGAACACAAATGCAGCAGGATAAAAAAAAAAAACCCACTTTAAATTGACGCTGCACTTTATCTCTGTCACACTCAAAGACAGATGCTCGGGCAAGGGCTTCTTGTTCCGCCTCCAGAGCTGCATCACGTTCAGCTCGCATGCGAGTACACGTTTTCTGGAGGGCTAGAAGTTCAGCACGAAGCCTCTTGTTCTCCGTCTCCAGCTTGCGCTCCTTCTTCTGGCAGTTAGCCATCTCATTGTCCCTGTTAAGCCTGTACATCTCAAAGTCTTTCCGGATGCGCTCTACCTCAGGGTTTTCCAGATCCATGGATAAGGCAGATCTGGGGATCAGATCAACATCAACCATCCTACAATTATGCGGTTCCAAAACAGGAGAGAAAGAGGACATAACCTGACATCCTGCCTTAAGTTTTAGTAAGTGTTGCTTATATAATGTCACAATTCAATGCTTGCATATTTTCAACGTACCAATCTGCTTCCCCCCCCCCTCCCCAAAAAAAAAAATTAAATATGGGTGTAGTTGATGCTAAACTTTAAATTATTGCTCCCTCAATATGGTTTATCATTTCATTCACAGAAAACCATTGGGAACTGTGTTCCTCTTACTTTGTCATACTTTTTAACATTATCTACCATCCTCAATTCAACCTTAACCAATCCACAAGGTAGACCTCAGGACGAAAAGTCTCTGCTAACCTCAGGGTGGACCTTCTACAATCCACCAAATGGTGATCAATTCTCAGAGAGAAATAAAAAAAAAATACTCACCGCAGGCTTCCTCCTTTAGGCTTGCTTCGTCCCAGAGATCCCACACTCCGAAGACCAAGCTTTCCCCGAGGCTTGATTTCAATGGGGATCCGCTTGAGCACGCCATTAGTTCCCTCCAGGTCTGATCCCAGGATATCTTCGTCATCCTGTGACCGTAGGAATGAGCTTCCTGTACCCATCTAGATATGATCAACTCTAATTTGTGCAGTTCTAAAGGAAAATAAAATTCAGGTAAATCATGGTAGCAAATAAAACTTTTATTTCATTATATGGACAAGTCTCTATGCATTTGCTTAGAAAATTGCTGAGCTTTTCATTTCATATTTTTTAACATCTATACTATTCATTACCTAAAATATCGACCAGATTCACTAATTGCCAACAAAGAACCATAGAAACATTTAAGTTAAGCCATTTTATAGACTTGCCTCTCTAAATTTGTCTTGCATGAGTTATGTTGATAAGATTGTGACTTGATCTAGAATAATTATAAGCTTCAGCAATCTAAGGTACAAATGGGTAACCCAATAAATTTTAAAAATTCAGCGGCCTTAAATTTTTTTTTATTCCCGAAATATCATCTAAGCTGTTGTACGTTTTTGCTTTGCTGAGATCTCTCCCTCATTTAAAGAACGTCTTCATGACAACCTGAGAAGAATTCCAGTATCTCAAGGTTTTATATATTTGTAAACTGTATTTTATGAATGGCTCTGCAGGAGGTTTCTTATTGTAAAATTTGCTTTACTTTAATGTAGTTTTATGGCTCAGGAGGAAATATATCTATTATTGTTGAAAAATTTGCTTTCCTTTGTTGAAGTAGTCTTCCCCACCTGTTCATGGCTCTGAAGAATATAACTTATAAGTCTGTAATTTTTGTAAAGTTTGCATTCCTTCAATACAGCTGTCTTCCCCACCTGATGTTCATTTGAAAGGGCAATCATGCTTGCATCATATAAAAGTACTTGTAGAAAGCAAAGGAAAGAATTTTAAAAAAATCTACTAATCTATTTCATGTGTAAACAATCAATGTCTCTTGTCTTATATTTACAGTGCTAAATCATGAGTAATCAAAAGTAATTAAACACCATCCTTCATATAGGTTGCATTAGCAGTGAGGTAATAAACGCCTAAACCAATTAGTTTTGATGAAGGTTAAGAAAGTTTTAAAAATTATGAATGTTTGATGCCTGCTATGCAGCAAATGACTATGACATAGCTATTGTATATAGCACGCACCTGTGTATCTCAAATCTATAGTCATAATATAATATAATTCTTCACTCTCTCACAGCATCTTCAATGACTTGTGGAAAAAAAAATATAAAGGAGCTCCGACAAATTTTGCAAAAGCACTAAAGCCCATCACCTCCTGAGCAAAGATGTAGCAGCTCTGCATGTCATTATGAAAAATGCTTAGTTTGAGAAGAAAGAAATTAGAAAATAAATTTAGGAGTACTGGCCTCAGAATGAAGTTAGATTGCCCTCCTTGGCGGGCATGTATGTACACCTGAAAAAATATAATTGAACTTCCTAAATCCAGATCTAGATCCAGATCTAAACTATCTGAAATCTAGATTTGGACATCTGGAAATACTTAGATTGTAATTATATTCATGAAGCGGGTACATACAAAAAAAAAAATTAATAATGGTAAACAATTTGTTTTTAACACTCATGATTGATTATTAGCAAGCTGGTCTTGATCTAGAATCTAGATCTAGACCAAAGTCTTTTCTAGATCTACTCCAGACTACCTCTAGAGATCTAGATCTAGATCTAGATCTAATAGAATTAAACTCTTGGTAGTCTTTTTTAACAACTCACTTATGAAGTGGCAGGATTTCAGTCGAAGTTGTTCGAAATTTACACTTCGAAATGCAGCAGGTCCTGAACATCTTGACTGTTCAGTGTCTCTGATCAGAAATCGAGATCTAGATCTAGAGATCTGGATCTAGATTAATTAATTTTGCTTCTCAGTGTGTCTTCTGCTGGGAATTTCCTAAAAAAGAAATAATTCTATTGCCTCCCTTTTTGGAAGTCTCTATTTACCCACAACGATACTGCTTGCAAAGTATCAT
>JAWDGP010001838.1:0-25855 GCA_033675545.1 Elysia crispata
TGATTGGAAGATACTTAACAACTTATCATATTTAGAGTGTGAACTCGTACCGACTACATTCTTTAAAAGTTATGCAGGCTCTTAACTTGAAACAAAGGGAAGCCTCACAGTACCGTTATGGCAGTTCATAATAATAATAATAATAATAATAATAATAATAATAATAATAATAATAATAATAATAATAATAATAATAATAATAATAATAATAATAATAATAATAATAATAATAATAATAATAATTATACCCCATTTTATATTTCATCTCCTTTTTGCTTCAACGAAAGTATAATTTTTTGATTTGTAACATTTTTTTCAAGGTTTAACTTCAGGTGACATCATTATGTAGGTGTTCTTAACTATGTTTTTCAATATGTTTGAGCTGTTGTGCAAACATAGACAGGTGTAAAAATGACCATATCACAATAGATTTTGATGCATTAAGAATGGACTCATTTATGATAGCAACAATCTTTAGTGCATATATTTTCTAATGTAGAAATACATGTCTAATACCCCCCACTCAAGCAACAGTGAAGATTCTGACAATGATGAACCTCCATTGGTGAAACGCCGCCGACTCCAAAACCTTCAGAAAGAGAGAGACGAAGAAAAAACTCGTCTTGAGCAGCCTGCATTTACTGGCCTGGATGATGTTCCAGGTCCGTCCAGCCAGCAAGTTCCGAAACCTGTAGTATCAGTTCGCCGCCGGTTGGACTTTTCTCAGATTTTGACCCAGACTACTTCACCTGATGATTCATCGGATGAAAGTATAGACAACCCATTTGCCTCTGATTCATCCAGCTCGGAATCAGAAGAACATGAGAAGAAGTTTGCAGAACTCATGCCTGTGCGCACTCCTTCCACAAAAGGGATGTCTCCAGGGACCAATGATTCTCAATGTTTAGCCAACGAGATATCAAGTTCAGCGCCATCATCTTATGTCACCGGATTAGACTTGTCAGTTCTTCAGGAATTAGCTGAATTCGTACCCACTCCCCTTTCGCCATTACCGGAAACTTCATCGCGAGTCTTATCATCTTCAGCTTCAGATCTAGCACGAGAGGATCCTGACATCAATCCTCTTCCCCCGCTGCCATCGCAAGAGAGAATTGTAGAAGATCCTGAGAATAATCCTCTTCTGCCACCCTCAGCAAGCGCAGCAACACAATCAGCCGCTACCAATGACAATCGAAAACAAAAGGCCAAGCATCCAATACTGAGTGCATGTACATGCAAAGATCGATGCTATGAAAAGATTGACCAGAATCGTCGATAAAATCTCCACTATGAGTACTGGGACAATTCTTACAATGATCGCAAGGGTTGGATTTTCAACAACAGTTCTATAATATCATCGAAGACACCAGCCCCAAACAGAAAACGAAGGGAATATTTTTTTACCAACAAGAATGGGCACCGTATCAAAGTTTGTGCTGTTTTCTTTCTGAGAACACTTGGATACTCTTCGAATTCAGTGATTAAATGTCTTGAAAAATCATCTCCTGCCGAAAATATCTTTGTGCGCCCTGACCAAAGAGGCAAACATAAACCAGCCCATGCTTATCGTGACGATGTTTTGGAAACAATCAACGAACATATTGAGTCATTTCATCCTACTTGCAGTCACTACCGACGAAGCCACGCACCTCTAAAACGTAATCTTCCCCCCGATGTCACTGTGCGTTACATGCACAGTCTCTTTCTCGAAAATCATCCGAACCTGCAAGTTGGATATGATTCGTATCGGAAGCGGGTGGTAGCAAAGGGCATTTCTTTTGCAAAGCTTGGAGTTGAAGAATGCGAGCAGTGCATGGCCTTTAAACTTCACGAGCATTCTCAGCCACAAGAAAATCCTGACTGTGACTCCTGCAAAATTCAGTTGGAGCACAAACGAAATTACGTTAGTGGTCGTATCCACTATAAGAAAGACGCAGAGGAAGATCCCGATGAGGGGACAACCATTTACGTTGCGGCTGACATGCAAAAGGTAATTATGCTACCATCAATGCCCGGTGTCAAATCTTGTGTCTTCGTCAACCGGCTTGTGGCATATCACGAAACATTCGCGCCTTTAGGTGATCAGCACAGGAAGAAGCACGCCAAACAAGTGACGTCCATTTTGTGGCACAAGGGTATATCTGGTCGCTCTGCTGCTGACGTTACATCTGCCTTCATCAAGTCAATTTCAATGTTGGCTGAGGACGCCAAAGACATTGTGATCTGGTGCGACAATTGCTCAGCTCAAAATAAAAACTGGACTTTATTCACGTCAATTACCAGGTACATCAATAGCAATGCAGGTGTCCTACCAAAAACAGTGATATTTAAGTACCTCGAAACGGGTCACACTTTCCTGTCTGCTGATTCATTTCACGAACTGGTAGAAAACAATATGCGCCGGAAAAAGAATGTCTACAACTTTCACGATTTTGTGACGGTTGTTCAGACATGTGGTGGTGCTCCAAAAACTGTAGAAATGCAGTATCATGATTTCGTCGAGTGGGACAAACGTGTCAGTGGAGGAAAAACTGTAAAGATACCATACCTTAAGCAAATTCAAGAGACTCAATTTCGAGCAGGCTCAAAGAGTCTTTTTTTTAAATTATTACACGATGATGACGTTTTTGAAGAGTGACTTTCTGATGAAAAAGACCCAAAGAGATATTGATTCTGGTTCGAACATACCACAGATCCGATCAAGACCTCGAGGAATACCGGAGTGGAAGAAAATGAAAATCATTGAGTCACTCAACGCCTCATGCCCGAACCAAAACGTGCCTTTTGGAATACCATCCAAGTCGCCGACCGCACGGAAATCGACATCACAGAAAATTTTGAATAGACTGTTGTAAATAGTGTTTTGAACTAGTCATACATGTATTTAATTTCAATGTTTCCATTATATTTCTTTTTATGTCTCTCCATACACTCTCCTTAAACGTGCGTTATCTCTAAATTAATGTCCGTCTTCTTTTTATTCGAGTTAGTACTTTCCTGGACGTTCTTAATATGTTTATTTAAAACCCTCCTTTACCTTTCTTTTCATTTTTTACCACAATTCCAGTGTAGCGAATGCTTTAAATATACAATCTTATATGTGCATTATATATTCTATGGAAACACCATATCTTTCTGTGAACATATTTATTCATCATGTCTTCATTTATATGCTATTTCTTAGTCCACTGTTGCTCTTTTGTAAAGCCAATAAAGAAAATAAAGTCATCAAATTGTCCTCTACTGCATATTAGACTGCAGACAGAGAGATAGAAGAATGTAATGAGGTTTTGACTAGTAAAGGTGTTTTGTTAAAGTAAGGACGAGTGCTAAAGGCGTAATTTCAACTCTCAAAGTGGTGGTAACGGCGTTTTGTGAAATTATTGTGGCCACGCATGTGCCCTTAGGCGTTTTGTCTAAGAACCTCTTGTTTGTGATAAAAATACTATGACAAAACGCCTTTAAGGTTCTAATACCTTTATTTTCAAACTTTTATACACAGTATGTAAGTTGAAATCACACCAAGCCCTTTTTACCTATTTGTGATGAAAAAAAACAACATCTGATTAACATTTTTACTAAAATATGTGAAACAAACTAAATTGCGTTTTTCTCAGATCAAGGTTTTTACATTAAAGGTGTTTTGTCAAAGTACGGCAGTACGGTACCGGATGGCTCCAGGCGAGAAGGTCGGCAGCGAACCCGAGGCGGTAAACACTACGATAATTGATGGGGTAGAGGTAAGAGTCACTGACACTGAAAGCATAAAGCGATTGCCAGGAATCAAAGCCGACAACTTAGACAAATTCAAAACAGGGGGCCGAGATTGGAAAGATTGAACATCAGATAAAACTATTCTAGAAATGATCAGTGGCACTGAAGTGGAACTGAGTCAGTTACGTGCAGGAGGAGAACAGGCCACCGATTCTAGTTACTATATGAATTAGGAAGAAAGGAAGGTGTATAATGAACTACAAGAATTGTTAAGGGCGGGGGTCATAACACCTTCTAAATGCGAAGAAAGTGAATTTATTTCAGGCGTCGTTAACCGTTAAAAGAGTGATGGGACATACAGAATGATACCTAATCTAAAGGAATTTAACACAAATGTTACGTAAAAAAATTTAAGATAGAAACCCTTACATCGGCCTTAAACCTCGTAACAAAAAAATATTGGATGGCAAGCATAGATCTTGTATCTGCATACTATTGTGTACCAATTGCTAGGGAGCACAGAAAGTATCTAAAATGTTTATGGCAAGGACAGCTCTATGAATACACATGTTATGGTTTTCCACAATGCCCAAGATGTTTTACAAAAATCACAAAGCCAATCTATGCATACATGCACACATTGTGCCATATTTTGACGGGCTAACTAGATGAGTCCCTGCTTCTGGCGGTTGAAGATGCTATTTCAATGTTAGATAAACTAGGTTTTGCAGTCCATCCGAGAAAGTGTTATCGCCAACCCATAAATAACTTATTTAGGATTTATAATCAACTCAAAAGAGATGACAGTCAGGCTCACTGAAAAGAGATAGTTAGCCCTGTCTGAGTGTTGTGTGGCGATTTCTAGCAATCGCAACAACAACAAAATAAGAGATATCGCTCCATTGCTTGGTCTGATGGTAGCTAGTTTTAGTGCAGTCCCTATGACCCTTTACGTTACAGAGAGCTAGAAAATGGGAAGATCAAGGCCTTACGGCAAAACAAAAACATGTGGGAGGCGTATATGACTAGATCTCAGATCGTGCCAATGACGAGCTGCAGTGGTGGCTAAACACTGTTAACATTTCTTTTTGCCCTATTTTAAGGCCCGACCCCGACCTTATCATAACGACAGACGCCAGCGTGACAGCTTGGGGTGCAGTGTGTGATGGGATTCGAACAGGTGGTGCATGGTCTCACCACGAAGCAAATCATATGCATATTAATGAGTTAGAACTTCTCGCCGCTTTCTTCGGTCTGAAGACTTTTGCAAAAGAAATGATAAATAAACATATTAATGTTTATGTCCATAACTTTGCGGCAATGGCATGCCTCAACAAGATGTGGTCAAGCAAGTCAGAAAATTTAATTACTGTTACTAAAGTAGTTTGACAGTGGTTGAAACTTATTGTTGACTGTAGCGCGAATCCCTGGTTCTGAAAACTATGAGGCTGATCATGAAAGTAAACATATCAATCTCGATTCAGAATTCGTAAACACTGCCTGAGATATGCTGAAATTCCAACCAGATTATTATAGACCTTTTTGCTTCGAGATTGAATCGACAGTTTGAGATGTTTGTATCATTCAGACTAGACCCTGAAGCTAGTCGAATTGATAATTTCTCTTTCAATTGGCGTGCCTACAATATTATGCTTTCCCACCTTTTTCATTGCTATCCAGACTTTTGAAAAAAATAAAACAGGACGAGGCAACCGGCATTGTAGTAGCACCACTATGGCCGACACAAACATTTTTTTCCTGTGTTACTCAAGCTGCTCGTGGCCAAGCCAGTCCTGCTTTCGGCAAGAAAACACCTGCTATCGTTACCGAATCACCCCAACCGTCAACATCCACCACACAAGAAATTGAGACTGATGATATGTATGGTATCAGAAGATTGCAGGAGCAAGGATTTTCAGGCACGGCTACCGACGTTATCATGGCCTCATAGAGACCAGATATGAAAAAGGTCTACAATGTTTACATTAAGAAGTGGAGAGGGTACGCAGATAAGGAAAAAAAGTGGATCCAGTTTCACCGCCTTTAACAGAGCCCATTAATTTTCTTTCTAAATTACTTTCAAACAAAGCCTCATACTCATCTTTATGTTGTGCGGGATCTGCTCTATCTTTTTTATCTCAACATAGAAAACTTCGGTAGCCTTGACTGTGTCCAACCCTTCATGAAAGGAGCCTTTGAAACCAAACCAGCTTCACCATCTGAGAGAAAAATCGACACCTGGAACCCCCAACGTGTGCTTGATGTTTTATAACCATGGTTCCCACATGATACTTTAACACTCAAAGATCTCATATTTTTCTTAGCTATTGTCAGGCCAGTGGTCACAAATGATTCATGCTCTGGATATAGACAACATGGCCGTCTCAAATGAAAGATATGTGTTTTTTTCTGCAATAAGCTCTTGAAGCATTCGCGTCGCGGTCATCATCAGAACCCTTTGGAATTTCTAGCTTTCCTGAACAATAAAAGTGTGTTTATTTTAAACATGTTGAAAGAATATTTGAGCAGAACAAAAGATATCAGATCAAACAACCACTTTACTAAACAACTCATTAGTTATCAGAGTCCTTACAAACCAGTCAGTAAGTCTAGGACACTATTCGTAGGTGGATATAACGCATATTATGCAGATGGCAGGCATTAATGTGGAAATATTTACACCCGACAGCACGCGCTGGTAGTACATCTTAAATGTTATGCAATGAACCAAGGCGTGCCTATAAAAAAACGTACTGCTACTGGATGGTCTCAAGAAAGCAGCTTTGTAAAGTTTTACAAAAAAGCAAACTAAGTCCAATTTTGGCCAAAAAATTACTCGATCATACTTTGGGAAGAAATAGATTTATTTTTTAATAATTATGCCATTTTCAAGTTTCTATCAATGTAATATTTAAGCCCTTTTCCTATATCTGAACATTTGTAAATACAAAGAATTATAGTCGCACACTACAGTGCTAATTCCCTTAAGTTACGTGCATACCAAATAAGGCTACAAATGCCGTTTTGTAAATTCACTAATAATTTTAAACTATGTAAAAACACTCAAAAGGTAAACAAAGATAATTACTAATCTTCTCTGTTGCTTTGACGTCACAGTTGTGGCTCTAAAATCTCATGTGACCACCGAGTGGAATGACGACGGTGAGTTGAAATTGTAGAAACAATCGAGGCTTACCTGTAAGGTGATGATTGTTTCCAGTTTTGACGATCTGTCGTCAGGAACGGAGTGGTAATATGCCCTCCCTATCCCTCCCATCATTAAAACATTTTTGTCTGAACGCCCAATGTTTCATGATCGATGCATAATGCAGTAACAAGGTTTTCAGCTAGCGCTGCATTGACGTACCGTACTCACAACTGTGACGGGCTAAAGTGTGACTGGGAACGGCTGGCGTGTATCTCATATTACCACTCCGTTCCTGACGCCAGATCGTCAAAATTGGAAACAATCATCACCTTACAGGTAAGCCTCGATTGGTTCTACAAATCAAGTACAGCTGAAACAAAAGATCTAGGACCTACTCTAGAAGCGGCAGCTAGAGCTCTTTACTTACCACCCTTCAACGAAAACTCGGATAAGATGGAGGTTTATCTCGAGAGATTTGAAAGATTTGCTAAAAACAACAACTGGTAAGAAGCGACGTGGTCCACAAGACTGAGTGCCTTGCTCACGAGAAAATCCTTATAATTTTACTCAAGACTTCCGAAGAGGAGGCAGATCACTACAATAAGTTTAAAATGGCCCTGCTTTGTCATCATAATGAAACGGAAGATGGTTAGAGGGGGAAATTTCGCAAATGCACATCAGAGGAAGGCGAAATTCCTCATGCCCTATTTATTGAAAGAATCAAGTCCTATTCGGAGAAATGGCTCGAGACGGCTGGTCTTAATAAGGAGTATGCAGATATACGAGATCTGATACTAAAAGAACAAACGCTGAACGCCTGTTGCAAAGAATTTTTTTAGCTGCCCCCTTAGAGAACAAAAGGAACAGAGTCTCCAGGCCTTGGCGGATGCCATGAAGCGATATTTGGAGCCTCACAACATGAAGTTCACCAACAAGACACAAAGAGTTCTCACAGACGAGAGACACGATGAAAACACTAACGGAAGGGGTGAAGCTCCTGGTCACATTACCTGCTTCAGCTGTGGATCTCTGGGCCACAAGGCAGCGCGTTGCCCTGAGACGTTGTTAAAAGATTGTTACCGAAGGAGGCAAGATCATCAAAACAGAGGGATTAATCCTTCACATCGCCACAAGGCTGCTTCAATGGTCGTTATCATGCGAGAGAAAGAGGGCAAGTATGGAATAGATTGCTGAGTTCAGGAGAGATGGACAGATACCAGTGGGTGATGGGACTTTCCTACCGATGACGAGTGTTGCGCTGCCGGGTGAGGAAGTCACAAACATGGCCGTGACTGATGTGGAAAACAAGATTGTGAAGATGTTGAGAGACACAGCGTGCAGCAGCGCCATCATCAAAGAGGATCTTTTTCCTAAAAAAAACCCAATAAGTTGAAAGAGTACACTACTCTTATCTTAGCTGACGGCACAGTAAAGATCTTCCAGCGAGTCACTGTGGACGTGGACATACCATATTGTAGGGCAATTGAAGGTCCAATGCATGAGGACGCCAGTCTATGGCCTAATATTAGGCAACATTACAGAGGGAGCACAGAATTATGATGACCCGGACCCACTCTGGAAACGTGAGCTAGGCCTTTTCTGCACCAACAAGAAAACAAGCTGTGCAGAAGGTTGCACAGCGCCTCTCAAGGTGGACATGGCTAGCATAGACCGTGAGAAATTAGTTGAGATGCAAGCATCTGATACCGTTCTTGTTCGCTGCAGAAAGAGCCTTTCGGAATCAAAGGAAAACAAATATTTTTTTTTAACAAAGGCTGGAGTTCACTATCGACAATGCACCACGAGAGGACAATCCATTATTACAAGTAGTTGTACCGGAATGTCTAATGGGAAAAATAATGAACCTGCCACATGATTCCATTTTCAGAGCCCACCTCGAGCAGGATTCAGTCAGTTTTCTATTGGCCCGAAATGGGAGGGGGTGTTGCCCGGTTTTGTAAATTTTCGACATATGTCAGCGCACTATTAACAAGAACAAATTCCCGAATGTTTAATATGCAACTTATAGATCTAATCTT
This sequence comes from Elysia crispata, assembly GCA_033675545.1. Taxonomy (NCBI): domain Eukaryota; kingdom Metazoa; phylum Mollusca; class Gastropoda; family Plakobranchidae; genus Elysia; species Elysia crispata. Next base: position 8,902 of record JAWDGP010001838.1, read on the forward strand.
CAAAAGGGTCGCTGTGGATTTAATTGGTCCAAATTCACCTCCAAGTGAAAGCGAACACAGATATATCTTGACTTTAGTGGACTAGGCGACAAGATATCCCGAGGCCGTGGCACTCAAGAAGGTCGACACCCCAACAGCGACGGAAGCGTTAGTAGATATGTTTAGTCGACTTGGAATCCCGGAAGAAATTCTCAGCGGCTTGGGCACGCAGTTTGTATCAGAGTGCACGGAAGAGGTGAATCTTATTTAAAAAAATCGCCATCTGACGACTACACCTTATCACCCCATGTGTGATGGCCTGGTGGAGAGATTCAATGGAAAACTTAAGTCTTTGCTGAAGAAACTCAGAGCGGAGTAGCAAGACAATGGCACCGATTGATCAATGCTTTGCTGTTCGCATATCGAGAGGTTTCTCAAGAGTCAACAGGATTTTCTCCATTTGAGCTACCCTATAGATGGACTGTGCGCGCACCGATGCACATTCTGAAAGAACTGTGGACTGAGGACGTGGACACTCCAGTGGTCAAGACAAGCTATCAATTTGTTTTTGAACGGAGAGAAAGGCTGGGTGTTACCCGCCACTTAGCTGGGGCAGAGCTCGAGAAAGCCCAAAGCGAGGGGAAAAAGCATTATGAGAAAATCAGGGAAATTTCATCAAAGGGAGAAGGTATTGTTGTTACCGCCGACTGATCACAACAATCTCTTGATAAAGTGGATAGGACCCAATCAAGTAGACAGTGTAGTCAGTCTAAAAGATAACAGAGTAAAAATCGGAAAAGCATCAAATACATTCCTTGCCAACCTGTTGAAGAAGTACATAACCAGAGATAATGAGCCAAACCACCAGAGGGTAATAACTTGTCTCGCAGTCGAGGAAGATGGTGATGATAAAGAAATTTTCGAGCTGAATGAAATTGGGCACAAAGGAGGTTTGGAGAGTATCAACCTAGGCCCGAATTTAACCAAGGAGTACCAAGAGGAACAGGCGAAGCTTGTAGATGAGTTCAACGATCTCTTCACACTAGACCCTGGACTGACCGACGTGATACAGCACCAAATCAAGCTAACATCGGAAGTTCCTGTGACCAGCAAACCATACCGACTCCCATACGCTACCAGACAGGATTGAAAGAAGAATATACAGGAGATGGTTGATCTTGGCATCATAAGGCAATCTGCCTCGCCATATGCATCTCCTATTGTAATTGTCAAGAGGCTTCATGGATCGAATTGGTTGTGTGTATGTTATAAGGAAGTTAAACAAAATAACTGTTTTTGACCCGGAGCCCAGCCGACGGCTGAACAATTTTTTCATAAAGTCATCGACGACAAGTTTTTTCTCAAAAGTTGTTCTGAGCAAGGGATATTGGCAGATTAAAGTTTTAGAGGAAGACATCCCTAAGACTGCCTTTGAGACACCGGACGGCCATTGGAAGTTTCTTAGAATGCCATTTGGCATGGTGAACAGTGGGTCCACTTTGAAGCGGCGAATGAATCGTACTATTGGAGACATAGATAATGCTTTTTTTTTCCACTGGAACGACATTCTGGCCCACACGCAAAACTAGAGTGATCACTGAAGACCTTGCGGCACCTATTCCAACGACTTCGTCAAGCAAAGTTCACTCTCCAATCCAGCAAGTGCATCCTAGGGACAAATAATGTCGACCTCACCCGCCATCGACAGAGCGTAAGAGTGGAAGGACTTCATGAGGACAATGTGAGGAAGATCAGTGAAGCTTCCCGTCCTACCACGAAAAAACAGGCCGGATCCTTCATAGGACTTGCGAACTACTACCGGGAATGTGTACCTAACTTTGCAGCGCTGACGGCTCCCCTGACCGACCTGTTGAAGAAAGGACAGCCAAACACAGCGAAATGGGAAGAGCCTCAGGAGCTCGCATTCCAGACAATGCGAACTGTGCTGACACAGAGACCGATTCTACGACTTCCGGACCCGAACAAGACTTTCATACTTCGGACGAATGCGTCCAATGATGGCATCGGTGCTGTTTCGATGCAAGAGCATAACGGAAGGCCCTACCAAGTGAGCTAAGGGAGCAAGACGTTGGCGGCGGCTGAGAGGAACTACTCGACTATTGAGAAGGAGTGTCTGTCCATCGTCTGGGGAGTGAAGAAGTTCGAGGCTCTACCTACAAGGCGTTCAGTTCGTGCTCCAGAGAGACCACCATCCTTTAAATTACTTAAACTCTGCTAAGTTTGTTAATGCACGTGTGATGAGATGGGCGATGTATTTGCAGAACTTTAATATGAGATTGGAATACATCAAGGGTTCTCAGAATGTTGGAGCTGATTACATGAGTCTAGTTGTATAAATTTTCATTTCAATATCACTGAATTAAGCTGCTAATAGAATTTTGTTTATTATGCTGATAAATCACTTTGCTTGTTATTGTTTGAAGAAATTACCTATAATTTTATTCTTGAAAAGGAGGGTAATGTTACGCACGCAATTGAATATTACCGTAGCCATTAGACTGCTAACAACTTTCTCTGTTGCATTCCCTGTAATAGTCTGGAAATGACTGTACTCGTTTATTCAGTGGGCGAGAGAGAGAGGAATGTCTTGGAGATGCGAATGTGTCTACACGCAAAAGTAATTGGTACCATGTTTTGCACGCTAGAACGGTGGGGCCGTGAGTATGGCTTTATTATGAAAACGAGATGCGTGGGGTTTTCGGGGATACCCCGGCGCTGGATGTTGTTAAAATGTATGACGCTAAGTTGTTTTGGTAGAAAATGTTTGCGCATGATTCCTTATATGGAAATCTCTATTTTTTAAGTTAAAAATATCGCACACAATGTAGTTACCGGTTCTGCATGATCTCAAATGGATTGTTTATGTCCGTTGAGAGAGCATTTGATATCTGTGTAGGTTGTTTGTATGGAGATTATTAAGATTATCTACTGTATAAAAGGAACATGTTTTGAGAGAGACGAGAGAGACTGCGATTTGATTCCTGAGCTGAAGCTAAGGGCATCGATGTGCTGAATGAGAGACGCTGAAGGGCTACTTTGAATTATCAGCCTGTTCGCGCTGATACTGTGTTGTACATACTTTCTCAGATTCATTAAAGTTTACTAGGTCAATATCGGTTGGCTTGTGATATCTTTAACTCGAGTTGAATTGAAAAACCCGTGGCACTGTAATTATTAACGTGATTAACCTACACTGGAGCCTAACAATAAGTGTATTGACCGGCTAGGAATAGTTTCATCATCATCATCAAAGCCACTCACCCTGCAAAGGGTATAGGCCACGAACAACAGTCCCCCACTCCCGCCTATCCTGAGCCATCCGTGTAATGTCCCTCCATGAGTGACCACTTGCCTTCATCTCCTCTTCCAAATTTCTTCTCCATGTTGTCTGTGGTCTTCCCCTGCTCCGTTTGCCTTGAGGGTTCCACTGCAAGGATTGTATTGTAATGCTGTTTCTTGGCTTTCTGAGAGTGTGCCCGAGCCATCTCCATCTTCTCTGTGTTATTTCGTCCCGGATTGGGCGCTGTCCTGCTCTGTTCCACAATTCCTCGTTTCGAATTCTTTCTGGCCAAAATATGTGCAGGATCCTGCGAAGAAATCCGTTGACAAAAGTCTGGACTTTCTTTAGAGATGATTTATTTAAGCTCCAGGTCTCACATCCATAAAGCAGGGCAGATTTGACGTTTTAGTTAAAAAGTCTAATCTTGGTTTTTGTTGAAATGGTTCTGTCTCTCCATATTTTATCCAGAGTTTTGAACGCTGCTCTCGCCTTTGCCACCCTAGACCTCACATCTGCCGCCGTTCCTCCTGAGTGGTCTATAACACGGCCGAGATACGTAAAATTTTCTACAACTTCCAGGGGTTTTCCTCCGACTGTTATTGCTTGTGAATCCTCTGTTTTGATTTTGAGCATTTTCGACTTTCCGGGATGTATACGAAGCCCTATTGATCCCGACAGTTGGTTCACCGTTGAGGTCTTGTCCTGCATTTGGCTGTGGTTGTGTGAGACCAGGGCAATGCCATCCGCAAAATCCAGGTCATCCAGTTGGGTCCATAATGTCCACTGAATTCCATTTCTGCTTCCTGAAGTGCTCTCTTTCATTAGCCAATCTACTGCCAAGATGAAAAGGAACGGTGAAAGCAGACATCCCTGTCGAACCCCGGTTTTAATCTCAAAACTGTCTGTTAGTCTTCCTTCATGTAGAACTTTACAACTGGTGCCATCATACATCTTCTGGATTAGCGTTACGATCTTTGGTGGAATGCCATAGTGCCTCAAATGTTTCCATAGGGTGTCCCTGTCAATGCTGTCGAAGGCCTTTTCAAAGTCGATAAAATTCACCAAGAGGGGTGAATTTCACTCAATAGATTGTTCCACTATTATTCGGAGGGCGGCAATTTGGTCTGTGCAAGATCTATTCTTCCTGAAACCTGCCTGATTGTCCCTTAGTTGACCATCTACGGCTTCCTTAATTCTTTCAAGCAGGATGCGAGTAAAGACTTTTCCCGGAATTGACAGCATTGTTATTCCTCTGTTGTTGTTGCAATTACTTAAATCTCCTTTCTTAGGTATTTTAACTAGATGACCTTCTTTCCAATCATTTGGGTATTTTTCTTCTGTCCATATCTTTTCGAATAGTCCATGTAGAATGGTTGACGAAACCTTGCTATCCGCTTTCAGTGCTTCTGGAGGAATATAATCCGGTCCTGCAGCCTTGTTGGAATTAAGCAAACTTACAGCATTTTCTATCTCCTCTAATGTGGGTGGTTCACAGTTGATATCTAAATCGTTCCTAGCTGGTAGAATTTCTGGTGGTTCGATTGGTGGGGGCCTGTTTAAAAGTGATTCAAAATGTTCCACCCATCTTGTCATCTGTAACTCCTGGCTAAAAATGGTGTTACCCTCAGCATCCTTGACAGGCATCTTGGTGTTCTTCCTCTTTCCGGCGAGTACTTTAGTTGTCTCATTAAGAGTTCTCATATGTCCGCCTTGTGCTGCCTTTTCTGCTCTCTCAGCTAACTCATTCGCGACGGCTTCCTTATCATTTTTAATACTCCTTTTCACTTCCTTTGCTGCATCGGAATATTCTCTTTGTGCTGCTTCCTTTTCATTGCGAGTTCTGCTGTTGTTGACTGCTGCTTTCTTCTCCCTCCTCTCACTTATCCTGTTCAGGGACTCTTGGCTAATCCAGTCCTTGTGTTTGTAATCCTTTTCCCCAAGCACTTCCTTGCATGTTGAAATGAAAGAATCCTTGACTTGACTCCAGTATGTTTCCATATCTTCATCCAGGTGTTCGAGGGGTTGAAATCTGTTTTTTAGCGTGATGCCAAAGTCTGTTATCTTGTTACCCTGTAAGAGATTAACCTGGAATTTAAGTCTTTTGGTTGTAGGGTTCCTAGAATAACGCTTGAGTTTTTATTGGAATGCTGCTATAACAAGGTGATGGTCTGATCCAATGTCAGTTCCTCTAAACACCCTCACGTCTTGCAATGAGCGTCTGAATTTCCGGGATATGCATATTTGGTCTATCTGGTTCTCAGTGCCTCCATCTGGTGATACCCAGGTTGCCTTGTGTATACCTTTGTGTGGAAAGATTGTTCCTCCAAAAACCAAATCATTTAGAGAGCAAAAATCTGCAAATCTTTCCCCGTTGTCATTCATTACTCCAAGGCCCTGTTTTCCCATAACTTCCTCCTAGCTGCTGTTGTCTGATCCAACCTTCGCGTTTCCATCCCCCATTATGATGTTGACATCTTTGCGAGGCAACGTCTCTGTTATTCTTTGGAGCTGGTCGTAAAACTCCTCTTTGTCCTCCTCACTAGCGGCGTTTGTTGGTGCATACAGCTGTAATATATTGATGTTGATTCCTCTGTTACTGGATGATAAGGATGCCAATAGGAGTCTTGATCCATGTGCCTCCCAACCCCTCAATGTCCGTTGGGCTCTCTTGCTTAGAATAATTGCAACTCCCTCTTCATGGATTCCTTCCTCCTTTCCTGAAAATAAAACAAGTTCTCCTGATCGGAGTTTTTTCTGTCCGGATTGTATCCAGTGGGTCTCGCTGACTCCTAGTATGTCCAGCCTGTATCGCTGCATTTCTCTTGTAGCTTGAACGCATTTTCCTGCCTCATACAGGGTGCGGACGTTCCACGACGCAATTCGGAGAGACCTGGCTGATGATGAAGGTGTCCGGTCAGAAAGGTCCTTTCGGCTTTCCCCTCTGGCCATCATAAGCTCTGGCGCACTGTCAGAATCTCCATCCTCACCCAGGGTAGAAAGAAGCGGTTGACTATCTGTTCGTGTTTCTGTAACAGAGCCTTTTTTACGGGGTGGGGTTGTTAACCCCATACCCCAAACCCGTTACTTGGATGACCAGGCGACACACTTTTCGGGGATCCTCCCTGATGCGTCTTGGTCGCCTCTTACGACGTGCGTGACGCACAGCAGCGGGCCTAATATTCTTTGCACCCCCAGACTAAATCTGGGGCCCCGAGCGCCACACGTAACAATATATTATGTTAAAAAGTTGAAATACCATAAAAGTTTTGTAAATGTTTAGAATTATGGTTTTATCTTTTAGCAACATAATTAAAGGCTTAATGTCAAAGGTGAGTTGACGAGGACATCAATGGATAGCAAGGGAAATAGAAAGTGACATCCACTTAAAATTATCTCTGTAGAAAAGTTTTTTTTTTATTTTATAAGACATTTTAATATAGTTTGGATAGTTATCTACGATTGCGCTTCCAAGGAAAAAGAAATGCGCCACATTTGTCTCCGAAAAACGTAAAGTGACTTCAACGAAGGCCCAAACCTCAGCAGGTAGTTCTGTAATTCTACTAAAATAAACAATTATTATTCTTCAGCAACTATCTGGTCAACATTTTAAACTATTTTCTACTTAGTTCATGTTAATTTAGTGCTTTTTGTATCCATTAGGTTTCGACGCACAAGATTCACCAAAAATGCATTAAGAGATAGAAAAGGGAAATAAAGATAGAAAGAGAGAGAGAGAGAGAGAGAGAGAGAGAGAGAGAGAGAGAGAGAGAGAGAGAGAGATGGGAGAGCAGAAAGAGGAAGGAAGACAGATGTACAAAAGCAGAGAAAGAGGGAAGGTAGACTCAATAGAGTGGCAGAAATAAAAGAATAGGAAAAATGCTAGTCGTTTGAGCTTAAGAGGCTTTAGAAGATTCAAGACATATCTATGTGAGATGTTTTATTTTTTCTATACAAAGTCAAGTAATAATCATTTCCGACACTCTCAAAGCAGCAGTGTCGAGCTAGCTGTTATTTTAAGGGGCGCCATCTCTATAAACTCAAACCAAAATGCAAATTAGATTGACATAAAGCACCACCGTAGAATTATAGTAGGAACTCAAAACGAGAAAATCTGACATCCAATCAGTGGTCCATTTTCAAGGGGCTCACTGAATGATTTTCCCGTGTAACGGGATGGCCTTATGGATATTTTTCTTGCCCGGAGTTGTGTCTATTGCGTAAGTGAATACTCTCTACGCAAACAAAGCATCTGACTTTAGAATCTATGTAGACAGTAGTGGAAAAGAGCTGATACTTTTTAATGAATTTTTTTTTCTTGAGGTCCCTCCTGCGCGGCACAATCACACTAGATGTAGATCTAGTATACTTTAAAATGCAGGCAAAATACATAATGGATTATTTTTTTTGGGTGAGTTATATAAAAATTGTTTACATTAAAAATTCGTTAAGGAAAGCATTAAATAATTAGAACTTATACAAATCTGTTTTATTTTAAATGTTCATGTTTTGAAATTTGCATGGCCAAATTTCACGTAAATTAGTTAATTAGGGATGTCAAGGATTTTTTTTAAACTTCCCAGAAAAGCTGGCCTTTAACACGCGTATTCCTAAACATAGCCCGGGGTTGAGTAAGTTAATACCCTTTCTTCTTGAAGTTTAGTAAAAAAAAGTCTAATAAAATATGAAGCAATTATGTTATCTATACATATGAACACAACTGGTAGAAATAGTCAATGTGTCCTTTTCTTTTAAAACTTTTTAGTTACTGGTCGATACACTTTATCGTTTAAGGTTCCTTATCATAGAGATTGGTCTAAGTGTTGTCAAACGCATTGGTTTAAGAAGGCCTTCATACCTTCTTTTTTGACTATTTTATGCAGCGTCTGTGCCAGATCACTCAAGAGAAAGACTTGCCTCTACATCTCTTGTATTGTATAGAGCCAGAGGTGACCTCATACTTTTTCTCTTTACTAAAACTGCAAACAATCAATGATATTTTACATCACCGATCACGACTAGTGGCCAAATCTTAGCCTTAAAGCTCGTAATCGTAATCATGTAGAGGAGATTTAAGCATTTTAATCAATCAAATTAAACAAATGTACAAAGTCACTAAAAAAATTTTAAAAAAATCAAATTCAGACATCTCCAGCTGAGAAGTATCTGATTCACACACAAAAGCAGAAGACGCTCGAGTCTTAATTAAATTGATCTTAAGAACAAATCACACCTGAGTTACGTGTTATTCTTACCTGCACTGATGTACAGAGAACAGAGGAAAATAACACCACGACCAGATAGAGTGACGCTAGTGACAGGATATTCTGTTGGACAAGAGATGTCCATGGTGACTCTGTTTATCTCGGCTGTATTGGATTCTGGACACTGTGTGCTGTTCGAACTCTCATTCCAGTATGAGATATTCACCGTGATGAGGTGAGCTGTCGAAAAATAATGCGAGAAATAAATTTATTGACTAAACCAAGTAATGAAGAAAATAGCAAAGGAAAAGAAAAAAATTCATGTTCACTGCCCAAACAACTACTTTCAAAGAGATTCTACAACGCACGAGAGCAAAATGAATAATAGGTATAATTGAAGAATATAGAAATCCTTAAAACCACTGGGACCAGTGAATGTGTTTAACAAACTGTACTGTAATTAAAGCCTCAGGTATAGGTAAGAGCGTGAGCTAGTGATTAACTTTTGACTGATTCTCTGGACATAACAATGTGACAGAATTTCTCTTTGTGCTCTCACGAAGGTGTAAACCGTTTTCTTGTCAGTTTAGTCTGCTCGCGTTATGTCGGTCTGAATTAAAATCAAAATCCTTATAATTATTTTCTCTTTTAACCAAACATCGAATGGGAGCGACAAAAGTGACAACTGATTGTAACTTATGGAGGATTCATAGTCTTTATTAAATGAGCATTGGATTCCTAAATCAGGCAAAAGTGAAGAAACCACACGACATGTATCTGCGTAAAGTTAAGACATCAATAGCAACGAAATCATCATAAATATCTGATTTCGTTTTGAATTTGTATCCAATTGTACACATATTTTCCTATGCATTTTTAATTTTGATTTGCTTGCTTCAAATTATTATGATGCAATCATTGCATCGAATAAGTCTGGTAACCTTTCTCATTTTTTTTTCTTTTAGAGCTTGGTTTTGAATAACGGCTTATATCAGCACAATCATGCTACGCAGAAAATCTAAATCATATGGGTCCAAAACTTAGGTAATTGTACAAACTGTAAAGAAAACATAGACCATTTACCTGCATCCATGGCCACAACTCTGAGCCAGGTGAGAGGGATGGGCGTGTCCAGTGTGACAGTGACAGACCGGAGATTCTCCCTGTTACAGGTTGTGTCTTTGTTGTCTGTTAACCAACTTGAGTTGAAGTGTCCATTGACGGTAAAACCCATCCGTGCTAAAGTGGATGTATTAAAACCATGATAAAGCAAGCAGAGGCACGCTTACTGATTGTCCTACAATTCATCTTTGCTTCTTATAAAAAGTGTGTTTAACTTTCACCCACCTCTCGGTTTTTTTTCTTTTGTATCCTCTCTCTCTCCCTCCCTCTCTCTCTCTCTCTCTCTCTCTCTCTCTCTCTCTCTCTCTCTCTCTCTCTCTCTCTCTCTCTCTCTCTCTCTCTCTCTCTCTCTCTCTCTCTCTCTTTCTCTCTCTCTCTCTCTCTCTCTCTCTCTATCTCTCTCTCTCTCTTTCTCTCTCTCTCTCTCTCTCTCTCTCTCTCTCTCTCTCTATCTATCTATCTATCTATCTATCTATCTATTTATCTCGCTCTTTTTCCTCATCAATTTTTTCTCTTATGTCAAGTGTAAATTGTTGTATTACTGTGCCCCAAAAAGCGCAATCCTTTGATAAACAACAGCAACAGATAAAGCAGCTACACTGCCACTAACGGGTGCTATAAAGTTTTAAAACAATAGAGTACGAAGTCTGAACTCAGAATCTCTGTTTATGTGAATGCTTTTCTTTTTTACTTAAAGACGAAAAGCATGGTAACTCGTTAAGCAGAGCATGAACCTCCCACTAAGTTGCGTCGCGTGGGTTGGAAGTTGTGTGGGGCTGCACAGCACCATCTAAACTAAAAAAACGACTCTGCTGAACCATGACGCATTTTTTCGACTTCTACACAACTTACGTACTGCAATTGTTAAAATTTGTCGCTTATTCAAAAGAAGCGATAGCCTGCAAGTGTACAATAATTATGTATATGCAAGTAAAACAAACTTACCTTCCATCGTTAAACACATGTTGTGCTTCTCAGTTATTCTGGGAATCACTTTTTGGTTAAAGAGATTATCCTTCATAAAAATATCCTCATGAACAACCAAAACATACTAGGCATTCAGTCTGTCTTAAGAAGTTGCATTTCCTGCAAACAACAATGTATTTAAGCGCATTTTACGCCCTGTCTGGTGCTGCTGTGTGGACTGGCTTTGTCAATAAAATTTCTAAAACTTTACTGACTTTTAGGTATGCGTCTTAACTTGTATTGTTTAATTAAAGGTTTGAATAAAACTTGTTGACTGTCGATCTATGCTCGGACTGGAAGCTTTCGTTTTAATAAAGAGCCGCGCTTCTATAGAGAACACTAACCTCTGTGACAGGGAAAGTTTCAATCACTCATAGGATTGTTGTGAACATGGGTTTGTATCTGCTTGAATGAAGGTTTTGTTTTGTTCTTAAATCAATTTAGATCTACAATTAAAAGATCCACCAATTTTTTTTTTGGAAATGGTTTGGCATGAGCGTTATGAGAATGCCACACACGTCATATATATTTGCTAGTGGTAACAATCTTTCATTTTATATAGCAGAAGTAAAATCATAAATTGAATGTTTTGCGTTAGCACCAGTTATATGCCTGTTGAGGAACTGTTTGAGGAGTATGCCAGTGTGTGCAAATGTGTCTTTAGAAAAGATAAGAAATACTTAGTTTTTAACTTTGAGTCCTGCAATGCCTTGAGAATTCAAAAGCTTCTTGCTTTGTTTTTTTTTTTTTTCATAAAATTTATGAACTTTGAATTTCGGCCAAGCTGTCTAAAACTGACTTCCGGTAATTATTCTCAACTTAAGAGACGACAAGACCGAAAGTTCCCCCAGGTCTCCCTCTGCCAGGAAAACTTTTGTCGGACACGCTTCGGAGGTGGACAGACGAGCGTTGAGGCGGCGGGTCAGTTTGGAAAAATGAAATTCACCTACGGGATATCTGTCAATTTCGGGACATTTTGTGTTTCCTGATCATAACAAAGAAAGTAATGTGCATTCAGGCCTGTCTGAAAATGGTGCCACTCATAACTGTTCCACCGACATAAGCTTGAGCTGCCAACTTCTTGTGTAATTCATAAGAAGCCAACGCATCTACTGCAACCTTTGGGACGCCAGACTCAGTGCTATCATCTACGTCTATGAATTTAATCTTTCAACAAGAGCGCTGCCTTCCACTAATCTTAATGTTATCACAAATCTGATCTAGTTGAAACATCGGGTGTTTCAAAATGTTCAACGGTAATGAAATTAGCATTGTGCCTGAATATTGTCAATGTCACTCCATGTATGAATGTCAAGAAACTCATTTTGAATCACCTTTGATCTGTATTTGTGGGCAATCGATGTATCTAGGTGTTGATATTGATGTAACAAATGCACTCAAGGTGGTATGCTGTTTAGGTGGGAAGCAGATTTATTGTGACTATTGGCTTTACCTACAAAGAGTTGAAGCGAATATGGTTTTGGCAATATCTAAGTAAATGGAAGGGTACGAAGCAGCAAAATATAGGGAGGGGGAACTGAACTGTGAAACGGCTATCTGATCTGGACATTGTCTAGCGGGGAGTGGCCAGGGCAAGACAGGAGGTAAGGACGTAGAATTTTCAAAGCTCCTTCCATAGCCAAGACACCCAACTTCAAGGCAATATGCAGACTAAGGTGAGTATACTTTCACTATTTTATTTACATCCAGATCTAGATTTAGTCATGTCTATAGTTTGAACATAATGGTTTGTGTCACATAGAGCGAGATGTGATAGGAACAAACGAGGATACTAAATTGTGCGAACAACAGGTCGGAGCTGCTTCCACGTTTGCTTCTATTTTTAAATATGTATTTATTTTATTTCATTTAATCTTTAATTGCATCTTGCGACATTAAAAAATATTATTTTATACCATGCGACTCACCATATTGACAGGCAGGTCCAAACCAGTCCTGGTGACAGCCTGAGCTACAGGAACCATCGTGTTTATCACATTGAGCAGACCTTGCACAGTGACACTGGTACTGGCAGTCGGGACCGAACCAACCGTTGGTACAGGACGTTTGGGCTGGACAGCAAAATGTTCCAGAGTTAAATCATGAGAAGTAAACTCAACGGTGTAGGGCAAGGGAGAAGCACAATGTAGGGAAAAGTAGAATGGGTTGGCAATGTTTCACCGGCTTTCTGAAGTTTAAATAATTTAAAAAATAAATAGACTGGTGTGGATGGTTAGCAGTGATTGAAACATGTCAATATCGAGCACCTTGCTCCTGCCTACATCTAGATTCTATGGTCCTAACGATTTGCTGTTTTCAGGTTTCTTACGACTACGGATTTTTACGGTAGAAAGTTAAACTAGGATCTTTAAACTGACGTGTGGGATTATGGGATTTTCTTTTCTTGTGGAAGTAAAAGAAACCGACTGATTCTGCACTTTTCCAATTTGTTTTAAGCCTATTTAAACACTGATAAGGAAGCTGCGAATGTTCGACTTAAGCGCATAAATGTGCAATGCCGTGTGCGAATTCTTAGCCGCGCAGTAATTTAAATCTGACTTTGTTGGACTTTTTTTTTAATCTATAAATAGAATTTGATTTTATAAAATTACTTAAATGTTCCTATTTTAATGTATTTTAGAATCTATTAAAAGTCTCATTAGAAAACCATGATTTCCCGCTAAAGAGCCCAAAGTTAGCAATTCATAGGTGCTCATTTAATTATCTACTTACTTGATAATGCATGTTGAAATGATCTATAAATAGGTTTTAATTTGAGGAAATTATCAAACTTTTCTAAGCGAAACCTTCAAATGCTTGGTGCGTGTGATGGTTTTTCGAACAGACAAACTTAAGACCCATATGTACAGGTTTGTGTTTGATAGCCACGGATAAAGAGTCCAAGCCAGAGTAGAAAATGTTTAACTTTTAGCACGTGTTCGAACAATATATTAGAGCAATATTTATTTCACAAAGGATGCAGATGAACTGAACCTATTAAAACTACTCGCAAGTGCACGTGCCCTTAAGCTGCGACCTTTAAACAATCAAATCTGCTTTTTTATCAAGAGATTGCAGCTGAAGGGCACTTGCACTTGCGAGCAGTTTTAATAGGTTCAGTTCATCAGCATCCTTTGGGAAATAAATATTGCTCTAAGATAATTGGTGTCCTTGATGTCCCTAGGGTGTGATGCAAATTTTAACATGTTATGACGAGTAGTTTATCTCTGTGGGTGAAAAAAGTCATGTTTGTGAAGGCAGGTAAGTTAATTACCTTAAAAATCCAAGCGCTTTTATGCAAATACTAAATATATTACATATTTACGAATACTGCTAATTGTCTTTACAATTTAAAACAAAAATAATGTTGAACGATGGTATTTTCTTCCATTAATGGAGACGTAAACCTCGCCTAGCTGTAAAAATTCAGTCTTGATCTCTGCAAAAAAATCTACTCGTACCGATGACAAACTTTGATCGTATAAGGAACGTCAAGCTAACAGTTGGACACAATACTAAAATGTATCTGTTTAATTTTGATGCTATAGACATTTTTACATGAGACAAGGAAAGATAATCCGTAAAATCGACTTAGTTGATGGTTCTCTTCCTTCATTCAGTACATGGTATTTCAACAGACGGTATCTTCGGTCAGACCGGTTTATTTTAATTTCAACGTCCTTTACATAGTATATGTAGACAGTATCTTCAGTCAGACCGGTTTATTTTAATTTCAACGTCCTTTACATAGTATATGTAGACAGTATCTTCGGTCAGACCGTTTTATTTTAATTTCAACGTCCTTTACATAGTATATGTAGACAGTATCTTCGGTCAGACCGTTTTATTTTAATTTCAACGTCCTTTACATAGTATATGTAGACAGTATCTTCGGTCAGACCGTTTTATTTTAATTTCAACGTCCTTTACATAGTATATGTAGACAGTATCTTCGGTCAGACCGTTTTATTTTAATTTCAACGTCCTTTACATAGTATATGTAGACAGTATCTTCGGTCAGACCGTTTTATTTTAATTTCAATGTCCTTTATATAGTATATGTAGACAGTATCTTCGGTCAGACCATTTTATTTAAATTTCAACGTCCTTTACATAGTATATGTAGACAGTATCTTCGGTCAGACCGTTTTATTTTAATTTCAACGTCCTTTACATAGTATATGTAGACAGTATCTTCGGTCAGACCGTTTTATTTTAATTTCAACGTCCTATACATTGTATATGTAGACTAAAAAGGCATTAAACTCACCGCCGTTAATAGTCAATGAAAAACTTATCACTGTAAGAACTATCAGGGTCACTTGATGAAGGAAACACATTTTGGATACTGGAACAAATTTCCCGACTGCGGTAATCATCTGGGTTAAAATCTAACTCATAGACAGAATTGCTCGCCCATAATCTATCGCTCTAAGAGAACCGTAGCAGGCAATTAGAACTGTTTTATGCCTTTAATTGTAAATGATATGGGTTATTTTCATTATATTGTCACGTGAATTGAACCGAGTAAAAACCTACTTGATCACTTTAAAAAAAAGCACTCTTTAAAATGACAAGAATAAATTCATTTTAATCTTTTAACAGCATAAACATCACTAATTAGCTTTTTCCTTTTTTATTTAGATTATTTTTTTTATTTTGCGTGCTCCCCAAAATAAAAAAGGCTTGTTTAATACAACTGTTTCGAGCAACTGTGCGTTTAGTAGACAAAGCAAAGAATCAAAATCTTGCAGCGCTCAATTTCCATAGAATTACAATGGCTCTCTATACGCCGGAGGATTATTTACTGGATATACTTTATGTTTTTATCACTCGCTGTATCCTTCTCGAAGTTTCTTTACATGCTAACCTAAACTCCTTCCGTGTATCTGAATCTGTATGTACATATCAATATGATTATTACATATCTATAGCTTTTATAATTTGTGCATTTGTTCAAAAGGTTAAATTTATTTGCTGAATGAGAGAATTAAAAACAAATTCTACACTGCACATTCCTGTGAACTCTGAAGTCAAATCAGTTCGAAAAAAATCACTGTCTTTACAAGCACAGAATATCTGGAGTCTAAACAGTGACGGGCCTAATCAGTATAGGCAAATGGAAAAAAAACAGAGATGGGAAAGATATTATTTCCTAACTTACAACAGGGATGTGGTTTAGAATCTTGCTGGTTATTGAGAGCAGCCTTTGTCTTGAGAGTTTAGTACTGATTGTTTGACACGATATACCTCGAGGTCAATCTTTATTTCT
The DNA here is from genome assembly GCA_033675545.1 of Elysia crispata. Lineage (NCBI taxonomy): Eukaryota > Metazoa > Mollusca > Gastropoda > Plakobranchidae > Elysia > Elysia crispata. Next base: position 24,743 of record JAWDGP010001838.1, read on the forward strand.
TTTACTTTTTGATCTGTCAAATTGCTATGACCTTGGCGTTCATATCCGAAAGTAGAACTGGTTTAAGGTTAACTTGTGGACTGGCTGCATGAACGGTTGCTAGGTAACCTAGTATGTATCTTTATCTATACCTCTTCCTCTCCTTGTTTCTGCCTTCATTTTCATCTTCCTCCTTCTACACTGTCTTTTAGTGCTTCCTATTACGGCTCTCTCTATACATAATATTGTCTTCCCTCCTCTCTTTCTCTCTCTTTCTATATCTATCACACACACACACACACACTCTCTCTCTCTCTCTCTCTTTCTTTGCACCCGGAATGCATTATTCAATAGTTGAAATTCTCTTTTATATTTTTACCCACTCCTTTCCTCCCTCTAATCTCCCTGCCTCTCTCTATCGTTAGATATAATGTCTTTTTGTCTCTTTCAATAACAATTCCCCCTCCCAAATGATCTCTCATCATTCCCTTATTATTATTATCCCCGTTTATACGTTTTCTCCCTTCTCTGCCTTTTTCCCCACACTATCTTATTTTCGATCTGTCTCCTTATGTTTGAGGTTTTAAATTTCTGATCTTTTAAGATTAACTGCTATCGCCGTATGTTTTTTTTTTCTTCATTTTCGGTTTTCCTTACTCCAGACCTTAAATATCTATACTTGCTAAATCTTACAATTTCATTCTTTGACTCTTTTTCACAATCTTTCTATATCTCTCTTTCTCTTTCTTTCTTTCTTTCTTTATATCTCTCTTTTTCTAACTTTCGCTATTTTTCTCTCTTCTTTTTTATCTTTCTATGCTTCTATATTTGTCTCGCTATCTATAAACACACGTGTGAATCACCATCATAATTATTTCACATTATTGAGTTAGTTCAATTATCCTGGTTTACCTCAACTTCCAAGTTGAATCTTGATTACACAAAGTGTTCTCTCTATTATTGACACTTTTAAGCATAACATATACGATGTTACTGTTACTAAATGTGCTCACCACTAAATGACATAAAAATCAACAACACTATCTAAATACAAGTTTTATGGACATCAAACCAAATGCATCAGTAAAAGGAGTATGCACACTCGTTTTGGAAATAAGTTATTTACTAGTAGTA
>JAWDGP010001840.1:0-17500 GCA_033675545.1 Elysia crispata
AAAGTAGAATGTAAGAGATGGAAGGAGAGAGACAGAGAAAAAGTGATTGAGAGAGATAGACAGACAGATAGACAGAGAAAGATAGCTATTTGCCCCCTAGTTATTGTATTTTTTTAGAAGTTTATTTTGTCACCTGCAAGTGAATCTTTGCTTTTTAAACTTCTTTTTATCCAACTCTTGTGCCTGATGAAAGCGTGAAGCTGACAGCTTAAGAATTATATATTTTTCGTATATACGCGTAATTATTACATCGACTTTTGGATTAGACTTTAAATGTTATAGGCAGAAAGAAAGCAAGTCTTTACGTATCTCATTTTTAAAGGCATAAAAAATCCTAGCCTATCATTTTAATTTTCTCACATTTATAGTCGAAACTCTGTTTTTTCCACTCATTTTAAACTCATTTATTATAATAACTTTTTCGTTTTCCATTTCGCAAAAACATCAATACGCTCAACGATAGACGTTAGAAAGACAAAAAAAAATTATGAAAGAAAAGTAATGAAACTGTGTGACTTTGGTTTGAAAGAATTGTAATTAGCTCTGTCAGTCTTTTTCTCATATAAATTGATGAGATAAATAATTCACCAGATTAACAAGAAGCCACAGAAAAAAAGTAATCATTCTAACACTCTGCCGTTCACTAAATCCCTTCTTTGTTTCCTTGACTTTTATCTTCCTTTAGGTCGAGCCTATCGAATTCTTAGACTACAAGGATAGGGCTGGTGTTTCAAGGACCGGCCTAGAAGAGGCGAACGAAGAGTTGAGCATAAAATATCTTGTCAACGAGGCGTCATGCTACGCTGAATTCACCTCTCTATCCAACATCTACGGTGCCAAATGGGCTTACATCCTCTCGGATCATAAGGACTGTGAGTCAAATTTTATAAATTTAAGAATTAGTTTACTTAAAATATCATCTTCAATTTGCCAATATTTACAAATTGAAGAAAGTAAGGATCACTTCTAAACAAAACACAAAAACAATGATACAATGATGGATAAGCCAACGTCCAACCTTGAAGATGGAGAATAACGAACATGAGAAATGACCATTAAGAGTTTTGATCTTATTTCTCCTTCTTTTATTTCGGTTGATCGTTCGATAAATTTTACATGTTCTTTCGTTTGATTTTTCAGTGACGGCCGAAGACGCTGAACACATCCAAGCCACTCTAAAACAATTTGAAGAGGATGACTGTTCTGCTTGGGGTGTCTAGGCGTTTCGATAGCTACCACCAAAGCACACAGGCGTAACAGACTAATCACATCGGTGGTCGATGCGTTGGTTCTTGTTTACAAACTTATATAGCAACTAATAAAATGTAATTTAAAAAACAAATATTGTAAAAAAAAAAAGCTTGAGGGTATGTTTCGTTATGTGTGTGCAAGGAGTTCTTAAGAAATAGATAAAGAGAAGAAGAATAAGAAGAACAAGAACAACAACAACAACAACTGCAACAACAAGAACAAGAAGAACAAGAAGAGCAAGAAAAAGAATTAAAAGAACAATAAGAACACGAAGAACAAGAACAAAAACAACAGCAACAATAACAATAGTAATAATTGTCGTAGTCAGCACACGTTATTGGTCATCTAAAGATAACGTTCTTATAGATTGGATTTTTATCACATAATCTATTAAATTAGATATCTATTAAAATATTTAAACTCTAATCCGAAGTCATATTACGACTGAACACTTATATTGTTTGTTTGTGTGAGAAGAGAGTAAACAATCATATCATGCGATTTTATCTGAGTGAGAGAGTACTCAATAGTCATTATGAAAAGTTGAGACAGAAACTAAGTCAGTGCACCTGTAACCCTTGAAGACGACAGTCAGATTTAGAGAGTAGACTAATTGCAGAAATGGCTCTTCGGTAGCTTTGAGCTCTACACAATACATAATATTTCACCTCTGTGATAGAGAGTATTATATAGTCCTCTAGACTAGTTTCCGTCCAAGAGTTATTATTGATTCTAGATCCTGCATTTTCAGACATATAATCTGAGGTTTCATGATGCAGCAAATGTTCAAGTTTAAATATTAATGGATTCTGCTATGAGATTTTACTTGTTAAACAGCAAATGGATGAAGTGATAAAAGTTTCACTATTTCAGTCTTATGAAATTTCTCAATGATGCTTACTAACCTTATCATTAGTCATTACTGATTATCCATTGCCTAAGAAAGCACAAAACTATAAAATCTAGATTTTATACTACCGTGCTTTACTCACATTACATTTTTCTTCCTGGTTATGAATTTGTTTGCTGTGAAATATAGGAAGAAGATATGTTGAACTTTACCTTCTATCATAGTCATGTGGCCTACATTTCTTGGATATTAAAGAGACCACTGAGTTTTACGGTAGAGTTTTGTCATCTTTATACCTGTACCGTATCATAGCGACAATAATAACTACAATAACAAGACAAAAAAAAAGGCGGCCAAGAGGGGGCGTAAATCATGAGAAAAAAACGAATATTTTTTTAATGAAGATATTAAAGAAGAAAGAAAGAAAAGAAAAGAAAGAGAAAAAAGCTGAAATCTTTCTATGAATTTTGTAGGGAATGTCAGTCCTCAAACCTATGTTTGTTGTTCCATGGGAAAGAGTGGATGTCGAATAATAAGCGCCGATTACATCTATTCTAATTGGACAGTAATAACTGTTTGGGTTTTCCTTTAAACATACTGCCTATTCGTGGGTTTCATCTAACATTAAGTTGATAACATAAGTTGATATGATTGCCTTCAAATTCCTCAGCAACTGATGATAGAAAGGAAATAAGATTTAATTTATTTAACTAATTTTGCTCCAAACAGCTAAAATCGGAAACACATTAAACGTCATAAGATTTACTGTGGTAAAGGGAAAAAATTTGTTGCAGCTTTCATTATAAATAATAATGATCTTAATTATGAACTTAAATCGAGCATTCATAAAAATTAATCATTAAAATCCTGGAATTTAATACCGGGTATCCTTTCCAGCTCATAAGAATAATATCTGAAATGTGACTCTGTTACACAAGTTTAAATTGCGGAAAAGAGTGAGGTGATTCGATCCTAACATGTATTTGGATGCTCACCACCACGCGAGTGACAGTACAAGTTGACATGAAGACTGGATCCTGCTACAAGTTACCCAGAAAATCTGCGACTGCTAAGTGTCTTTGAAGTCACCTGTTTCTCAAGTTCTGTTTTCATACAGAATAACTAATTAGCTTTGATTGTTATTCTTATCAAAACTGAAACTCATTTCAATGCATTGGCAAAGTGTAGCTAGTTGCAAAAAAAAAAAAGATGATTGCATTACTCATAGTAAAAGATCTACTGAAACTTACAATTTGTCTTAGACCTGCCTAACAGAGCATTGTCTTTGAAAAACAAACTGCTGTGTGAAGACGGTGTGTTTTTCTGTAATTTTCCAACATACTTGCCTTTTCATTATGTTGTGTTTAAGACCGAAATATTCTTGAAGGACTGCATAGTGCGTCCTCTGCTGCAAGAAGGCTGTTTTGCAATAGTTCAATGCATATCCACAGTCCATTATAAACAACTTTCTAAAATAGTAAACTTTTGGATTACATCATAAAACTTTCTCTTCCCTGGCAACAGATTTGCAAAACATCAATTTCACGTGAAAACTGCTTCTAAATTTTAAATGTGCCAAAGTTGTTCCTAACTGTAATGTTTGCAGGAAATTAGCTGAAAGAGTGTATCTTGAAATGTTCAGACGATCTCTTTCTTCATTCCTAATCTCTTTTTCTTCAAAGCGAATCAGGTCGTTTGCATTACTTATTTGAGACATAATTTTCTTTGCTGTTTCTCAATGTGGTTAATGACTGAAAGAATCAGAAGTTTATATTGGACCTCTTTTTCAACTTTCCCTTTTATAAATGCCTCTACTTGCCCTCTTATTAGCTTTATTGCTAAATTTTGCAAGTTTTTTTTTCTTTGTACTGTTTGATCCAAAGTAGTATGAGACAATTTGCTGCAAGAAGGAATATGATTGGGTTGCTCTGTCATACTTTATCAAAATCTTTGTTTTTGCATATTTACACTGTAATTCCTTCTAAGTTTTCAGGCAATAGCTATATTTTAAGTTGGTTTTGCTTTTTGAGCTTTGTGAAGATCGCCGATCAATCATGGAATTTGATAAAAAATTTTACAATACTAAGCAACCTTGCGATGAACAAATTTTGCAAATGTCTTGCATGAAACATGAAGTTTCACGCCATCTTTGCCGGCTCTCTATTAGTTTTGACTACTGTTTGACCTCTCCTTTCAAATGGACTGAGCTATCTCAACTTCATGTCCATTAATCTTCAACATTTTTTAGATGTTTTACATCAGTTTCTTGCAGGTATGCTGTAATTATGAATCTTTTGAAAAAAAAAATCTTATGGACCCTCTATGTTTTAGTTAGATATACCTTTGCATCCCCAAAGTCATGAAGTGTTCTGGTAGGTCATCTTGTGATCTCTGTGTTCAGCTAGATTTCCACTGGTTTCCCCACGCCGCATTCGCGGAGGAGGAAGAGATATTTCATGTACCCTGGATGGCCGTCATTTAAGCATAGAACAAGGCATTTCTATGCTATCAATGCATTTTTTAAATTACAGTTGGGCAACTTCTTCTTAAATAGTTGAACTTTCAGTTTGACGAAAAGTATTTCCAACTTTCAGTTTACATAATTATATTTTGCTTTAGCCAGCTTTCTTCTTAGATGAATTTCTTAAATTCTTAATCAGAGAAGGGTCCTTATGGTACATACTGCTGAAATTGATTTCAGCATCTTTTCCTTCACGTTTGTTTCTTAAGCAACAGAATCAGTTGTACAATTTACTTGCGTCAAATGTGAATTGTATTTTATGCCCCTGTGCATTTCCTTTGCATAACTGCTTCAGCTGTTTTGGACCAAGTACATTTCAAACTTACTCCTCTCAGACGGTATTAGTAAGTCAATGCCCTATTGGACCTCCAGCTTCACTCCATGCCATCCTTTCGTCGATCTCTAGTTTGCCCAAATGCCTGGTTGGATATGCTGTATCTCCATCATATGACCTATACACTATGGTAAGACTATGTGGCATGGCTGCTTCCACCAGGAATATAAATCATCTTTACATTATAATCGATGTCACTATTACCTTTATCACTTAAACATCATCATCATCATTGCGAACAACTCCATCACCCTCGCAGCTTTAGTTTTTAGATGCGATGATTAATTGTTATCTAAAGGTTATCACTTTGACTTTTTGTATTTTGAAAAGGAAAAATTTTGTCATTAGCCATAAAACTCCTATATATAAATATATATAATTATACCCTCAACAGAACTGGCAAAGCTTGATTTAGAAAATTAAAAGGAAAACAAACCCAAACCCAAACCCAAATATTTTTTCTCCCTCTATACATTCTGCCCTGATGTGTATCAAGTGTGCTTTGATCATGATTATGTCACGTAGTTTGAAAAAAAAACAACACATTTTTAACAAGCGTATAACATTCAGCTTCATTTGATTAGTCAGACACAATCAATTCAGTGTGCATCGTTTTATAATGCAGCTCATTCTTGTACCTTCACAGTCGCTAAACTCTTTGCATCTCGAAACAATGAGAGAACCCCAAGCTCTTTAATTTCAGTGTCATAGAATATGTAAGAAAGTGGCTACCGGTTCTAGACCTTTTGTCTTCAAACTTAATGTTTTTCAAATACTTTTAACTCATACACTCCTTGCTTGCGGCCTTGTTCTCAAACCTGCATGTCTACGTCTAGGCATTACTTTCAGACCTTCAAGTCTGGTAGGAAAATACATGTGGCTATAAATCAACTATTTTTACGAAATAAGCTCCGATAGAAAATTAACGTGACACTCAAGTATCTAAAATGTCACTCTAAGAAGAGGAGCACGTAAGCATTCCCCCCTCTCCGGAACCCTATCGAAGCCATCTGATTCAATTTCTCAATTTGCAAATTATAAGTCGCTAGACACCAATGACAACCAGCCCGCTATTCATGCCAAACATTCCGGCCTGAAACAAGAAGATAGCCACCCGCTTTGAACGAAATCAAAATAAAAGTAATTTTGAAGAATCAAAATCTATTTACACCCTATTCTTTCAAATATTAAATTTGTTATCACGAGGGTGTAAAAAAGAACATGCAGCTATGAATTTCGTAAGGCATTGGAACTTAAGGCACTGTTTTGTGTGATTCAAAGCCTTTTCATTAGAGCTTGAAAGGATATAAAAAGACTTGAAAAGTAAAGAATTAGCTGATATACAACCTGATGTCGCCATATAGTGCTGCTGTCGGCCCCCTGTTCGTCGGATCACATTGGAAGATGCGTTAGGAATCATCACTCATGGTGATATTATAATCAAGCTTCAGATGATAAATTAAAAAAGTTCGGTTATGTTACTAAAGAACGCATCATATTTCAAATAAATTTACAAACCAGCGTTCCTGTATTACAAGGCCAGTTTAAAAAACTCGCCCCAGGTACACGGAATCAGCTTGACCTTACCATTAGCCACTCCCGGCTTTCAGACCGACAGTGTTTACAAGCATATCAAGCCACCTGCGTACACGCATATAAAAAAAATACAAAGATATGAATGGAGGCAGACAGACAGACAGACAGCAGACACTGACAGAAATTGAGAGAAGCAAAGACAAATAGTGATTCTGAAAAAAAAATTGATAAAGAAATTGAAATAAACATTCAGGAAGATATATATATATATATAGAGAGAGAGAGAGAGAGAGAGATAGATAGATAGATAAATGGTGAAAGAGAGGAAGAGAGAGAGAGAGAAAGAGAGAGAGAGAGAGAGAGAGAGAGAGAGAGAGAGAGAGAGAGAGAGAGAGAGAGAGAGAGAGAGAGAGAGAGAGAGAGAGAGAGAGAGAGAGAGAGAGAGTCAATGTAGATCTAATTCGGTGTGGATTTCTTAGTCTGCCCGGCATTCTAGGTCATTGTCAGAAAGCAAATGGCAGGGCTTTTTTTTGTTGTTGTAATCTTATGTTTGAAATACGCTCGTAGGTGCTCTGTCAACCTCCCTTCTCTTCTACTAATCAATAAATAAAGCATGGTAGAAGAGGCCAGGTGACTCTGGAGTGAAGCGCTTGATTGGGCATTAGCGGCTATCGGTTTCGAAACCTGGCTTAACCAGTCAGGTATTATCTTATAAAGCAAGAACTCAAACAAAATTTAAACACCTTTTTTTATAACCCAACAGTGGTAAAAAAATATGTAGATTTTGATTAAATCTAACATCATGAACATTATTAGTTCTTGCATATATTTTTCATTTCGGTCTGAAGCTAGATCTGCTTTGGTATAAGCATGGAATATTTATGTCTAGCTTAGATGGATAGTATGCACATTACTCTACATTTAGCAGCAATAATTTAAAAGTAGACGTAACTTTGATCACCCGCAATTCTTTGAATACAGTGAATTTTGATGATATATTTATTTTCTTCGTCATTTAAATTGTGTTTCTGGAATGACACAAAACTGATAATATTGAAAATCCTGTGAGTTTTAAATCAGAGTTAATTTTCAAAAATTAAGTGTGTTTTCTTTAGTGACACGGATATTGTTATTCTTAGTCTGTGTTAGTAGCACTGACGGTAATCTCGGTTTCATAGTTTCCGCACTACACTCGGCAAAACATTGTAATTTCCAGACAGGCTGCTAGAATTTTGCATCTATCCGACTTGTGCTATTGTTACCCCCCAGTTACACACACACACACACACACTGCGATAGTAATATTAGTTCATTAAAAGTCTTTTTAACGTACTTGCCATCTGTTAATATACTTTTGTTTCAGTTTCTGATCTGATAAAATTAACAGCCTTAAAGCTGACACCATCATTGGTAACATATCAACTCTTCCACATCTGATATGTAGGTACTTAAGTTAAAGATAATGATTAAAATTTCACTTACGTGGTGGATTTTGCTCTCCACCGTATACAGGGGCATAACATTTAAAATTAATCAGAAAAAAATTAAAAAAAAAAAACTTCAGCGCCTGAAGCGCACTCTTATTAATGATTATATCAAATCGGGAACTTGTGAAAAATTATCTAAAAATTCCTGGAAAGAAAATATTGGAAACTGAAATCTGAAGTGCTTTGTGTTAGATTATGTAAAAAAAACCCTGTAATTTGACATTTTACAAAAGTTACATAACCAGAACTCACAAGTGTATCATCAGGGCGCCAGATGCTACATTGGACTGATACGCAGTAGAGCTTAGTTCGATCCCTGACATGACGGAAAGCCACATAGAACGAAAAAGATTCTACGACAAACTTAGAGGACGTAAAGCTAACCAAAGAATAACATAATATGAACGAAGCTGCAAATTGAAACTAGAACACAGATCATTCTAAAACTTAACGAGAATAGACGATTTCCGTAATTAATTTCATCGAGAGTTACCTTTCTTGAAAACCTGACAACCACAGTCTTGGTTCAAGTAGTTGGTTTTAACGCAGAGACTATTGTTCATAGATGGAAAAAATATTCGTTTTCTATCTTGACTCTGACCCATTAAAAATTTAGACCCCAACAGGTTACAAAAACTATAATCTGTCTGTCTGTCTGTCTGTCTGTCTCTCACTCTCCCTCTCTCTCTGTCTCTCTCTCTCTCCCTCCCTCCCTCCCTCCCATTCACTCATCTCGCACCCTCTATATCTATGTCTCTTCCTCCTCTTTCTCTCTCTCTCTCTGTCGAACTTCTTTTCGGCGCACACATACACTCTCTCTCTCTTTCTGTTTAGCTCTGTCTGTCTGTCTGTCTGTCTGCCTCTCTCTCTCTCTCTCTCACACACACACACTTTTTCTACCAATTTCTTTTTTCCCTCTAAAAAAACACACTCTTTCCTCCTATTTTCTTGTTCTTCTTGTTCTTGTTCTTGTTCTTGTTCTTGTTGTTGTTCTTCTTCTTCTTCTTCTTCTTCTTCTTCTTCTTCTTCTTCTTCTTCTTCTTCTTCTTCTTCTTCTTCTTCTTCTTCTTCTTCTTCTTCTTCTTCTTCTTCTTCTTCTTCTTCTTCTTCTTGTTCTTGTTCTTGTTCTTGTTCTTGTTCTTGTTCTTGTTCTTGTTCTTGTTCTTGTTCTTGTTCTTGTTCTTGTTCTTCTTCTTGTTCTTGTTCTTGTTCTTGTTCTTGTTCTTCTACTTCTCTCTTCTGTCTCTTTTACTATTTCTCCCTCTTCTATTGTCTTTTCTCTGTCTCAATCCATTTTCTTCCCATGTCTCTCTCAGTATTCTCCCTCTCTCTCTCTCTCTCTCTCTCTCTCTCTCTCTCTCTCTCTCTCTCTCTCTCTCTGACTGTCTCTCTCTGTCTCTCTGTCTCTGTCTCTGTCTCTGTCTCTCTCTCTGTCTCTTTCTTTTAGTTCCCTACCACAGAAACTCTAGGGTTGTGATCTCTTCTATTTGTTTTCTCTACTGGAAAGCAGTTGGAAACATTATTTTGGTTCAAACCTAAATCTGCGCTAAATCATAAAACTGTGAACATATCTTCTCTTACTTTGGATTAAGCTCTTACGATTTTTGCCTCAATTATGAGATTAGATACAAAAGGCACCGGCTAAAAGAATAACATTGTTATCAATGAAAAATTTACCTTATCCGGAGTGATAGAAACTAACATAGAAGGGAGAAGCATCAATAACAACGTAATATGATTTGATAGTATCCAAAACAAATTTTAAAATGAAAATTTAACAGAATTTAACCACCTCCCCCCAAAAAAAAACAAAAAACAAAAAAACAAAAAACACCCCCCCCCCCAAAAAAAAACAAAAAAAAAACAAAAAAAAAAAACAACAAAAAAACAAGTATAATCGAGGTCGAAAATTTAATAAACAATAGACATCACGTGAGCATCCGGTATTACGCCTTCATCAGACACAAAAAGAAGAACTGGACAAATTTGCAAAGGCCAGACAATATGAGAACTGATAGTAGCAACAATCAATAAAACATAATAACTCTCCCTAGCTTTTTTTAATTCCTAAGAAAAGAAAAATGAAGCAAGTTCCTAGACAGTAATCACTAAATAATTATCATGTTTGTTTTGGTTTTTTTTTTTTTACAAAAGTTATATTTTCATACCAGTTTGTGCTTTTTTATTTGTGTTTTTGGGAGGGGGTGAGACAGAGGTTACTTAGCTCCTTTTTTCTTTGTACGCTATAAAAAAGGGAAGGAAATTTTTCGAAAGGGTAGGTGCTGAGGACATTGATTGAATGGTACACATGACTGATTTAAAATCTGTGTTGGGAATATCGACCTATCTCAAGTTTCCAATGACAATGAATTAAGAAAATCCGCCCAGAGAGCAACTCTCATCTTCAAAGTAATAAGAAATTTATCATTATAGTTGTAGGACCCAGTGCAAGAAGGGCCTAAGTGCCAAATAGCACTTTTCTGAAATCAGGACTTGAACTTTTCAAAACGCTTTTTAAATCAGTTCTCAGTACTAATTGAGGTTTCTATGACTAGAATGTCTTTCTTGGTACGCCCTGAGTATGTGATGAGAGTTTTGCCTTTCTTGGATGAATTTTCTTGATTTTGTGGGATATTTAATGTTTGGCACTTTTTGTTCTCATTTGATGTATTTGACTTTGGTGAATGATATAAAAGTAAACTTTCAGCCAATTTTCGTCATTTTAACAGATTTCTGACTGTTTAGAAATGAAAACAGATTCAAATATGTTTTTTTTTCTTTATATATAAAATTTGAGGCCATTTTATTTATTTAAAATGACCAGTAGAACTTAACTACTGTTTATTAAAGGCGACACAACACGACTAAATCAGGAAATTGGATATTGAAGCTTTGATTTAATCTTGTTAATATTATTATAATTTAACTGTCTTTTACCAGTTATAGATAATATAGAATATTAATTACAAAACACAATTATTGGTTTAAAAAATAAATCACAACCTATTTGTGCCGTGTCGTTTAGCATTGAAACCAAAATATTAGAATAAAAAAAATAAGATTTATATCAAGTGAAACAGACAGATTCATTAACCAAAGTTACTTCAACTTTATTGAGAATATAAGGAGTCCCACATATATATTTATTGCAACCAAAACAGGCATGAACAGGGATAGAGTTTTCAACATGCAGATTAATGTAACAGTTAGGCCTTCGAATCAGCATAAAATCACACAGTAATAAACGGTCAGACAGACAAAGGTAAATTGCCATAAAGTTCATTCAATAAAATAGAACTTTCAGTGAAACCTTACCAATACCAGCCATAATAACCAATTAATAAACAAAATTTTTTTAGATTATATAACTTAAAAGAGGACAATTGACCAACGCTTATTTACGACTAATGTCTTCAACAACAATAGTCATAAAAATTGACTTGTAAAAAAGCAAAATACATGAATTAAAATTTTAATTTTCCTGTAAGCAAGAATATTTTTCAAAAGTTCTTAAAAGTGTAACACTATGATAATGAACTTCTTAACAATCACAAACATTAATAGAACTGAAAGTTTAGTCAAAGTAAAAAAAACGGGCAATTGATAATTTCAACCCTTTCAGTAGACACATATAGTTTAAAAGACAGATTCCCCATTGTAATACCTTTAAAAAAGTGAAGATTTTTTTATCAAAAGTTTAGTCAATTAAATTTGTTCATTGAAGCAGACTGAAAAGCAAAAAGTAAATACATTGGTGTACTAAAGTCTCCTAATTAAACCATAAAATTGTAGAGTAGGTAACATTCAGTTTATAAAGTGCAGCAGCAATGAAAATATAATAATTTTTCAGAGCAATATAATTATTATAATTATTACCACTTGGGGTTCGGTAAATTTTAACATTTAATGATGATAACCTATTTTCTAAAACCGCAATAAAGGTTTTAACCCATTCAAAAAGCACATGTATAATGTTTATTGTTCAAAGTTTAGTCAAAAAATATCTCGAAGTGACATGATAATAAATCTTCAACTTCAGGCACACATTTATTAGCAACCAAAGTATTAAAAACATTTTCTTTAAAACAGATTGGCAGATTTTATAAGGTCAGTCAAGTCAGAGGGTTTAAAAATTTGTCCTGTTTATTTTTTTTCTTCTCAATCCGTCCAAAGTCTCTGTCGCAAGGCATTCTACTATGACCTGGGATAGGATAAAAAACATTAACTTCATGAAATATTGTATTTGAAAGATAATGTAAAAAGGCAATGAGGTATTTGTTTTTGTTTTGTGAAAAGCAGTTGTCACAAAAAATTACTAGGTTTTTCACATTTTCAGGAAGATTTTTTACATAAAAGTCAAGCATTGAAATTATCTCATTAGGCCCCTTATGAGCACAATTTTCTGGATAAACAAACATGGTAGCTTTCTTAGTTTTAATATCATGAATACCAAAATTATGGATTGCAAGAGGCCGCTTATAATACTCCTGGCCTAATGAGATAATTTCAATGCATGACTTTTATGTAAAAAATCTTCCTGAAAATGTGAAAAACCTAGTAATTTTTTGTGACAACTGCTTTTCACAAAATGTTTTTTATCCTATCCCAGGTCATAGTAGAATGCCTTAGAAGCATGTAATTCCATTGAAAGTCCATACAATTTACAGTCAAGTCTTCTCTCTCCGCTGCTTTATCAGTTGAGCATTGAAAGAGTCTTCTTTAGCTTTGTGGACATCATGTTCAGATTTCAGTTTGGTCGCTTTTTCAAGGTTCGTGTCAACCTCTGCTTTTTTATGCTAACACTGAACTTTTCACAAGTATCACAAATGTCGGATCTTGGATAAACAAAGCTTATATTAAACTCGTAATAAAAAAATAACTCGGTAAACCCATTCAAGGACTTTACCTTTCAGCTCAGGATATTCCCTTATAAACATCCTATGCATGTCTGCTACACACAATTTTTAATCTAGGAAGAGGCGAAGTCTGTTTAGGGAGCGCGAATAATGACTAGCGCGTGCAGGGAACGACTGTATGTGCTGGCGGACTTTTTCTCTGAATTTATCAGGAAGTTTCTTTTGGTTGCCCCCTATGATCAGACTTCATTATGGAAGTTTTGAACTTTTTCCTCAGCCTGCTCCGCCGAATCCCGTGCAGTCCGAGGGCAGTGTCTTGACAGACGTCAATTTTGGTGTCATAATCCGTCACGGAATAAATGAATGAGCGTCTGACATTGCGTACTGTTTCTTTTTGCCTCCTTCGAATATCATCCTCTATCCTCTGCTTGCTGAGTGATGCAGCCACGGAGATAAATATTCTGTTTGTTATGATCAGCTAACTTATTGAATCCTTCCATTACCGCCATGTTTAACACCTTAATATGATACCATTAATGATAGAGAAAAGGCAACAATAACATTATAGCAATGTAATTTGAAAGTGATGATTTATAATATGTGACCTGCAACTTAAACGAAAAAATCAAAAATAAAATTTAATTTAACTTAGACCACGCCTTTGCTATCTATCTATCTATCTATCTATCTATCTATCTATCTATCTATCTATCTATCTATCTATCTATCTATCTATCTATCTATCTATCTATCTATCTATCTATCTATCTACCTGTCTATTTTGTGTATATATGTTAAAATCTAGTCATAATTTTTTATTGCGATAACAATTTTATACTCGATTGCGTAGCTTGCGATTTTTTTTCAATCTATCTTAAATTTTCGTTGCAGATTTTTAAACTAGATTGTTTGTATACTTGATTGCCAATAATGTTTGAAAATGTAGACAAAGATTTATATTGTTATAAATTGCAAATACTCGATTTCGTACAATTTCCTATAATTGACCAGTCTTTCAATCTAGACTTCTAAAAAAAAAATTGCTATAAATGTTTGTATTCAATTGCGACAAATGTTAAAACTTTAGATTGCGACACAATTTCGATGAATTTTTAAATTGACATGAGTGTTTCAATCGACATTTCTATATGAGGGTGTAATATATATTTTTTTTAAATTTAATTTGAAGAAGCCTTTGAATCCTGATTTCTCAACAAGATTTTGATTGCTTTAAAACTTTGTGCTCTATTCCAACATCTTTTTTGTAAATGTAGATAAGATAATCGCTTGCGATAACTTTTATTAATTTAATTTTAGCCATTGGGTTTATATTTTGGAATTTTAAATTAATTTACTCGATTGCAACAAATTTCTCAATTAGTTCAAAAACCAGGAAAGGTTAGTGCAGAACATATTATACCCAGAACCTATGGAATGAAAAGGAGTCACCTAAAAAAAATCTTAGTAATTATAAGCCTTCAATTTTAGTTTTGTGCAAGCTGTTGTTAAAATTTTTTTTGTGACATATATAAGAAAATTAATATCTCAAGCCCTTTACACTTTACAGCTACAATATATATATATATATATATATATATATATATATATATATATATAATGTATACATGAAATAAAGTTTATTATTTTTCAATGCTGATTTTGAAGAGTTAATCTGCTTGGATTTTAGAATATTCGTTGGTGCAGTTAGTAGTCTTCCTTCTAATCAAATATTCAACATTATCATTATCATCATCATCATCATCATCATCATCATCATCATCACCACAGTAAGCGCCATCTTTATCCGAATAATATAAGATTTTACATGGATGAGAATTTTTCTTATCTATTTAAAAAAAACTTGATCGTGCATGGCTGCCATTATTTACCACACTGTCTAATACTGAGATTGCAATTATTCACATACCTTTCATAGAATGTACTCTCTCCCTCCTTTGATTCTTTCACTTTAATGAAGAAAAAATGTTTATATATTATCAATAACTAATTTTCAATATTCCATCATAGATTCTGATAAAGCCTGAAGAAAATGAAATCGCTTCATGGTATAAAGTTGTTTAGGCAGCTGTTTTTTGTGAGCGCATAGTTTGTAACGAGAAACATAACTAAAATTTTTACAAAAACCTTGATTTATTAATGAATTGCTGGCTTTAGTCCGCTGATTTTTAATTATAAGACTATCTGTTTTCTGCACTCTATCCCTCTCCTCTTCGTATATAAATCATATAGTTTGAAACGATGATCGTGATAATGATAATGATTATATCATGGTATAATTATCTTTTTGAAACAAAACGCCTTCCCAAGAGATTTGAAACAATCCATTTAATTTGATTGATTAATACGAATCAGCTCTGGTTGAATTGTTTTATAAAGTGGCCCGTGCTTGGATCGTTACCTCCACAGACCTCTTTGCTCCCAAATCTCCATCATGCAACTCCTGGCCGCTGCTGCTTCTCTTGTCTGTCTGGGCACCGCTCTCGCTCTAGAATGTGGAGTGAGGAAAGATTTCAGCGCTGCCACCTTTGACGCTGTGAACTTTGTCCCTGGAGTGTCCTACCACGACGTTGCTAACGGCGTTATTCTTTACGAGAATCTGCTAGATGATGGCGCTTTGTTTTTCGAAAAAGACGCAGGCCTCTTCTACGTAAAAGGCCCAGACGGATCTTGTGCCAAATATGAATCTCCACTCGGAGAGGTGAGCAGCTGTATTTTTTTTTCCTTTTTTTCCCCCAAAATTCTCAATACAAAGATGAATGATATTTAAATTCGTATCGTTTCGTATTTCTACACCGTTGTATTTGAATCAATCAATTTTTTTTTAAAAACCAGTATTATTAGATAGATAAATAGATTTAAAAATGTATGAACGGATTGACATATAGATAGATAGAGCAAAGAAAAAAAAGAGAGAGATAGATAGATAGATAGATAGAGAGAGAAAGAGAGAAAGAGAGACCGACAGACAGACGGACGGACAGACAGACAGACAGACAGACAGACAGAGACAGAGAGAGAGAATAAATGGGAATAATTATGTTAACGTGGTAGTAAACCTCGGTCTAAACACTTTTAAAAGTTTTACAAATTTTTTTTAATGTAAAATTATAATAGTGGAAAGATTTTGACAGAAATTCTCTCCAATTTTCTTTCGCTAGTTATAAAGTTGATGGTTTTCATGTACAATAATGGAATTGTACGCTCTTCTCGGTACAATCCAGCTTAGGGTACTATTCGGCATCATGGAATACTTTTTAAGCTAATTTTATCTCCCATTGGTTTAGAAAAATCTTGAGAAGAGATGGCTGCATTTCATCAGAGATTGATCTGGGCTGGTAGCATAAGAAGTCACCAGATCGATTAGTCGGGACTCAAACCCGAGTTCTCCTTAGTGTCAGTTCAGTGCCCAACCGACTTCTTTTTTACAAAATTTCTTGCATGGAAAATGAATTATAATTATTAGACATTTTTTACCGTTAGCTACTTTTCCTGAAGAATCGTACACGGAGACGGTGGCTAACCTACTTTCCTCGTGTTTCTTTTTCTATTGACAAACTGATCGAGTGCTGAAAGATGACAATGATTTTTATTACTTTTATCCCTCTTAATAACTCCTCGTTTAGATCGTGTCTTCCGAATTGCTTAACTACGTGGATAGAGCTGGTGTCTCCCGCACCGGGATGCAGGATGCAGCTGAGGAACTTATAATGAGATTTCTGGTCAACGACGAAACATGCTTCACTGAATTCACCCTCAGCAACAACCTAAACGGTTTCACCTGGTCTTTCGTCCACACGGATCATAAGGAGTGTAAGTTTTGTTGTTTTGGTTTGTTGTTCTTTTCTTTTCTCTCTTTCTTTTTTTTTTTTAGGTTTAATTTTTGGTTGAGAATGTGCGCAGGCATTTTCGGTTCGTAAACTCTGGCCTTCGACAATTATTCTTAGTTTTGAGTAAAGTAATAGAGCTATGATAGCGATAATGAAAGGATAATTCAAATATGAAAATAATAGTGATTAGTAAAATATGAATCATGTCACCAGTTTTTATGAAATTCATGTCTTTTTTCAATCTTACTCCTCTTCCTTTTTTAATCCTTTACTTTTTGCTAATGTGTGTGTGTGGGGGGGGGGGGGTGCTAATTTGGCCTTTTCTCATTAGTCCGTGTAATTCGAACCTGATAGGTTATTACGTTTCACAAGTTGTAGAGTGAATTTCGTTTAACTTGTGCAAATGCCTTTATTTTTCTTTTATTAAATTTATTTTTTCAGTCCTTTCTTTTTTTATTCTTTTATATTTTTTTTTTGCTCTTTCCTTGATTTTGTGTCATGCTTCTTTTTTAACGTTGCCGTCAGTGGATCATTAATCGGCACTGTTTATAGAGTCGTTTGTTCAATCGCTTTTCTTCCTTTCTCTTCTTCCTTTTTTTTTCATCATCTATATTCCAAAAAAAAAAAGCATAAAAAAGAAGAAATGGAAAAACAAAGAAAAAAGGAAACACCTGTGTATTAATAAAACATGTATATACATTACAACAAAATTTTCGCCGTCGTCTTTTTTTACTTTTTATTCACTCTTTCATCATGACCCTTTTTCCATCATTCTTTTTAATGTCTTTTAGTTTTGCATATCAGCACAGAGGAGTAA
>JAWDGP010001840.1:22500-80000 GCA_033675545.1 Elysia crispata
TCTGACCAGCTAGACGCCCGACGTCCCACGCTTGCTACTTGCAAGCGGTAGAGTAAACTAATTTTGTGTTTTGTAAAATACATGTATTGTGCGGTTGAAATAAAATTGTATTAGTGGTCATAGGCAAGGTGCGTGAAGGTTGATGAAAAGCGAGACAGCGACAGCCTGAACGAGATAACTATTGCTATAGTTTTTTTTAAGGCATAAATCATCAGGCTTTTTATTAATGATCAACTAATCAAAAAAGGAAACAACAACATACCTGAGATATTTTTCCGTCAAAATTAAGTTTTTATAAAAAATGCAGGCAGGTGTACAATCGAGTGAACGTTTCCTCCCACTATATACCTGCTTCAGGAATTTTCGATTTCTTCATTGATAAATTGCTTGAATGAGAAGAAAATGACACAACCCCCTATTTGAATAAAAGAATGGATGAATCACTAACTAAGTCCGATGAACCAACCAATACTAAAAAAAGCTACGATTCACGATTTAAGACACTATTACCCCTTTTTAACATCCATGAGTCATAGTTGTTTCGATAAGATTGGTTTCTGAATCTTCATAGAATGTTAAATGGACTTGATTGTTCTTATATTCATGTACACAATCTGGATGTATGCTTTTCTAAAAACCATGTCCATGTCAAAAACTATATATCCTTGTCTTAGAAGTGTTAACTCATTGATTTTAAAGCAAATTCTGAAATAAATGTGAAAGTAAACTGCGTCATAAATATTGTTCATGATTCAAAGACTCAATGTACAGATCACTCACAATGTGATGTATTGATGTGATGGCACAGCCTGTTTGTGTCAATGTCACCTTTTTTTTTTTGTAAACTGTTTTTGTTATATTCTTACTTATAAATTTTTTTATTTTAATCTGGATTAGGAACATCACATCATGAGTCGGGCATAGGGGGTAATAAAAGTAGAAACACAATGAAAAAGCAGAGTGGGCATTAGTAATAAAAGTGGTGGTAGTAGAGAAACACCAGTATCAGTAGAAGTAACAGTAGTAATAGTTGAAGTAGTAGTAGTAGTAGTAGTAGTAGTAGTAGTAGTAGTAGTAGTAGTAGTAGTAGTAGTAGTAGTAGTAGTAGTAGTAGTAGTAGTGGTAGTAGTGGTAGTAGTAGTAGTAGTAGTAGTAGTAGTAGTAGTAGTAGTAGGTCGTAGTAGTAGTAGTAGTAGTAGTAGTAGTAGTAGTAGTAGAAGTAGTAGTAGTAGCAGTAGAAGTAGTAGGAGTAGTAGTAGTAGTAGTAGTAGCAGCAGCAGCAGCAGCAGCAGTAGTAGTGACAGGAGAAACACCAGTATCAGAAGTAGTAATATTGGTAATAGTTGAAGTGGACAAAGTAGTACGAGGGCTCTTTCAGAAATAACCGAAAAATGCCCATTGCTCAGCAACCAGTGCAGCTTTTTTAATTCTGTAAACGACATGATATTCCTTATTTCCTTACGGATATTCCCAGAAATTATGAAGTGCATCATTTTGCACAATGAATGTCTAGACGATTTTAAAGATGGCGGCCCACCTTGAAACTTGGTCAAAGGAGGAAATCAGAGCTGTCATACGTTTTTTGAACGCCAAAAGTCTGAATCCTACCGAAATTCATAAAGAACTTCAGAGTGTATATGGTGAGCATGTTATAAGCTGTGCACAATTCTATCACTGGTGTAATTTGTTTGAAGCCGGCCATTCCGACTTGACAGACAGGGAAGGGAGAGGGCGTTCGATAACTGCGACGTCAGAAGACAATGTGAAGCGAGTTGATGAGCTTATTCGTCAAGACAGGAGGTTGAAACTTCATGAAATCGCAAGCAGTCTTGAAATTTCGGAAACTTCTGCCCATAGAATTGTATTTGATGAACTTGGCTACAGAAAAGTCAGCGCAAGATGGGTTCCTAAGCAATTGACAGACAATCATAAAGAACAAAGATTGGACATCTGCAGGGAACTTTTGAGAAGAAGCAAGAGCTCACGCAGGGTTCACGGGCATACTGCCAACGCCGGCGGAGACTTTCTAGGGTACGATGTGACTTTTCTTGACAGCATAGTCACCGGTGATGAGACTTGGTTGCACCATTGCACCCCAGAAACAAAGCAAGATTCGATGACATGGAAACATCCATCCTCACCTGTCGCGAAGAAATTCAAAGTTATGCGGTCAGCAAAGAAAATAATGGGAACTGTTTTCTGGGACGGTCGTGGTGTTCTTCTGTTCGAAACCTTACAACCTGGAGAAACAATCAATTCTGCAAGGTGCTGCCAAACTTTTGACAAGCTTAGGGAGGCCATTCGCAGAAAGTGCCCAGGGCAGTTGACCAACGGGGTCATTTTGCAACACGACAACGCTACACCCCACACAGCACGAGTGACGCAAGGTTGGCTAGAGAAATATGGATGGGAGATTTTGTCACACCCACCACACAGTCCAGACCTCGCACCATCTGATTATCACCTCTTTGGGCCACTGAAACGTGAGCTGGCAGGAAAGCGCTTTGATGACGATGAAGAGCTTGTTGACCATGTGCGGAAATGGCTACAAAACCTTGACGGAAGTTTCTTCCGAGAGGGTATCTATTCCATGGTGCGGCGTTGGCAGAAGTGTGTTGACAGACTTGGCTGTTACGTAGAAAAATGAAGGACGAGTCAATGTATGAACACGTGCAAGAATTTTGTTGATGGCATAAAAAACGCGGATTTTACAGGCATTTTTCGGTTAATTATGAAAGAGCCCTCGTAGTAGTAGTAGTAGTAGTAGTAGTAGTAGTAGTAGTAGTAGTAGTAGTAGTAGTAGTAGTAGTAGTAGTAGTAGTAGTAGTAGTAGTAGTAGTAGTAGTAGTAGTAGTAGTAGTAGTAATAGTAGTAGTAGTAGCAGCAGCAGTACTTGTTTTTGCTATCGTTGTTGATATTGTTGGCGGTGGTCATGATAGTGGTAATGATGTCTTTGTTATTGTTTAAACCAGCATTGTGAGTTTCCCCATAGTTTTGTACATTTTTATTCAAACTTTGGCGATAACTTTTACTCAGATGTTACAAGGTTTGCAAGTATGCACATTTGTTCTCCCCGTGACACTTGTTTTTAAATCGCCCACTTAAAAAATAAAAATAAAAAAAATGTTGCTTCGAATATTGTGAAAGAAGTTATGATAATGTTATAAAAATCATGGTATTACAATGATACTAAGATTTTTCCTTGAGGAATTTGATTCCTTGGCTTATTCATCGACAAGTTAATTCAAGTTTTGATTTTAACTTAAACTTGTTCTTCGAAGCTTAGGAGCTTTTCAATAGCACCGAGTATTACGTCATTTTCCTGTCAGGTTCAGAGAAAATTAGAAACCAGTTCATTCCCTAAATCTATTTCAATATACGCCTATTAGGACCCTAAGAATCCTCGCAAAAAGATGCAGTGACTTCCGATAATTCACCACTGCGCATTTTTGTAAATCAAAGGATCTATAAATAGATTTGGATTTTACAAAATTAAGTTACTATTCATATTGAAATTATTAATTGAAATACCGTGTCGAATTTCACGACTGCAGCAGCTGCTGTACCAATGCAATTGAGATACAGATAGATTGGAACCGATTGCAAATTTTTTTTAATTGTATTTATTTTGTTTTTAACTGCACTGTGTGATGGATGTTAATGTAGTAATATATGATATCTCAATGAAGATTGATCGCGTTGATAAAAGTCACAAATTGTAAAATTGATGAATGATAAGTTTTCAATGTTAATTTTCCAGCTGGCCCTACACTTTAAAATAATATTCCACGCCCTTTATGTAGTATAATAACACAGAGCTAGAGACACACAAATACGTCATTCTTTCAAAAATTTATTTCGTTTTCCAAGGCTAGTGCTGCATCAACAGTTTCGCTGATACCAAGTAAAGCTTTAAAAAGCGTCATTTTCTTTCGTTTGAAAAGATGCGTCTGAGACTGAGTTAGGAGACTTAAGAAATTTAGAACTATTGCTGATGAGATGTAAATGAACAGGGTAAACGATTCTGGTGACAATGTTTTATACAAAATGATTAACACGCTAGAGTTGCTGTGGCTTAAACAGAATGAAATGCAAGCTATGGGAGGTGCGATATTATCACAGGCCAATCAGCCCAAAATGAAAATCATTCTTCTTTTCATAATAATGCGTTATGGTGATCTATATCAAATACCTCTAATGCAGAGAACGCGTTTTCTGAGAGCTGGACCAGCTGTTGACGCAGACATGGTAATCTACGAGTCAAACTTCGGATGCTACTATTTGATCTCTACTGCGACTGCTATGACAAGGGCGATTATCCCTTACCCAGCTTGCAAGATAACAAGAGTGTGAAGTCATTCTAGCCATTGTCTTAAACAAACAGCTCATGGTTAAACAGATAAAAAGGCACCACCGAGATCAATGATATATAAAGATCAGCGAAACAAGTTATGGGTACTCCTGTTTTTGCTTCTTCACGACTTAAGTATTTCAAAGGCTGCTATAGTATTCTAGCACAATATGCTTTGGTGCTTGTTTGTAATTACCTTAGCCTCTGTCGTGATGGTAAGTAAATCAGCTGAACCATTAGCATAGACGTGCGGTAAAATCACATGGAGGTCAAAATAGGGAGATAAAAATCATGTCGTTTCCTCTTGGCAAACCTTAGTTACTGGATCTAAACAAGTTTAACTTTATCGTGCCTCAATAGCAAGAAAGCTACAAAAGCATAGGTATATTGAATGACTTAGAGATCTGAATGGACGCCAAGTGTTGCGAGCACAACTCAAGATAATTCTGGCGGATCAGAGAAGAC
Source organism: Elysia crispata (assembly GCA_033675545.1). NCBI lineage: Eukaryota > Metazoa > Mollusca > Gastropoda > Plakobranchidae > Elysia > Elysia crispata. Next base: position 27,317 of record JAWDGP010001840.1, read on the forward strand.
AATGCTTGACTTCTATTGTTCTCAGAGAAAAAGTTATGGTTACAATAACAGAAGTTACATCACGGTGTTTTCCTTACTGTTTATCGCCACCTAGATCTCTGCCTCTGTCTCTGTCTCTGTCTGTCTGTCTGTCTGTCTCTGTCTCTGTCTTTGTCTTTGTCTGTCTGTCTGTCTCTGTCTCTGTCTCTGTCTCTGTCTGTCTGTCTGTCTGTCTGTCTGTCTGTCTGTCTCTCTCTCTCTCTCTCTCTCTCTCTCTCTCTCTCTCTCTCTCTCTCTCTCTCTCTCTCTTTCTGTGTCTGTGTCTGTCTGTCTGTCTCTCTAAATAGAAAGCAACAACTTGGAGGATAACTTGGTAATTATAAAGGATCTAAAAGGACGCGTGTGTGTCTATAAATAGTATAATACAAGGTCTAAAAGGAAATAGCACACAACTTTATAATTACGGGACAAAAAAGAAATAACAAAACTGTTATCAATTCAACATATAAACGTTTCACTTTGTAATCTTCGTCAGTATTATTCTCTCCCTCCCTCTTACTCCCTGCCTCTCTTTTGTCCAAATTGCTTTATTATCGACACAACAAATGAAAAGAACATTGGATTTCTTCAAAGTTCTTATATTTGTTTTGACGAAAATGAAGCCACAGTGCAAGTTAACGTATGACCTGCAAATATTTGGAGAATTTGCTTCAACCTTTTAAGTCCCAACAAATGAATATCTTGAACTCAAGCATAGCCTGCACCGAGATACTGTTGCTATCAAACCGTAATTTAAAGTTCTCATTTTCAAAATGTATTTGATATAATAACTCAATACGTGAATAGACGCAAAATAAATGGCTTGGTGTTACCCAAAGAGGTCTATACTGACTAAAAAAAAGGCACGAAAAGGGGCAGAACAAAATTAAAAAGCCATGTTTAAAACGATTCAAAATAATTATAGAAAAGAAATTACAGAAATCTTGAAGTTCTGTATTAAAATCTGATATCATAAGCTCTAAGAGAAATAAAAGTCATCTATAATCATACCAAATTCTCAAGACGTGTGTCAATGGAACTAACATCTATTTTAGTTCAGTTAACGCTTAACTGTAACCTTAAAATTTACCTTTAAGCTTTCTCACAGGTGGTATACATAAAAGGCAACTTCTCCAAGACTTAAAAATAGGCAGCGGTTATTGGGGCCTTGTAGCCTCTATAACCTTTAAGAATAATGGGACCGTTTAGCTAGATCTAGATCTAGAATGTAAATGCACCTATCATAAACCTATTCTTACACTCTAGATCTAGCTCTAGCTACATGTCCCGACTAATTTTAAAAGTTATAGGGACTACATGGTCCCAGTAATCTCTGCCATTAACGGGATACCATTAAGATCAGTGAGGCTATGTAGCGTCAATAAACACTCCGTTAAAAATATTAATTTCGTGAATTTTTTTCATAAAGTCTATTCGTTCATAATATATCAAACTCCCTTGCCCAACTCATTCCCTTTTTTTTCTCTCTCATTATTTGTATTCCTTTTCATTTAATTTTGCATCCAATAGTGTTATATTTACTAAGATTTACGCTTAGGCCTCAGTATTTATTCTCTCTCTCCTTCTCTCTACTCTCTCTCTCTTTCTCTCACTCTATCTCATTGAAAAATGAGAAAAAGATTAACCAAAAAAAAAAAGCCAGCAATAGCGACGCCAACAATAATTAGCCAAGGCAAAACATGATTCATAAGTAACCACAAAGACAAAAGAGAAACAAAAAGAAGAAGAAAAATAACGTGGTTCAACTCACCTTTCAGCAGCAAGGTATCAACCAACGTATGAAGAACATTCCTCGCTTTAATCGACAAACATTTCCCGAGGACCAACAAACTCAGTGAGATCATTAACAAGTACACAGTTAAAGTCAGCTATTGTACAGATGCATGTCAAACTTCAAACAAGCAATAATAAATCACAATATACGCCTATTACAAGATCAGAACAAAGACAAATCCACAAGCTAGAAAATGTGCAACTGCAGAAGTAGAGAAGAATGCCCTCTAGACGGGAAATGCCTGACCGTATGCATCGTCTATAAAGGCAAACGTAACACAAACCGAATCTAATGAAAAAAAAAAAGAAATATATATATATATATATATATATATATATATATATATATATATATATATATATATATAAGAATTATTGAAAATACATTTAAAACAAGATATAACTTACACAAATCATCTTTTACACTGGAGCATAAAAAATCAGCTACAGGATTAAACAGGATTAAGTGAACATAAATGAGAATTAAAAAAACAACAACATAGACCACAGAACAGAATGGGAAATCACCAAAAAAGTAAGACCAATCTCACCAGACAAAAAGTATTACGCATTTTATTTAGAAGAAAAGTTAGAAATTTTGCGGCAACAGCCAAGTTTAAACCACCGGAAAGAGGTCTTCTCCCACTGTGTGCACAAAAAGAAATATCTCCTATCCAAAGTACAGAGGATATCAACACCTGACGAGTGCCACTAGGCACAAAACTTCGAAGTCGTGGACTACAAGGTTGGATAATTCTTCAAAAGATACCATGCTCCTTAATTGTCGAGCACTGTTTTTATTGTGTTATTTAACACACAACTATATATATATATATATATATATATATATATATATATATATATATATATATATATATATATATATATATATATATATATATATATATATATATATATAAAATATATAAACAAACATATAAACATATGTTTTCTTCCATGGTCTTCAAGGGTGATTTCCTGCCAAAAGATCCCCATCATTGGCTTAACCCACACGGCGATGAATTACCGTCTCATGAATGGCTTCCGGTGTTCCAACGAGGGGCCGCTCCAGTACATCCCTCAGCACCAACTATACAACACTTGATTCGCCAAACTCTGAAAAAGGCTGAAAGAGAAGGCGTCAAAGGTCTGAGTTGGCAAAAGCAGCGACAAAGGCATCCAGTGATGTCGGAAGCATCTTGTCATCGGAGGAAGCCAAATTGGATATAGAGGTTTGTTCCAAACTGTTCAAATTCAGATGTACTCCGGCTTTTGCACTATCTATAGGTTATTTTTTTCACATGTTTTGTCAAATTATGGAGGATGTTAAGAAGGCAGAATAGACTTTTAACCAAGTAAAATATCAAAAGCCTAAGTTCTATTGAAAATATTCTTAAACAATGATAATAATATATAGTGGTAAAATATACTTCCATTTCAAGAATGTCTATCAGTACATGTACTCATTAAGAGGTATTTTAAATGAAATATACTATTTCTCTCTTTATGTTTGTTTGTTTGTTTGTTTGTTTGATTTTTGCGAGAGAGACTCTAAAGAAGTTGAAATGATCTGAACATTGTCCCCCTAATTGTTCACATGACAGAAAATCAAGTCTGATTTGAGTGCAGTGAAGCCTGATATAATGACCTGGGGATCCCTAAACGCTGACCTGGTGCTATGGGACGGCCTGGCCTATTTGCTCGAGCACGTTAAAGGTTGGGTCTATAACTAGTGCACAATCAAGATAATAATGATCTAGGTATCGTTGAGCACTTGTCTAGAAAAGAGTGATATGGCGTAAAGATATCCAGTGTCTTTAAAAGGTCTTGAGAGTTCGTTTTATTTATACAGACGAATTATTGGTGTAGACACTTTATTATTTTCAAAAGAATCTGAAACGGTCATTTTGCAATCGTTAAGCAAGGGAAGGTTTTAAAAGTAATTTTTACATTCCATAGAACTCATTAGAGTGTTTGCACAAAGACAGCACTATACTTAATAGGTGAAACTCCAAGATAGCAGAAACTGCGATAGATAATTTAAATATAGATAAAACAACATAGAGAGAAATTGATAGCTTCAGAATGTAAAAATAGATAGAATGATCAAAAGTCAAAAAGAGATGAAGAAATATAAATAGATTGATTAACTGATGGATTTTGTAAATGGTTAAAAAAAAAGAAATTTATTTGGAGGATTTCGATTAAAAATTGGAAAAATAAGATGAAAAGATAGGCACATAATTTTTACTCCATCCAAATGCTACAACCATCAGTAAAATCTTCTGTAAACAATATTATTACATTCTTCTCCAGATCCACACAACATTCATACCACATTGGCAGCCATTAAGATGGTTTCTGACAACATTGTGGCAGAGATTCTTGATCCCAGTCAGACCATCAAGTACATTCATGTGCCGGACCAGAAACATGGCTCCACGGATTGAATGTTACAAAACAGTCGTTTCAGAATGGAGCTAGAAAGCATGAAATATTAGGTGATCTTTTTTTCAAAGTGAGGGTACATCTGGATTGTTTTTTTTTCCTTTTTGTAAAATTGTTTCCCTTAAAGGCAAAAAATAGAGGTAGTATTTGTTTCACTTAATAAGCAAATAATAAATTTCATGTCCAAAATTGAGATTTGAAGTTTGATTTTATTTCATTTTGTATTTTTATTCAATCAACATCGCTAGCAGCAGCTTAAAAATCGTTTTCTTATTATTTTTGTGGGAAAAACTTATTCACTTTATTAATACAAGCTGAAAAACCTGTTCTACGAACTGGACACTGGTGTCAATTTGTATGGGGTGGGGTGCGTGTGTGTATGAAATAGGCTTCTCAATGGTCTTAATATCTATCCTTTTTCTTACACGATCTAGATTTAATTATATGCTTCCACATATCTATCCTTACCTGGAATATAGATATATCTATATTTCTATACACAGAATCTGGATCTAGATCTAAAAATAAAAATTTAAATATATTTAGATCTAGATCTTAACCTTTTGATCTTAGCCCAGCTGATGTAAATATCTAAGGCCTCGACGTAGAATCTATGTCCAAGCAATTTCGTTAGATCCTTTACTTACATCTTATTCTATAACATGTAAATCTATTCCAGACGGTTTTAGAACTGCCGCCGCCTACATTGTAGACCTAATTTCAGTTTCACTCATGCGATCGTTGCCTGGCTATGCTAACAGGGAGTAGATCACACATTCACTTTTTCTTTATTTAAGAAAATCAATAATTATTACAGTTTACAATAAATAATATTTTGGTGAAAAAATGATATTGCCACTCCCATCTTTAGGAAATTTACAACTTCATGCCAAATTAGATGTGCTTAGATGGTCTAGAAATGCTCGGTTAGATGGTCCTCATTTTTTGCTAGCTTCATGATCCATTGCAGCTGTGGGCTGTATGAAGAATTCACCTTACCGCCATATTGCTTATTACTTGCATATCGTTGATTTCATTAGCCAAGAAAATACTGATAAAGGCCTCTGTTGGAGAGACAAAGTAAGTTATAAAGTTAAAGGAATATTTTCAGTTTAAATTATAAATATGCCTCTGCATCTGCCGATGACGATAAAATTGTTAACGATGCTAATGATTAGCGTAATGAGAAAGGTAATGAGAATATTAATGAAGATGGGGTGCTTGATGACATAAATAATCGCGTTAGAAAGCATTGTCGTCGAGCATGCCTATTTGATATCAAAACGATAAAAAGATAATGATGATCATTAGATGGTTAACGGGGACAGTGACGATGGCTGTGATAATGAAGATGACACTGCTAAAGATAATATGGCAGCGGAGGAGGATGGTTACATTTTGCGTTCTGTGTTGTAATGTAGCGTTATATTAGTGCACGCATATTTATTAAATTATTACGGAGCTACACATTTCCACCTCTGTACTGTGGAGTTGGAAACCAGAGATCGATATACTTGAGCGCTGTCAGTGGAAACAAGATGCGTGCAATGTAGAGAAAGACGTGGTATTATTTGGTTAGGATAGAGAGAATGAGCGAAAGAAAATTTTTTTTTATGTTTAGTACGTTTTCACATATTGGTGTCAGCAATATGTTGGTGCGTTTTTATATCTCTGAGGTGACCGTGAAAACATTTTAGTGAAATGTGTACTTCATAATTGTCAAATTTGAGGTTTGACTTGTTTAGGGGAAAATCCAAGACAAAGAGAATGAGCGAAATAAAATCTTTTTTATGTTTATTATATTTTCACATATTGGTGTCAGCAATATGTAGATGTTTTGTTATCTCTGAGGTGACCGTGGCCGGAAATCCTTAAAATATTAGTGATACAACATTTTAGTGAAATGTGTACTTTATAACTGTCAAATTTGAGTTTTGACTTGTTTAGGAAAAAACCCAATTAGTAAATCCGAAAAAAAGTTGGAGTACCAAATTCTTATCAAAATGTATTTAAGTGATGGCCTTATTATAACAGATCCAGGAAAATTTTAACTTTTTCTAATGCTTTAATATCATATTTATAACTTTACACGACTGTTTGAACAGGAATTATTTTATAATATTGCCTCTTTAAGAGTTTCCTGAACATTTGACACTTTTCTAATACATCGATAGATGTAGAAAGTAACTATATGGCTTATCTTGACAGCTGAGCTTTTATTTAAATATTAAACTTTGTAATTGTATGAGTTTGAAAAATTTTGTTTGCCGTCACGAGTATCTGAATTGAACTCTACGAACAACGTGAGGCGCAGTACTAATGTTTACAAACGTCAACATGGAATATGCTGAAACGATAAACACACATTCACTCAAGCATAATAATTTTGTCTTATTTTCCAGTATTGTCAGTGCATGATAACAGTCCTAATATTCAGAGTTACCAGCACGCACAGGGACTATATGATTACTGCGCACTCCTACGTGTGTAGTAGGAGTGCGGTGTCTTTGCCTCAGTGCATTCCCACTAGGCGGACGTGGGACTGTTTCTGCTCCCATTTTTACACTGGATATTATTTCTGTGATTTTCTGACATTCTTGTTTAGAAGCACCTATTAGATCTAGTTTTGGTGGATCATATTCAAATTCGCAAGTATAACATCAGATAAGTATGTCACATGATGATTTAAAATCAGAAAACCTAGATGTAGCGCGAACTTTACAAGCTATCAATGATCGGCTGTCAGATATCGAAACACGCCTTGATTCTGGCCTTCGTGAACCTCATCCCCAACCCCAATCGAGTCCAACGGTCGACCAAGCTGACCAGGCACAAAGTCAGGACACTCCTGCACCTGCACAGGGCCTTGGGCCCGATTCAAACGTACCAAGCTCCACTGCTTACGATAGTGACAATGCTTTCTTGGACATTCAGAGACAATTCGAATCACTGCGAGACCGCCTATCTCGAATTCAAATTCCATCGTATTGCAAAGTTAATGACAGTGCTGTAGGCATTAAATCAGAGTGCAAGCCCACTCTCAAGGTAATCACCAAGTCAGCCAGGTTTGCCGAGACTGGCCTTAGGGTCTTGGCAGCGTTACAAGGACCACATCAGGGTCAGTACACCCTTACAGAGAACGACCTTCAATCACTTTACACGATATTTTACGCCCAGGTGAATTACTTACAGAGCGAATACAGCAATCTAGTAGTTCGCTCCACCTTCGACAATGAGACTGGTCGATTGTTTCGATCTTTCGAAAACAACACACAAGCATTTTCACAGCGTTCTCTAACGAACGTTCGACTCGCAGCCGAGCTTTCGGCCCTTTCAAACCGCACATCTTCAAGATCGTCTACAAATTCCAGAACTAACACCTTCAGAGGTAGGGGCCAGACATTCAACGCTGCCCACTCTTATCCCAGACGACCTTATCAGTTCTACAATAGTCGAGGTTCTCCGAGAATGGACTTTTCCACGACACGACGAGACGACGCCTAGTTCCATTCATGACCGAGTTTGTAGGTGGTTTCCCGAGCACAAAAACATCCGCGTGGAACCAAATTACACAAAACCCATTGGTGAAAGACTAGATTTCTTATGGTGTCTCAATTCCATTCTCGTCAACCCCACCGCCTTTCGAAATTACCAATAGACAGTTTTCTTATAGAGAGCACCAATTCATTACACAAGAGATTAACTCCCTTTTAAAAAACAATTGCATTGTTAGGTGTAATTATAAGGAAAAAGCCCTGTGTGTGTCAGGTATATCGGTGGTGCCAAAACGTTCGGGCGATTTTAGACTGATCTTAGACTTGAGAAGAGTCAATACCCACTGTGTGCCGCGGAAATTCTCTTATACGGACATAAACTCTGCTCTGGAAATAGTTGACCCAAATGACCAATTAGTAACCTAGATATTAAGAGTGGTTTCCACCCCATAAAAGTACACCCTGAACATACCCAATACCTTGGTTTCAAATTTGATGGCATTTATTACAAATTTGTTGTGCTTCCTTTTGGCCTTAATTGCAGTCCATATTATTTCCACAAGTGTGTAAGGCCTGTTATAGAACATTTGGCTGATAAAGGTATCAAGTGTGTAGTTTATTTTGATGATTTTCTCCTAAGTGACACATCTGATTTAATAAACGCTTCAAAATCGTATTTAATTTCGGTGTTGGAGACATTAGGTTGGTTTATCAACTACGACAAATCTAGTCTACATCCAGAACCTAGAAAGTCATTTATTGGGTTTATTATTGACACTAATAGGACTAAAGATTCAGTGTGGATTGAAATTCCAAAAGATAGGATTAGAAAAGTTAGACATGACATAGCCAGAGTTTTGAAACGGAAGTCAGTAACTGCCAGGGGCCTAACCCGCATTACAGGACAGTTAGTTTCTATGTCAAAGGCCGTTATTCGGGCGAAACTCCTCCTTAGGAATGCTTACAGATTATTGAAGACTAGGTATAATTGGTCGGATATTCTTTTGGTCGACCAGCCTATTCATAACGGTTTAACATGGTGGTTTGAATCTTTGAAAGCTTGGAACGGTAGGAGCATTGCTGATTCCTCATGTATCAAAACGGTACAAATAGCAACAGACGCATCAGCTCACGGCTGGGGGGTATTGTTGTAAGTTCAAACATTCAAGCCCAGGGGGTGTGGAATACACACATGATGCACAATTCCTCGAACATGAGAGAGATATCGGCTGTGCTCCTCTGTTTGCAAAGTTTCGCACCTTCCCTTCGCGGGAAGAGAGTACAAATTTTAACGGACAACGTTTCTTGTGCAGCATGCATAAATTTTCAGGGCGGAATGCATGCGGACCTGTCCAATGCAGCCACCAAGATTTGGAGTTTGGCGATCAGACAAAATTTAACCATTTCCGCCAAATGGTTGGCAGGGAAATTGAACACAATGCCGGACTATTTAAGTCGTTTAGACAACAAATACAATTGGACAATTCACCCAAATCTATTTCAATATCTCGACAAAATTTAGGGACCTCATGTAGTGGACAGGTTTGCATGCATGAACAGCGCACAGTGTGCCAAGTACAACAGTCTCTTCCAACAACTTCAGGGGTGGATGCCTTTTCTCAAACAGACTGGCGGGAGGAAAACAATTTCATAAACGCACCCTTCCGTCTTCTCCCTCGTATTCTAAACAAACTAGATCAGTATCAGACTTATGCCACTACCATAGCTCCATTGTTCAGAGCTCACCCATTTTTTCTGAGACTGATCAACAGATCAATCGCTGCTCCTATACGGCTTCTCAAAGCACGCACGTTTTGCATACCAATGTCAAACACGTTACCAGAACCGTTAAAAAACCCAAAATGGAAGATTTATGCCTGGAGAGTTTGTGGAAGGAGAGACTGTTGTCCCGCCACTGGTCTTTAGAGGCTATTAAAAGTTATAACTGTTTCTTAGCTCCATCTTTCATTGCATACCTATAATGCATATATTGCTGACTTTTTTACCTTTTGCTTAGAACATGATATAGAAATAAGTAAAATAATGTAAAGAAATGCCTGTTGATGCGCAACCACATGTTGCACTTTACTTAGTTAAAAAGGCTCAAAGTTCAGAAAGACCAGAATCATTGCTCCGCACCATCAGTGCTGCTCTGAAACAAATAATTTTTTCTTGGCTAAATTCGGTCATGATCCCATCGACTCGGAGATCCTCCGTCTAATTCAAGGCCTCATTCGCTCAAATACTACACGCCCCAGGGAGCGAACAAAGATCATGCCCGTAGAACCATTTGTGAGTCTGTTCTCAAAACGGAATGACAATCATATCCTATTGCGTGTTTGCGGCAAAAAGCTATTACGCTTCTGGCCTTGACGGCTCTGTGTAGGCCTAGCGACATAGCCCCTCAGGCTATTTTTAGACGGTCTCAAATTATCCAACACCCTGACTCGTCTCTTACTTTACGTTTTTTCGGTATCAAAAATGATCGCAAGCGTGAGGGATTCGAGGTGCGTTTGCACAAAGCTACAACAAAAAAGTAGACCCTGTCGATTGCTTACTCACATATCTCAATAAAACCGCTCGCCTAACAGATAGCGACGGGCCTGTCTTCCTCACGCTTAAACAACCTTTCCGTCAAGTGGACTCGTCCACTGTCGCACGCATTCTGAATGAAAGTATTCGGCAGGTTGGTCTGCCTAAACACTTCACCGCGCGATGTTGCAGATCAACAGGGGCTACCAATGCAATGCACAGTGGCGCTGATGCTAGGGAGGTTAGGCAACTAGGTCGTTGGAAATCAGAGGAAATGTTCTATCAACACTAAGTTTATCCAACTTCCAAATCTAATATCACATCATCAGTTCTCAACTCCCAATTAACTGTTTTAACTGTTTCGTTGTTTACTTCTTCACACTTCGTTTGTTAGTTTAATGGTTACTCGTTATTACGATAGAGTTTTTGGGATTTTTTCCATCCCTTTCTCCTTTCTTGAATGATGTTTTCTCCCTATAATGGCAATTTGATTTATTGTATTTTTCAAATAAATAAATGTCTACGACCTGTGCGTGCTGAGTAATGTGAGTTTTTTGTGATTAGAGTTACCAGCACGCACAGGGACTATATGATTACTGCGCACTCCTACGTGTGTAGTAGGAGTGCGGTGTCTTTGCCTCAGTGCATTGTTTTTTGTTTACATGTATTTTGCTGTGTAACACATTGAGAGATTGGTTTATTGGCTTACATTTCATTGTTATATGATCTCTATATGTGGGAATGCATCTGAGCCAGAGAATGGCAATTTGATTTATTGTATTTTTCAAATAAATAAATGTCTACGACCTGTGCGTGCTGAGTAATGTGAGTTATTTGTGAATGAGTGGTTTTATGACGAAGGAAAAACATAAGTTTTAATACATTTTTTCTTTATACAGTTTTTACAATCAAAGTACAAAACATCCAATCAAAAACTTTGTTCCAGTATTTGGTATATTTACTTAGTTTGATCTACTTCTCATCCGAATTTCACTCTTTCATTACTTTTATGATAATTGCATTTTGATAGGTGTAACAGGTGCCAAATGAAAATGTATGGAATATGGAGTTTTGCGACTGATATAAAAAAACAGTTTCAGGAACTTATTTCTACTCGTGCAAAATAGTCTTCTTATATGACGATAAGAACAATAATTATTGTTACTACTACTTCTACTACTACTACTACTACTACTACTACTACTACTACTACTACTACTACTACTACTACTACTACTACTACTACTACTACTACTACTACTACTACTACTATTACTACTACTACTACTACTACTACTACTACTACTACTACTACTACTACTACTACTACTACTACTACTACTACTACTACTACTACTACTACTACTACTACTACTACTACTACTACTACTACTTCTACTACTTCTATTATCACAACAACAACTACTACTACTACTACTACTACTACTACTACTACTACTACTACTACTACTACTACTACTACTACTACTACTTCAACTGCTACAACTACTGCTATCACTACTATCACTACTACCACTACAGCATGGATCAAGAAAAATAAAGAAATGTGCAATTTAGAAGTATGATGGCATTGGATGCAGATATGGTTTTTGGTAAGTTCCTGGATCTGCTACCACCTGAACCATAGGATGATAATCTTTATAAGACATTAAAGAAAAGTGAAGTTAAGTGTACGAAATGTCTAAACGCACAAAGCACTATGGAAATTACATGACACCTTTTTTAATATGAAGCAGTTATGGTCCCTAGATCAATTTTAGTTTTTACAAATTTTGAAAATTGTACTGGATTTTTTTTTATTTCTGCATTGCCATGCACGGAAAATAAATTGTATGATTGCGTAAGCAGACTAGTTGATATGTTGTGTACTTAAAAACTAATGAAGAATGGACCAAGTATGGCTCTCTAAATCCCTTGGTAAACTATTTCCTTTCATTTTTTTCTGAAATTCTTTGCTTCTTCCACCATTCTAATACATGCCAAAGATATGTATCTAAAGAAATGTCAAAAATCCAAGTATGCATTAAAGTTGATTTTAAAATAGGACCATCTTATCCCTTAAGCGCCAAGTTTTTAAAAGGAAATTTGAATATTTACTCGGACTTTTGTTTGCTTTGAGAACATCATAAAAAATGCAAAACTCTTATATTTTATTTCCAAACCAAATAAATAAAAAAAGTATTTACATTGATTGAATAAAAGAGAAAAACGGTACCCCTCACCTGGGGAAGATTTTTTTTTTTTTCAGGAAGTATACCCGGTAAGCTGACAAGGTTTAACACATATCTAAAGAAATTTATCATATGACTGTTTTTTAAATAAAAATAGTGTAGGAACAGCTAAACAAGAGCTGCTTTCAGAAAAAAGGTATGAAAAGATAAATCAGTCGTTTCAGGTCGACGAATATTAAATATTGGCGATCTGCAAGACCATCGCAATTGGTAGTGTAATTATAATTTCAATTACAGGTAATATCTTGTTTTTGAACATGTGTTTTTTCCCAAAGTTTGTTTAAAAATTTGAAATTCTATTTTTATTTTTAGTCCTCTCTTTCTTTTATGTGCGAGAAGCCACAAAGACTAGGCCTGCTGCATATTTTTTTTTTCCTGTAATCTATTTTCTCTCTCTTAAGGGTGATTTAATATCGATGTTCAGGCTGAGAGAATGATAGGACTGTCAAGGCCATTTCTGCGGTACTAGAAAAAAAAAAAAGATTCTATGTGTACAACATATAGATAACTTCTTTTTTCCTTGGTCTATCGGAGCACCAAAACGATGATAATGTCGATATCCACAAAATCAGCCCCGGATGCCGGGTTCAGTACCTCATCCTAAAATCTCTCTACACTCAGAGTTAGTTCCATATCTAGATTCTGTTGCTTATTGCGAAACAGATTAATCCTTTAATATCTTGTACTAATCATAAGATTCACAGGATGTAGGCGTATTTTATATAATTATTTATATATAAATGAATAATTCTTGTTGAATAACTTGGGGTCTTTTTTAAGTTCGATTGAGAACTATAAATGCTGAAGTTCTACTGTTAAATTAAACACTTTTTTTTCTTTCATTCCTTTTACAGAATCTTACGTTACTTCGGATCAGTGAATACATAGATCTAGATCTAGATTTATCTACAGCCGCACCTAAGTATAATCCATTTTCACGATCTTGTGGAACAATATATATATATATATATATATATATATATATATATATATATATGTATATATATATACTGCAACCCAAGAGTAAATTTCAAAGTTTTAAAAAGGTGACGAAAAATCTTTATATATTTTTTGATTATTTAAAAATTTTTGATATGGTTGCTATTACCTAGGACGTGAGAAATGCTACAAGGTTCATACAGGCAAGTTGCAGAATAAGCATATGTAATTCTTAAAAATTGGATAAAATGAAGTAGAATGCACATAAACAAGCGTAACTTTTAGCCCTCACTATAAAACTTTTTCGTCTATCTCTTTGTCTTTGTCTGTCTACCTATCCATTTGTAGGTTTGTCTGTCTATCTATCTGCCTGTCTGTCTCTCTATCTGTCTGTCTGTCTGTCTGTCTCTGTCTCTCTTTCTCTAAATCCAAGCAGAAAGTAAAAAATACCACACTTGGAGGATAACTTGGTAGTTATAAAGGATCCAAAAGGATGCGTGTGCGCCTGTAAATAGCACAATACAAAGATAGTTGAGTGAGAGGTGTCTCATGGAAGTAATTATGTACATTATGTATACAGCAACATAAGAGCTCGAGCTCGCTTTCTTACTCTAACTTCTCTTACAAGACACGATTTTTGACAATTTATGTGCTTAAATAGAATATAATGACTATACGATCTTTAAAAAAGTTACCACTCCCTCTGCAAAACTACCTAATTAAACCTCCCCTCCTCATCTCTCACTCATTAACTTCCGCCTACCCATTAGAACTGTAGCAAAACAATCTTTTCTCAATTTTACGAATTTTTGTTTCTTTCAGAATACAAAATACGCTTTTGTATATAATTCCAAACATGGGCACCAACTTTATCTACCCGCCATATTCACTAGGTCACGTCTTAAGCTATCATCATCACTAGATAGTTAGCTACATATAGCTAAATATGAGCATGTTCATTGCATCTGTCAGCAGTTTTAAGTTTCTATCACAGTTGTAAATTGCTTTATTCAATGAATTTGTTTTTTTAATCATTGCTCTTTTTTTAATATATATGGATATAACGCCCTGTTAGAGTCTTTTTTTTTAATCTCTATCCTAAGTAATGCACTCAACAATTTTTGACCCGTTTAGCCATGATTAATTCCTTTGTTTGTTTGTTTTTTTTTCAAAGTAACTTTAACATGAAATAATACAAAGACAAGAATTTTAGCAATTCTGCTTATTTCTAATACGCGAACTATTTGTAAAAGATCTGATATTTTTCAACAAAGGTAAATATTTTGGAAACTCTGACTAATGACAGATCTATATTTCCTTCGTTAAAAAGCCTGATTTACAGAAGTAAAATCAACGAAATCTATCATTTAATCCATCAGCCTTATTCAGAATTTGGAATTCTGGAGAGTTAAGGTCTTCGTCTTTTTTTATGCAGGACAAAACTGATAAATTTGTCCTACCACTTATATAGTTTGTGTCAATACTGCGTGTTAAAATATTAGAATAAAACCATAGTAAATCTTTACATTTTGAAGTTCATATATTTAAATTAAATTATATAAATAAATCCAAAAAGAAATAATAGTGACCATTACGTTACAATTTTATAGAGCAAAGTTGATCTACCAGAACCTTAACTGTGTACTTTGCCAGGGAAAACTTTCTATTGTTTTTTTTTTACAATATAAAGACTTATGTCACGTAACAGAGTGCTGCACTTCCTAAGAATGATTTTTTTGCCATTTTGAGATAATTTTGTGATTACTTAATTTTTGAAAGTACAAAGACCATGCTTATTTTCAGCTGACAATCTCATCTGCAAAATTTAACAGTTTGGAAAACAATAATCATATATAATTTTATATATAATATCAGAGTATAATTTGATTACATCTCACTGGTCTTTTATTTTTCAAAATTAATTTTATCGTGAAGCCATATTGTTTTGTGCAAATTATAGTTCTTAAATGGTAATTGAAGAGAGAAAAAAAAATTATGTTTGCCTGAAACTGGACTTATCTGGGCTAGAAGTTTAAGTTGGAGGAGTAAAAGAATCATGTGGATATTTGCAAAGTGCAGACAGTATTTATTTTAAGAATATATCACTTATATCAAAGTATAACTTATCATCACCAAGATATGAAAAAGCCTAAAGTAAAAGGCAATTTTTTTAAACTAATGAATTAATATAATTAAGTAAAAACATTTCTGCATGTACCAGACGACAACCCGTTGTTTCAAAGTGCCTATGGTTTGTATTGGGAAAATTTTGATTTGCCAAGGATAGCGTTGACCTTTGAAATTTATTCATTAAATTATCTGTTCTACTCCTCATCCCATCAATTTCTTCTGCTAACATCAAGCGTATAGATGATAATGATTTGGTTGAAACATTATATTGTTGAAACAAACGCTTATTTCGTAACAATCAAGTTTATTTGATTTCTACACTGAATGTATTGCTTTATAAAGTGGCCCGTACTTGGATCGTTACTTCCACAGACCTCTTTACTTCCAAGTCTCCATCAGCCAACATGCAACTCCTGGCCGCTGCTGCTTCTCTCGTCTGTCTGGGCACCGCTCTCGCTCTAGAATGTGGAGTGAGGAAAGATTTCAGCGCTGCCACCTTTGACGCTGTGAACTTTGCCCCTGGAGTGTCCTACCACGACGTTACTAACGGCATTATCCTTAACGAGAATCTGCTAGATGATGGTGCTATGTTTTTCGTGAAAGCCGCAGGTATCTTCTATATAAAAACTCCGGACGGATCTTGTATCAAATTTGAAGCACCACTCTTAGATGTAAGCAGACGTTTGTTTTTTTCTTTAATTAGTTTTCATACTTCTTCACCCTTGTATTTGAAATTTTCATTTTTTTCGTCTAACCAATGTTAGTGCTTATGTCCAATGTTTATGATCTGTTAATTTTTGTTTCAGTTTTAACTAACACATTGCCCAGTTTCTAAAATGCTAGTCATATCTCCGTAATTTCGTATATTAAAGAAGGTTCATGGAGAGTGAGCAAGTGTGTAGATGCAAGAGAAAGAGAGACAGATGAGGATCTATAAATATATTGGCTTATAGATATATAGATGAATGGGTAGAGATAAAATAAAAAGAGAAAAAGAGTGGAAATAGGACATGAAGTAGAGGAGGGGGTAGAGACAAACAAATACAGAGGCAGACAGTCAGTCAAACAGGCTGACAGACAAATAGAGAAGATATCTTATTCTTGAAAGCATTAAGGATATAGAGTAAGGGGCTAATGTTGCACTAAACGTTGGTATAAAAAAGATTTCATGACTGTGTAAAATAACAGTAATAGAGGAAAAAAATGCTAGAAATTTGGTCCATTTGCATCCTCTAGATTATTAATCATTTTTACATGCATAATAAGAAGTAAATTCCTATTTGCATACAAGGTGAGGGTTACGATAGGGTATCATGGAATGCTTTATTACCTTTATTTTACGTCTTCTAAGTTTAAGGGATAATTTTGTGAAGATATCGCGATTTTTCCATCAACCCAGAGATTGAGATGGTTAGGTAGTTTGCGATCCCACCATCAGATAACTCAGTCGGGATTCAAACCTGGGTTCTCCATTTGGTCAGTCCAGCTCTCGATCGATTCATTAATAAAGTTCTGAAATGGGATCGATAATAAATTCAGATTGTTTAGGTATGGCAAGGTCTCCTCCTTGCATGGAAATCGTGGCTTTCTATGAAATAAAATTAATGCTGGTCATGAAAGATCCGACCTCACTTTTTCTCAATGCCTATTAAAAACGTTGTCAGAACCAACAAACAGTGAAGAACAGACGAAAACCGTAATATCATATTTCCCTATCTGATTCCCCTATGACGTTATCCCAACCTTTCTCTTCCTTTAGTTAAAGACTGAAGAATTCCTTCACTACGTGGATAGGGCTGGTGTCCCTCACGCTGGAATAGCAGAGGTAACTGAAATACTTGACATGAGACTTCTCGTCAACGAGGATACATGCTTCACTGAATTCACCCTAACCAAGGACATTGACGGTTCGACATGGTCATTCATCCATACGGATCATAAAGATTGTGAGTTGATTTCTTTCTTTCTATTGAGATATTAAACACAGAGAAAATGCAAAGCACTTCAATGTGGAAAAAAAAATGAAAAAGAATTTTAACATTTTGATGAACGAAAATTCGGGTTCTATGTTTCTGCGTGCCTTAGTTCTGCATATGTTAATTTTATTTTTAATTTTTTTTTCTTTTTCATAACGTTTTGATTTTGACATGTAATTTCAATTTTTATTATTCCAGTGACGGCCGAGGACAGAGAGTACTTGCAAGCAACTCAAAAAGAATTTGAAGCATTAGGTTGCTCCCCCTTGACCCTTTAAGTTTCCTACACATGTGAAGAAAGATAGAACCTGTGCCATTGCATATCGTTGTATTGTCTTATTTAAAGAAAATAAAGCAACGATTAATAAAATAGAAGTCTACTTTTAAAAGTTTTTTATGCATAAAAAGCTACGGCAGTATGTTTGATTACTTGTGAGAAAATATCGACTGCATGATGGACAGAAAGGGAAGGAGCAGACACAGAAGAAGACAAAGAAGAAGAAGAAGAAGAAGAAGAAGAAGAAGAAGAAGAAGAAGAAGAAGAAGAAGAAGAAGAAGAAGAAGAAGAAGAAGAAGAAGAAGAAGAAGAAGAAGAAGAAGAAGAAGAAGAAGAAGAAGAAGAAGAAGAAGAAGAAGAAGAAGAAGAAGAAGAAGAAGAAGAAGAAGAAGAAGAAGAAGAAGAAGAAAAGTAACGTTTTTTTTCTGAAATGTTTATTTCATGCAAAATATCTCCAAATGTAGCCGTGCCTTGATTGCATGGTTTTACAAACTGCAGTATTTCTATGCATCAATGACAAGATTTAAAAAATCAAAAGCCGGAATAAGAAGTTGTCATATCCACCTCACAGAGTTAATAATGATGAACTGGATATACTAATCTGAAACAATTGTCGGGAAAACAAAGGTTTGCAAGTGTACTCGCAGACACTCAAAGTGTCACTTGCTAAATGATCCCTTGAGTGGAAAGCTATTGACTAAAATATTAAGAAAGAGAGTGGTACGCAAAATATATGACTCTGTATAATGATACTGTGATTTTTAGTGACTAAGAAATTAATCTTAAAAAAAAGTATTGAGTTTATATTGAACTTTTCCGATTGAAACTTTAGAACCTTTAATTAGCTAGGGATGTGACGTAAGATTCATGGCAGTTTCCGAGAATTAAAATTGTTCATTGCAATATTATGTTAAGTTCACAAGACTAAGTGCAGCTGTACTGACAGACCTTTTTTTAATTCTATTTTCTAACCATGCTATGCGATATATGAATATATAACCATGTACTATAGTTTTCCATCGGGATAAATCATAGGAACAATTATTATTACCGCAACTTTTACAATTATTAATGATTATTTTTCAATGTTAATTTCCCAGTTGACCCTAACCCTAAACAAATAATATCCCCTCTACCCCCTTAATAAAAACTGAAAGATCTATAAATAAACACCCGCGATGTGTTCATCGCATCACCTCAGTTCGTTTCCAAATGTATAGTTTATATATTTTCACCCTGAAAAGAGTTGAAAAAAAAAGTGCAATCTTCCATCGTTAAATAAGATACAAAGTGATTGCGAGGGATACACAACTGATTAGATGTAAATTAACAGAGCAATGTGGGTGGCAATGTTTGTTTTCTAAAAAAATGCTAGTATTGGAACTTGCGTGCCTTAAACGGGATGAAATATAAACCATGAGCAAGGCGACCTTATAACAAACCAGTTATCCCAAAATGATAATTATCATTTTTTTTTCATAAGCTTTGTATGGAGATAGATATACATCAAAAACTTTTAAAGCAGAGAAAGTGTTTATGTGAGGCGATAGGCCAGCTGTCACAGTAATATCGGTACTCTAGGAGTCGAAGGTCCTGTGCTGCAGCTTGTTTTGTTGTGTCACCGCCTAGGCTTCAGCACTTTTATCCTCCACCCAGGATACAAGATAACAAGAGCGTGAAGAAATTTCCATCACGTCGCTTTTCTGAAACACACACGGATTGGTAAAAGATATAATTTTGAAGTTCTGCGAGGAAAGATAACGGTACTGATACTGCTGTCCATTTTTGCTGCCATTACCAGAGTTGCTGTTAGATCTTAGCAAAAGATGCTATGGTGCTTGGTTGTATGTCTCTGTAGCGATTGTAGGCACTTTAGTGGAACGAATGGCAGACATACGATTACTTCGTAAACTGGTCTTACTTATGTATCGCTATGTTATATTTCTCTCTCTCTCTCTCTCTCTCTCTCTCTCTCTCTCTCTCTCTCTCTCTCTCTCTCTCTCTCTCTCTCTCTCTCAATATATCTATCTATCTATCTATCATCTATCTAGCTATCTCTCTCTCTCTATCATTTACCTCTCCCTCTTTCTTCCTCTCTCTCTCTCTCTCTCTCTCTCTCTCTCTCTCTCTCTCTCTCTCTCTCCATCTTTCTCCCTGACTTTGGTCAAGCTTGCGTTATTTTCGACAAATTTTTTATATCTCCATTTCTTATTACAGCCTGCATCGTGGTTATGTTGTCATCAGATCTTCATCAGATGAATGGATCTTAGTCTTGTATCTTAAATCCACCTATTTCAATCTTTTATGAAACACAAAGGAAACGGTTTGATTGTATTCAAAGAACTATTATTTGACATAAATAAGAACAAGTGCATGGCGATCGCGCCGATATCTTTCCGCTCGTTTATTCTTTCTCGCTATTTCTCTCTTTATGTCTTATTACTTAAATCTCTATTTTTCACTGTCTCCGTTGTGTGTCTGTTCTAAATCATTTACTCACTCTATCGTCCTGCCTGCATTGTTCTGTGTTTGACTGTACCTCTCTGTCTGTTTATAACTCTGACTCTGTCTCTGTCTGTTAGCCTCTTTCTCTGTATGTTTCTGTCTCTGTCTATCTGTCTGTATGGTCTGTCTGTCTCTGTCTCTGTCTGTCTGTCTGTCTCTCTATCTCTTTCTCCCTCTCTTTTTATCATTTGCTTAGACTTTTCGTCAACATCAAGAGATGCTGGGATGCCTTTACAATCGACTGGGTGAACTTCTATAGTCGTCGAGGCAAAGCAAGTATATGGATTAAAAACCATCATGGCATTATGAAAAAGAGCAGATATTCCTGTATTTCTGATCTGGATCGCCGAGGTCTTGGGTATTCCTATTAACTGTCTATTAAGTGTTATCAACCCATTCTGAAAGCTCCATGCATTGAAAATAAAGGAATTTTATCTCAACTTTTTTAAATTCTAAAAGAAAACCTTTCTCTCTTTGGTTGCCTCTTCTGAACTCGATTCCCACCGTACGTTTAAACATTTGAGTTCTATTCTTTTTTTTTTTTTAAATTTTTAGACAATTTGCCCATTCCAGAAAGTTCAAACGTCCAATCTTGCTTGCAGCAGCATTGTTTTGTGCGGCCAGAAGCTAAATCTAATTATTATTCGGTATATGGGCAATTGAAAGATCGAGTACGAACAAAAACAAAAACGAACAAAGAAACTGGCAAATTCAATTACTGTTGAAACCCATAACGATTAAATCTAACATAATCAAAGTGGGGAATAAAAAAAGTAGAAACCACTGTATAAGCTAAGTTTTAGCAGACAAAATGCGAAATGCGAAAAAATACGGATAAAAAATCTTCAGATACCACCATGATTTCAAGAAAAAATTACCCGCAGCATTTAAAGCCATTGGTTCATTGTAAAACATTATTATTATTATTATTATTATTATTATTATTATTATTATTATTATTATTATTATTATTATT
Source organism: Elysia crispata (assembly GCA_033675545.1). Taxonomy (NCBI): domain Eukaryota; kingdom Metazoa; phylum Mollusca; class Gastropoda; family Plakobranchidae; genus Elysia; species Elysia crispata. The sequence goes on from JAWDGP010001840.1 coordinate 48,658, forward strand.
ATTATTATTATTATTATTATTATTATTATTATTATTATTATTATTATTATTATTATTATTATTATTATTATTATTATTATTATTATTATTATTATTATTATTATTATTATTATTCCTTTATCTATAGTTATGCATTTTACTATCATTATACTTTCACCTATGTATAAGCTATCTCTGAATAACAAAAAAAGAAAAAAAGAAAAAATCAGAAAAGGCAGAACAAGGTTTATTTATGGTTTTTCTCGCACGGTCTCCAATAATGATTTTTTCCCAGGTGATCCCCATGACAAGCTCAAACCAAACCTCAAAGATTGCGACTATTTACAAAAAGTTGTTATATAACTATAGGCAGACAAAAAAATATACATATATATATAAACACCCAAACACGAGCTAATTATTAATTTTAAAGTCGGTAAAACATACACCTACATTAACTTAGTACACGTCCCTTTTACATTTTTTTTAAAGTTACATTAAAAAAAGGAAATAAAAGAAAGAATTGCTGTGATAGAGCAAAAGAGATTTTATTTCAAGAAAAATGAGTTTAGTCTAGTGCATGCAGACTTCGTTCGTACCAAAATACTCGCAAGTCTTAATCACGAAAAAAAAAAAACCACATAAAGAGTTCAAGGAAAATATGAAAAATTATTAAATTATGTTGTAAACGTCAAAAGCTCAGACTTTGAAGAGGTAAGTGACGTGATAGATCGAAACCGTCTATTTTTGTCCTCACAAAAAAAAATTTATGGTTCATTTGTTTCATTTACTTTTATTATTCCATCTCCGTCGTAACAGTTTGGTGTAAAAATAACTGTTCGCCACAAATCTTCCATTGGCTTTAAGGCTAATTGCTGTGAGTCCGGACACCTATCCTTATCAAATTATGAAAGATTTTCAGAGTTTAAAAAGAAAAGTTTGCCCAATTCACGCAAATATATTATGCCCGATGCAGACGATGAAAGAAACTGTTTTTGCTTTGTAAATGTTTTGGTTTTTTTTTTTTTATTTTTTTTTTTTGTGTATATGTGGAAGTCGGGGGGGGGGGGGGGGGGGGGGGGGGGGGGTTGAGGGCACTTGTTCTCTCTCTTTTTTTCTTTTTTTTTTTTATGTCTTGTAATCGTTTTCTACATTAGGGGGGAGGGGCAATCTTCAAATTTTACTGAAATTATGAAAAATCTCGAATTTGCCTCTGAATTGATTTCGAACATCGTACTGTAATCTAAAAAAGACAAAGTAAATTAAGATTAGCGAAAGATGGAAAAACTTCTGAAATGGAGCATTTTCTACGTTTATCCACAACAAGCTATAGAAAATATAAGATCAGGGTGGACAACGAAATGAAATTAAAAGCCTCAGCATTCCATGGGTTGCCTCCCTAGTCACACTTAACTTTCATAGTCTAAAACTGTGACTTCTGGAGAACTTTTGAGTATCGAGGAGGATATTAGGAGAATCATTTAGAGTTCTTTCAATTTTTTTTGTCAGCGACTTTTGAAAGATGAATTATTTCTTTCTCATTCTCTCAGGTGCACGTGACAAAAATTCAGTTCGACCTGAACGTGGTTTAGCCTGATATACTGACCTGCGGATCTCTCAACACTGACCTAATGTTATAGGACAGCCTGGCTAACTACCTCGAGCACGTTTAAGATGGTTCATAACTATGATTTGAAAAGGGTAATTAAAACCCTGGCATCATTTTATACTTGTCTTGAAAGAGTATTCATGGCTTAAAAGCTTCAAGCTTAGAAAAATACCTGACCATTTTGGTTTGTTTATATGGGCTGAGAGGTAATAATTGCTATCAAGTTAAGAATTCTCTCAGGTGATTATTTACCACTTGTGGAGCAAGAGAATATGTTAGGATTAGATTTACATACCCTAGGTTTTTTTTTTCCATTCAAGCAGACCAGTGCTTGCTAGGTGAGGCCTCTAATATACAACAGATTAAGTATTAAAACATATCTGGCTTTTTAGAATTTTCAAGAACTTATTGCTCAAGGTTCACTGGATTCTTATTTGTTAAAAAGAATTATACGTTGAGGACTGGTGTTGCGTTATCAATGCTACTTGTTACGTCGTTATTTTCATCTCACCATACAACTTAGCCACAGTTATTAAGCACTATTTTCGCTCTCAGCATAAAAGCCAATCAGAGGAAAGACTTTGTCAAATCGTTGGGTGTTATTATTGTTTATCCACTAGATATTCTTCTGTTTATTTAAATAAGCCGAGTATCCTAAATTGCCTACCCACTCCCTGTTCTGAAAACTGGCCTCAATGTTTGTTGAACTGAGTAACCATGGCGACAAATTCAGCAGAAAGTTACGGTGATGGTGTAATCACATTAGGAACCAAATCACCAAACAAGTCTTTGAGATAGAGTTATGTTGTCTAATTTCCGGAACCTTGGTGAATTTTTCCCCCTTTACTAGAATCGAGAAACCATGAAACATTTCTTTGCTTGGGGAAAATAATAATTGAGTTTTTAAATTGAATAAAGGAAAAGCTACCTTTTTGTTCGTATTTTAATCACTTTTTATCCCCTTAATGTTCGTATTTTAATCACTTTTTATCTTCTGCATATTCGTATTTTAATCACTTTTTATCCCCTTTATGTTCGTATTTCAATCACTTTTTATTCACCGAGGCTCTTTTCTTAGAAAGAAACAATAACTATGCCTTATCGATATGATATGATAGCTAGATAGAAAGATTGATTGATTGACTGATTGATAGATTGATTGATAAATACAAATTTTTAGACAGACAGACAATCAAATAACTAGACAAGTAGATAGCTAGATGGATTGATGAATTGATAGCTAGATCAACAGATAGATAGATAGATAGATAGATAGATAGATAGATAGATAGATAGATAGCTAGATAGATAGATGATTAAAAAAAAAAGATAGATTGATAAATATATAAATATATAGACATGGACATATATAGATAAACAAATACGCAGATAGGTTAAAAGATGAAGAGGGTGGAAAAATAGATAAATAGTTAGCTTGCTATGTAGGTGAAAAGATTGTCGCATGATATTGAACTCGTCCCCCAAAAATATTCCACTGCAAGACTTACTGTAAACAAGTTATATTTCCTCTCGTGATCTATACCACATTCATGTCCCATTGGCAGCCATTAAGACGGTTTCTGAGAAGAATGTGGTAGAGATTTCTGATCCGCATAAGATCGAGACTATCAAGTACATTCAAGAGGCATGGCTAGCGGGTAAAAGTCGTTAAAGACTACGATTGGACGGCATGGTTATACAATATTGGTAGCTCGTTAAAGAGAGAATAACAGTGAATTGTTGTTTTTTTTTTAATTGCTAATACTTATAGTGTCGTGCAAAAAAATAATTCTGCATCTTTTAGGAAATAATAAACGGTACCTCCTAAGTTGGTTTAGGTATTAAGTCAATTTCATTTGTATTCACTTAGAGCACCAAGGGAGAGCTTACTGTAGGGAAAATTATTGAAGTGATTTAAATCCTATAAGGTATCTACGCTGATAATATTATATGTATGTATATATATATATATATATATATATATATATATATATATATATATATACATGATATTGAAATTCAACTGCATCCTCATCCAAGCCCTGCTTTTTTCAATTTTATGATCCGCTCAAATGTCCATTTGACAACTACGCATTCCCACTGTCTGGTGCAGATGGCAAACAAAGATCAATAAAATAACCTGCGAGATGTCAGTGGATGCAGAATGTGACGCATATCATTTGAAACAAGATGCGATTTTTTTTTTTTTTTTGATTTTTGGGGGGGGGGGGGGGGTTGTTTTTATTAAAGTTTTACTGCCAGAAGATCCTCGTGTTTTTGGTAAGGCGAGACAAACCCTTAGCACGCCGGTTAGGATTATTTTAAAGAATGAGCGAGATGTCATATTTTTTCCACAATTATTTCAAACTTTTTCAGTATTGATTTCAGCACAATTTAAACTCACAGCGCATGTTTTAAGACATGTTAAATGTTTTCATTAACTTTGCCGCTGTTTAATCACTTCTGGTTGATTGTCTTCGGCGAGATGGTATGCTGTAGGTATGCATGGCACTCGAATGAGACTTCAGTTTTTGCGGAAACTGCCAAAAGCAAGGTTTTAAAGTCAAACTTCATTATTCAGTACCATTCCATTTTTTCCTCATTACCGTGGTCATGAAGTAATGCGGAAAAATGCTTCACTTCTGTCAACAAGTCTAGTCTCACAAAATAGATTGTTCTTCTGTAAAAACGCAAAGCCATGTTTTTTTTTACAGCCTGTCATTGCTGCCCCGTAAGAAAAAGATCAAATTTCTATTGTTGGATTGTAACAACACAGTTCATGTATTTTTTTTTTTAAATTAAATCCTACCATGTTAATATGGCTGAAGAAGCAAAGTATAACCTAAACAAGTTCTGAAGTAATGTTCACAAGAAATTACCCCGATGCAAGCTTTCATTTATCATGCGCGCCTTGGTGCAAATGTATTTTATTAATATTGCATGATTCTATCTGAAAGGCATTAAAAGGAAGCTTTACATAAATTGTTTTAAAAAATGGTTCCATTCCATTGCGGTCTGTCTTTTTTAGGAAGAAAATAAAAACCCACACAATACCATGGTCAAACGATTCAGTTTTTTTTTAAGAATTTATGTTTATATTATCAACAAGAATATTTCAGAACGTACGTCATGGAAGGACAAAAGACTTCATTATAAAGGAAAAAAAGACTATGGCCCTGAACTGATCTTCTAAGAGCGTGATTAAATAAATACGAATGGCTATCATGCAACAGTTGGCACAAGTGCTTTCACAAATAGTTGAAATAATTGTGTATTTACATTATTATCTTAAGGAAAACTTTCACCACTGCCGACACTCGACAGCCATGTCAGTCCATAACTCGGTCAACTTTCCCACTAAACTGAAACTATGACGTCTCTGCGAGCAGAGGTAATCTGCTGTTATCTTAGATCTAGAAACATTTGATATCTCTGAATCTCAAGACCTCAGAGCAGGGTCACTTCGATCTGCCTCTAAAGGTGCTTTACGTCAAGTTTTTAAAATTATGTTTAGAGGCTTCAGTTACATGTTTTGAAAACCAGCCTGCTGAGAATGGCATCTACAACATCATTGGATAAAGCCTTTTTAGCCGGTATGATCGTATTGCTCAGTTAAACTTTTATATAACGTTACGTAAGTTTTCTTTGCTGTGATGACCTCAAATTCTCCAAATTAGCAACAGTAAATTCGAAGCATCTTACCTCACAGATCTAAACATGTGTGCTCCCTAAAATCATTATGTTGTATTATAAATGAAGTAGCAACCTTTGTTGGACATAAATATTCTAGCGATATAATTATCGTGTAAAAAAGCTTAACTGAACTGTACATGTTAATGCACCTCTATAACAGGATACTACTATGTTTAAGAGTTGGCATTCATGTATTGCCATTTATCAATGTCTTGAAAAGGTGGCAGGTAAGAGAAACACGGATACTATGATAATAATAATAATAATAATAATAATAATAATAATAATAATAATAATAATAATAATAATAATAATAATAATAATAATAATAATAATAATAATAATAATAAGGATAATAATAATAATAATAGCCCTCATTGTGCTCAGGTAACCAGCCTGTTATAAAAATGCTTACACAGAATAGCAACTCCATTCTTTATCACGGTATAGTAATTCAAATGTATTATTATATGGCTATAACACAGAAACAAAAATGTCTTGGATTTCAAAACCCATTTTCTATCCTTCTACATCTAGAAATATCACCGCTGTTCAAACTGTAACTGAGTGCCTGGGTTTAAAAACATGCTTTTTATCATTACCTTAAATCCCATTGTTATTGTTGTTGTTGTTGTTGTTGTTATTATTTTATTATTATTAGTGTTATCATAATCATTGTCATTATCAGCATCATAGTTATTATTATTATTATTATTATTATTATTATTATTATTATTATTATTATTATTATTATTATTATTATTATTATCATTGCTGTTGTCGTTGTTGTTATTTTTTTATTTTGTGTTATTTTTTTCAATTTTTTAATTGCAATTATAAAAACAATGAAACACTATTTACTTACTACCTATTAGTTGATAGTGATAGTGCTAATAAGTACCAATATATGATCTTATGATATAAGTATTGATGATAGTCATATTAAAGTGAGAAAATCAAATAATCCATTTTGTGTAGACTGGATGAAACATTTTTTGATGACCATTACAAAACACATCTTCAGCAGTACAATATAACCTAGTCTTGTAAAAGTAAACATGGCAGCTTGATTTACATAGTGATTAATTTTGCTGGTTTTTTTCCAATTGCGCGCATTTTATTCTTCAGGTATAAACTACACTGACCTATGGTTTTGTCCATATGTCATTTGTCTACATACGGCTAAGATAAAGATTTGCACAGAGAGGGAGAGAGAGAGAGGGAAAGAAAGAAATAGAGAGAGAGAGAGTGTGTGTGTGTGTGTGTAGCGGAAGAGGGGGCGGGGAGGGCATCGAGAGAGAGAATGGGAGAGAAAGAGGGAGAGAGAGGAAGAGAAAGAGAGAGAGAGAAAGAGAGAAAGAGAGAGAGAGAGAGAGAGAGAGAGAGAGAGAGAGAGAGAGAGAGAGAGAGAGAGAGAGAGAGAGAGAGAGAGAGAGAGAGAGAGAGAGAGAGAGAGAGAAAATATCCACTCAGTGATAGGTAGGGTAATTAACATGGTGCAAACTTCGGAAAATTCTCAAGAGACTTGTACCGTTATCACCACTACCATTAACCCTTGTGGTCATGATTGTGAAGTGCTTTTAAGGTAATGATTGATACTGTACACAGCTTCCAGACGGCTCCCAAATCTGCCAGGACATTAATGTTAACGAGCGAAGGCACAATCATTAACATGACGAAATTATAAAAGAGAGAGAGAGAGAGAGAGAGAGAGAGAGAGAGAGAGAGAGAGAGAGAGAGAGAGAGAGAGAGAGAGAGAGAGGGTCTATAAAGAGACAGGCACACAACTTTATAACTACGGGACTAAAAAAAGAAACAACACAAGTATAGATTTAACATATAAACGTTTCGCCTTTATTGTGGCTTCATCAACACAAGTAAAGATTTGTCCAATCTGATGAAGCCAAAATAAAGGCGAAACGTTTATATGTTAAATCTATACACTTAGTCCCGTAGTTATAAAGTTGTGTGCCTGTCTCTTTTTAGACCCTGTTTCAAACTATTTACAGACACACACGCGTCTTTTTGGGATCCTTTATAATTACCAAGTTGTCCTCCAAGTGTGGTGTTTTTGCTTTTCTATTTAGAGAAAGACAGAGAGAGAGAGAGAGAGAGAGAGAGAGAGAGAGAGAGAGAGAGAGAGAGAGAGAGAGAGCTGGAAACGAAGTCAGACAGACAGGGACGGGGACGAGAGACTTGAAGAAAGGTGGAAAGAGACATGTTATACTTTGTCAAAAAGACCACTTTCGTTGGTAACGGTTTGTAAAATAAATATTATACACACATACATGCACACACACACACATATATATATATATATATATATATATATATATATATATTAGTTTTTGTCATTTATATGCACTTTTGAACCAAAACATGTTCCGATGAGTAGCTAAAGAGAGAAAGAGAGAGAGAGAGAGAGAGAGAGAGAGAGAGAGAGAGAGAGAGAGAGAGAGAGAGAGAGAGAGAGAGATCCAGAAAAGAAAAAAAGGGTTCAACTGTGAAAAGTATGAAAAGTATGCAAGGGAAGTAATGACTTATATAGATAAGGTTTAAGAAAAATAGAGAGAGGGAGAGAGAGAGAGAGAGAGAGAGAGAGAGAGAGAGAGAGAGAGAGAGAGAGAGAGAGAGAGAGAGAGATATCCAGAAAAGAAAAAAAGGGTTCAACTGTGAAAAGTATGAAAAGTATGCAAGGGAAGTAATGACTTATATAGATAAGGTTTAAGAAAAATAGAGAGAGGGAGAGAGAGAGAGATCCAGAGAAGAAAATAAGGGTTCGACTTTGACAAATGTGACAGAGACAACTGCAAGGGAAGTAACGGCATAAATTATAGAAATAAAATTTACGAAAAATAGAGAGAGGGAAAGAGAGAGAGAGAGAGAGAGAGAGAGAGAGAGAGAGAGAGAGAGAGAGAAAGAAAGAAAGAAAGAAAGAGAGAACAAAGGAACTGAAAGAGTAGATGTAGAGACTCATCCGATCAAAGCAGTGTAATTAGAGCAGAGAGAATGAACATGGCGAGAAGACATAGCTCGAAAGCGAGCTCCTAATTAAATTTTATCACTTTTATAACCCATATTTCTTTCAATTCATGTGCATAGAGAGAACTTGCAAAATCATTACATTCATAAGAGATCCTTTCCATCTTGCCTTCTCACATCCCATTCGCCTACCCCTCTTTCACATCAGAACTATTAAAGAAAAAATTACTTTTTTTGATTTCTGAATTTATTTCTTTATAAATACATACTAGCCTAATATCTAATACCAAACAAGCGCATCGGCTTTATCATATCAACGAGGTCACCCTCCATGCCATCACCATTCTGCGCACTGCCCCTCCCCCAACCAATCACTTGTCACGTCTGAGGTCAGCTCTACCAATTTTAATATGTAAAACCTGTGAATGTCACATTCTTCCGTACATCTCTGATGAAGCCGCATAAAAAGCAAAACGTCCTTTTCGTTTGTGCCCGCTCGTTTTTAGTCTCCGTATTTTACACGCGTTCATTTGGATCCTTTGTAATATTATTACCAAGTTGCCTTCCAAAACGTAGTCTTGGATGTAAACAATACAGAGAAACACATAATTATAGAGTGAAAGAAACATAGAAAGAGAGAGAGAGAGAGAGAGAGAGAGAGAGAGAGAGAGAGAGAGAGAAGTTTAAAAAAAAATATATGAAATAAACTATTTCTTAGACCCAATATGATAGTAGAGAATCGTAAAGGTGCCAATCCAAACCAAACAGAAAAAAAAAAAATAAATGTACGGAAGTGAAGAACGAAAACAAAAACAAAAGATATAGTGTCAAAAATGTTTTTTTTTTTTTGCAAATTTACAAATTTCAAAAATGGACAAATAAATTTGTAGCAAAAAGTAAAAAGATAAAATAAATATGAAATTGAATTTGATAGATATTTAAATAAAAAAAAGAGCGATAAATTAATAGATAGATCTTTGATTTCAACTAAAGGAGTTTAAATTGTTATAAAATTTTAGTATTATATTCTTATGTTATGCATGTTTCGAGATCTGTGTCTGAGCTCTCTTTTTTATGAGTTGCTCTGCGTTGGGCGCCCTTTCTTTAAATGCTTGTTTGAAGTTGTTTCTTTCCTTTTATTTTTCAAACTTATATTGGATAGTTATTTCGATCAGTAGGTTGTAGAAACAGAAATACATTAAAAGGAAAATAAACAGAGAGATAGATTATTGGATGGATAGATGAAGAGGTAGATAGGAAGGTGTAAAGAGATAAGTAATGCTGAATCATTAGATTGATAGGTGGATAGATAGACACATTCTGGCGTCTAAATCTAAGTCAAACTCAGATTTGTACTGTTAAACGTCAAGTTTACGGAAGAGAGTTTCAAACTGCAAATACTAAGTCAGAGAAAAAAAAACTTCCACCACCAAGCAGTTTAAAAAAAATTGGTTGTCAGGTCCTTTCATCGCATTGGTGTATTGACTTCCACTTGTAAGTTGGATGGAACTTTACGACTTATGCATTTAAAACATTAGTAGCAGTCGAACTCTTACAAATTTCTCGCCTTGGGATGAATGTGACTGCAAGAGTTGTAAATTCTTCTTTCTTCTTCTCTTTTTTTTAAACTATAGGTACAGTCTGGTTTTTAAAAAGTTGTATTTTCTTTATATTCTCATCTCATCTAAGAGTTTAAGAAAAAGCGAGTTGTAGTAGATCTATCTTGTCAGGTTCCCCGAAATCATTTATTTTAGAAACAATCATATTTGCTCCAAACAAGCAAAGTTCAACCATCAATATTCAAGACATGCAATAAAATTTTATCATATTGAAATCATGGTATCAAAGATCATTCAACTAATGGCCTTTTCTTTACAATTAAAAGTGGCTCAATTGCTGTAAAGATACCCGTATTCTTCGTTTTCCATCGCAATGGTTTATTTATATGAAGTCCTTTATATTTTCCTTGTACCCATCTATCCAACTCTCTCTCTCTCTCATTCTCTCACACACTTCCCCCCCCTCTCTCTCTCTCTCTCTCTCTCTCTCTCTCTCTCTCTCTCTCTCTCTCTCTTTATATATATATATATATATATATATATATATATATATATATATATATTGAACCTGTTTTGTGTTCTGAAGTCAGCCCTGTATTGCCCTATTAGGGCCCTCTCTCTTGAAGCTTTTTTTCTACCTCTCACCTCACGGAAGAAATTCAGGGGGAGCCGGGAGGCTAACCCATCAGTTGTGTCTTTAGTATGCACGGCAAGGCAAGGCAGCTGCTGGTAGGGAACCTCAAATCCGAGGCGGACAGGCAAAAACAAAGAGGCTTCGCGCAGAAACTCGCACAATCTCCCCCTACAATCATCACGGAGTTCCCCTACAGTCACGCAGCATAGTGATTGGTGCAGAGCAATTCCTCAACTGGTCTCGATAGAGGAACAAGCCTTGCAGGCACGGTAGGGACAAATAGGGCGCTACCAGATTACATGACTGTTCTGTCTCGTTTAGTAAGAGCCGGCGGCGCCAGTTCGTCAGTTGATTTGGTCAGTGACTGCTGAGCCTCTCAGAACGCACGCGACGAAGTATTGATCTCAGTCTTGTTTCTGCAGTGAGTTTAAACGATAGCATCAGTTGGAAATTCAATCTCGGCAGGCTGTAAAGTGTAAACAGATCTGCCAATACCAAGAAACACGTCAGTGACTGAACATCGAATCAAATTCCGTCATAGGCCCCAGTGGTTGGTGTGCTCTGTTCTTCCCTTAGACAGTTCAGTAATAAAGAACACATTTTCACCCGTGGTTTGCGGCCAAGGGAAACCGGATTCTGAGGTGAGGTACGTTATTAATTGTGTTCTCCATTACTGTTTAAAAATAATAATAGTAATGGACTCTACACACATAATTTGAAGTATCAATTTCGCGTGTACTGAAAACTATCTGTAACCTTTATTATGAGACGACAGTTATTCTAGATCTCATTTCAGTTTATTCGTGTAGGTTGAGTCTTATGATACGCCAGTTAACGTTACACCGCAAATACCTTTCTAGTCTTTTTATTAAAGGAGAAGAAATGAAATTTTGGTGTTTCTGTTATTAATATGATTATTGTACACCGAGAAGAAAATAATATTGTTAATATGCGCATTTAACGTTGATTTTGCAATTGAAATCCTAGAAGAATGGAAAAGAGCGTGTTTTTTTCGTCTGAATAATTTTTCTCGAAAATGATTGATTTTTTTTTCACTTTGTAATATATAGATCTAGATTTTGTCCCCGATAGTTAGGCTACCTTTGTAGCACAAATTTTTTAGTAATATTATGCTTAAGCTTATAAACTACCACATAATCATTAATATCTTTCATTATAGTATAGATCTCTTAATAGTTAGATCTAGATGTAATCTGCGCCTTAAATAGACGATAATTTTCCACTTTTAGCTTTAGTTGTTTGAAGGAAACAAAAAAAAGATTTTTTTCTAAAGTCATGTCGTTTAACCTGACCAGTTATCTAATTGATCAGTGCCTTCCCCTTTGCTCAATCAGAATGATGGATGGGATTTTCTGCAAAGCTATGGAGTTAAAATAAAATGAAAATTACCCTCAATCTTTTTACTCTTCGTTAATAGAAAACCTTATATCTTGCTTAGCGTTTTCAGATTCTTTTTGCCAAAGTCCTTGACTAAAAATGTGCATTTAAAACAGTCTCTCTTGCGTCTCTCGTGTCTACATTAGTGAGCTGTAACCAAGCATAGTAGGTTGATCGTGATACCGAAAGGAATAAATTATCTTCATAAGAGCAAACTACAGAGAGATCAAGTCCAACAGAGGCATCAAAGTAAAACATTAAACAATGAAAGTTGGATATCAGCGTGTAACTCTTAAAATCTGCGCCGCACGTGCCAGGCAGACATGGTATGTATCTCGAGCCAGTGCTGTTATCTGACAGATACCAAGCGGCCACTACAGGTCATCCATGCCGGCCTCCACTCCCTGTGTTTGTGTGGAAGCAGATGAGCGTAGACATCTCCTTTACCTCCATTTTGCCGCCGGCCTGCCAAAACCAACGTGAGTCACAGCACGATGTCCTCAGAACAAAGACCAAAGCGAAGAAGTTTGTTGACATCGATTTCTATAGGGAGAAGAGGGACGAGGGATTCGAGGTTATGTTCGAGTGGTAGAGTTCAACATTGGCTTGTCTGAAACTTGCCCACAGTATTGATTTTCCGATTCTTTGCTTGGTTTTAAGCTCGCAAGACACTTGAAAACGATTATATGACAAAATCTAGAACACTCGCGATACCTGTAAAGAGTTACATGAATTTACCTTTTTTACTCTCTTTTTTGTGCCATAACAGAATAGAAATTTATTACTGAAATGTGTGATATTTTTCAATTGTTTCTTTCTTTCCTTTTTATTTTTTTCAATTTCCCGTCTAATCTTTAGAATAACCCAATCGTACAGGAATGTAACCAAAGAAACGGTATAGTTGCATTTCAATAGATTTTCAAATATAGCAATTTTTTAAACATGTTTTTATATGTATTTTATTAAAAGCATTGACTTTCAGATCTCAGAAAAGCGTTTTACATGAACTGATGTAGGATTTCGACAATTTTCTCGGCAGATTTTTCTTAATTGAAAAAAATTATTTTCAAATGTGTGCTTGTGTGTGTGTGTGCTTTGTTTTTCGTGTAAATTGGAATCTGTGATAGAAACAAGGAAAATTTGAGGTTTTTGGTGATTGCGTATTTACAACAAGAAGTACCTTGCGGATTGCCCCTCATATTTCGTTTAAATTCTTGAAAAAAAAATGTTTGACTATTCTTTATAAACGATTCCTCCTATTTTAGCCACTTATGAGGGGATATAATACCAGCCAAACCAAATTCAGGTCAAACTTATTAGACTCTTTAGCTAGCCATATTAAGATAACATTAAAAAAAAAGAAAACTGTAGTCATTGTTTATTAATCAGGAAATAAGTGTATGATCCCCTTAAAAGTGCGCCCGATGTAGCTTTAAACTTAATATTTCCCAAATAAAGAACAGCAACAACGCTCCTCCCCCCCCCTCTCTCTCTCTCTCTCTCTCTCTCTCTCTCTCTCTCTCTCTCTCTCTCTCTCTCTCTTTCTCTCTCTCCTCTATTTCTCAAGTTCTCAATCTTACTTCAACGATTTTTCTCCTATTTATTCATTATAATGATATACGTTGCTGTAATATTCCAAGCTTTATATAAATAGCAAAGCAAAATTGGTGCCACGCCTCAGCTTTAAATATCAACACCACCAAATAGCTTGACGGGTTAGCTGTTGACTTTTCATATATTCTCTTAACTGAATCTAAACAACCAATAATTGCACACGTTGTGTTGAAAGTATGTTATGTAATAGACAAAAAAAATAATAAAATGAGAATGTGTTGAATGTCGGGCACACAGAACTGCGCATTTCCAAGTTTACCTCTTTGTTGTGGATATAAGCGACACGGCATTAGCATAATTGTATTGAAATTCTAAATCCTCTTATCGCACACTTTACAATTGTTGATATCTTCTTTTTTTCGGTCCCATTCGTTTCTTTTTTATGTTTATAAATTTCTCACACAATAAGCTACTAACGCATTTATTTGAAATTGTTTACAAACCTAGAAAGAGATCAAAGATTTTAGTTTTCAAAAATCTCTAATCTTATTCAAATCGAAAGAAGAAAAAAATGCTAGCTTGGCGAAAAGCGACTAGAAGCGTTCAAACTTACTTTTTTAATTAAAAAAAAAAAAAAAAAACAAGAAAAAAAAAGCTATCGTGGTAGATGGAAAAAGTTGCTCCATCTTTATCCGGCGTTTTTGAAAATGTTAAAAATTACATGTCACTGAATTAACCAATGATAATGATCTTTAAAGTTATGTACACGCAAATCACCCTGCCACTAATTTTTTTTTTTTAACTTTTTTTTTTACGAATGCCAACTCCATTCCATTTCTTATCTTCTCATAATAATTCCAAACCTCACTCAAGTGAAACTATCATAGATGAATTTTCTCAAATCAGTTTTCTGATTCGACATACTGATCAATAATGTAGATTACTATATGTTCAAGAAAAAACACTGTATTCTCTATGTTTTTTCATGCAGTTACAGTTTGAGTCAAGAAAAAATTAGGAAGGGTGCATTCTTGTAACGTTGTAGAAGATTGTTGCTGTCAATGCCTTAACTTTTTGCCTGAAGGGAGTGTCAAATAAGTATTACTTAGTGTGTCTTGACAAGTGGGTGACATAAGTGCTTCTCAGCGACAGCTTATTACGTCATCGGACAAACAAAATAATTCTTTAAGATCGATCGGTTTTGTTTACATTTCTCTTACATTACAAGATGATAACCTTAACGAAGAGGGAGACAGGAACTTTGAACTCACAAAACAAAATCAATATTGCATCACAATTCAATTTGATTGCGTAGCCCGCTGTTCTTATCGAGTAGGACCGAAAGGTCACAATATTATGCTGAAGGTATCTGTGTTTATGTTGCTGTGGTCGGACACAATATCAATAAATCAAAGACAGAACGGATCATCAACAATGAGATAGAATAACGCCCTGATCAAACGCTGAACATCGGAGAGAAACACTAGATCAGGTCGCCTTGGGTATCAAAACTTCATTGGAAATTATGGCATTAACTTCTTGACCGAAAATCGTTGTACCTTTTTCTAGTGATAAAAATCTGATAACAAAGTACTTAACAGATTTTTGAAGCGGGCGGAAGTAGTACCGATTGAGATCGCCCAATGTCCGGACCTCAGAGTGAACTTTTGAAAAGGTCAATACCCTTCCATACCTGTAAATACCTTAAGTAACCTAAGGGTCAGGAGTGATCAGGGGCTCATCAGTCCAGGAAGAGAATTATGGGCTAAGCTGTTAATCTCAACTTTGTATTTTAGACCACAAGGGCTTAGAGAGATCTCTCTACCTCCAGCCCTCACCCCAACCCCTATTTTTTATTTACTTATGTATTATTATTATTTTTTTTTTTTTACATTCGCTACCCTAAAAAGTACAAACACAGCCATAACTTTGAAGAACTGAGCAAATTAGCCGCTGTGATTATTTCCATCTGATTTTCTATAAATCAGTGATATCCCCTGCTTATATATCAATGAAGGCTGAGCCGGATCTGGGCCCACCAAATCTTTCATCTACAAGCGCAAAGCAAGAAAATGGCAACCTTTCTCTTCAGTTTTCTACCTAAAAGCATGAACTAGGAGGATCGCAAATTCTGTCCTTCAAACTTTTCCTTGAATATAGCATATTCAAAATATAGATATTCGCCGGTGTCCGTGTAAAGACATTGAAAGATGTAGGGGCGTCAAACAATTTGGAACTACTACATCAATAGTGACATGTCTGCACCAGCAATACCATATATGAATTGTGTATGATTCTTGTATTGCTTCTTCTTGTTCTTCTTGTTCTTCTTGTTCTTCTTGTTCTTGTTCTTGTTCTTGTTCTTGTTCTTGTTCTTGTTCTTGTTCTTCTTCTTCTTCTTCTTCTTCTTCTTCTTCTTCTTCTTCTTCTTCTTCTTCTTCTTCTTCTTCTTCTTCTTCTTCTTCTTCTTCTTCTTCTTCTTCTTCTTCTTCTTCTTCTTCTTCTTCTTCTTCTTCTTCTTCTTCTTCTTCTTCTTCTTCTTCTTCTTCTTCTTCTTCTTCTTCTTCTTCTTCTTCTTCTTCTTCTTCTTCTTCTTCTTCTTCTTCTTCTTCTTCTTCTTCTTCTTCTTCTTCTTCTTCTTCTTCTTCTTCTTCTTCTTCTTCTTCTTCTTCTTCTTCTTCTTCTTCTTCTTCTTCTTCTTCTTCTTCTTCTTCTTCTTCTTCTTCTTCTTCTTCTTCTTCTTCTTCTTCTTCTTCTTCTTCTCTTTCTCCTTCTTCTTCTTCTTCTTCTTCTTCTTCTTCTTCTTCTTCTTCTTCTTCTTCTTCTTCTTCTTCTTCTTCTTCTTCTTCTTCTTCTTCTTCTTCTTCTTCTTCTTCTTCTTCTTCTTCTTCTTACAAGCAATAGTTGTAGTATAAGAAGTAGTAGTAATAGTATTACCAGCGTACGTGCTGCTGCTGCTGCTGCTGCTGCTACTACTACTACTACTACTACTACTACTACTACTACTACTACTACTACTACTACTACTACTAATAATAATAATAATAATAATAATAATAATAATAATAATAATAATAATAAGAAGAAGAAGAAGAAGAAGAAGAAGAAGAAGAAGAAGAAGAAGAAGAAGAAGAAGAAGAAGAACAACAACAACAACAACAACAATGATATTTATATATTTATACTAATGGATTTTCATCCGCTGTGGTAACGCTCGAAACAATTCTAATCGTAGCAATTACACGAAGAGCGTGGAGTCGTCAGGGGTCTAACAAGAAGAATGCGATTTGCTCGTTTACTATTATTTCCTGTTATTTACAACGTGCATATCAAAGCATCACAATAATTTTAGCCCACGATTATGTGCGTAAGTAACAATTGTTTAATTTTTGTAGTTAACCTAGTATGCGTAATCTTTTGAGGTTAAAGGTGGAACAGAGATAAGAGGGCACGAGGAGTTGGGATAGTCGGGAAAGAATGGTACAGTTGTAAATCTCTTTAGGGAAGCAAAAAGTTAGCGTTTGCAAAGTGTGGGAACCAGAGAGATTAGAAACCTGTCTGATGTGAGCGTAATGATGTATTGTGACCTATGCCAAAGGACAAGCTTGCGGTCCACGGATTTGTTTTTCTCAAACGTAATTAAAACGGCGCGAAAACCTTGAATTTGTGTCCTTTTATAAAATGCCCTTTTGGCAATTAATGTCATTTTGGGAAATTATGTCCAGTTGTGTATGATTTGCACTCCTCCCTCCTCATCAATGCTTTGGACGTTCAGAACAAAACAAGATTATTGTTTTGTAGGACTCTTATACGATCTGGTTATCAGTTGAGATTATATGCCTTCTTATTTTCCTATTTTCCCCAATGAGTTGGGTCCTGTCTCTCCTATCTCTTGGTTCCCATAGACACCTGCTCCTTAAAGCAGGACTCCCAATTAACATCATGGTAAAGTGCTCATGTTACTTTTGTAAATCAAAGGAGAGGCCGATTTAAAAAAAAAAACCACAAACTGCAGAGAGAGATGGGTGTAAAAAAAAATTAGTTCACGCAGATTTTTTGTTTCCTCCATTTTTTTCTGCTCAAACAGATGATATATATGCGGGGTGTTTTTTTTCTAGGTTTTTGTTTTGTTTTTATGTACATGTACTTATTTATCGATTTTTTTTTTTTGTATCAAAACATTGGAAATTCCACTTCAACTCGGTTTGATGGCCTGTGTAGATGAGATGCATTCTTATGGCCTGTGTAGATGAGATGCATTCTTATGGCCTGTGTAGATGAGATGCATTCTTATGGCCTGTGTAGATGAGATGCATTCTTATGGCCTGTGTAGATGAGATGCATTTTTATGGCCTGTGTAGATGAGATGCATTCTTATGGCCTGTGTAGATGAGATGCATTCTTATGGCCTGTGTAGATGAGATTCATTCTTATGGCCTGTGTAGATGAGATGCATTCTTATGGCCTGTGTAGATGAGATTCATTCTTATGGCCTGTGTAGATGAGATTCATTCTTATGGCCTGTGTAGATGAGATGCATTCTTATGGCCTGTGTAGATGAGATTCATTCTTATGGCCTGTGTAGATGAGATGCATTCTTATGGCCTGTGTAGATGAGATGCATTCTTATGGCCTGTGTAGATGAGATGCATTCTTATGGCCTGTGTAGATGAGATGCATTCTTATGGCCTGTGTAGATGAGATGCATTCCTATGGCCTGTGTAGATGAGATGCATTCTTATGGCCTGTGTAGATGAGATGCATTCTTATGTATGACGAGATAAAACAAGATTGTAGAATTTTTGGATAACAATTTCGTTGCGAGTTAAATGTTCCCTATCAGTGTTGTTTCAGGACTTGAAGTGGGTTTCTACTAGACCTCAGCCATTTGAGATTGGTTCTTACTGTGAACAATTTTTATCAAGATTATTATGTCAATGGTTGATGCCACAAAAAGCCGTATCTTTTATGATAAGAAGTCGACACACTTTGGAGAAAAGAAAAAAAAACAATTTGCTCTTCATAAATGTCCCATAAATAATTTAGCCATAGTAGACGTGCGGAAAATGTAAAAAATGAACATTTTTAATGTCTATATAGAATACAGAAGAGGAACGTATATCTCACACTTTTTTGTCTTTTGTCGCATCATACTCTACACGTTTTATTAGAAATGGCTAGATTTTACCATAAGGACAAAATTAAGATTATGATTGATAATATAGAAAAACGGCTACTTCTTTTCTTTCCTAATATTGTTGTTGATATTATTATTATTATTAACATTATTATAAAGCTCTTCTAAATGTTTATTATGGACGTAAGTAGCAACGGACAAAAAGTAGTTAGAGGTGCAATCCTGATCGGGAATTTTATAACTTATTTATTAATATTTACGCCAAATTGAACATTTAGAAAGTTCTGTAAATCGATTGAGTTTTTACAAAATTCTTTATTATTCTTATTGCTGTTATATGTCAACTGCTAGCATTTCTGCAAAGCCGAGGTGCAATGACAGGTTTAGTAAAAGCTTTTCTTGGAGGTGAAAAAATAATATAAAAATAAACTTGTTTTGGCGAGCGGGCTATTAAAGGACTGCGTACTTGCTTGACAAAACAATTGAAAAAAAAATTACGCTTTATTATCTGTTTTTTGCTTATTGTATAGGAAATTGTCGTCATATGATTCTAGGTTCAATCTATCTAGAATTCTGTTGATGTTCGTAATACGAGAAGCTTCTCTGTCTGAGTTTCTGTCTCTGTGTCTCTTTCTCTCTGTTTCCAACGTAGAAAAATGTAGAAAGACGTCTATAAAGTTGTCGATTGTCTAAATTCGAGGCCCTACTTTGAGATAGTCTCTCATCCATTACTTGGGAACCTCCTTCACTCAATCTACGTCACTAAGTCTTCTCCAAGTGAAAAAGGGCTCTTGAGTAAGGGAAAAAAAAGGTTCTGCAGGTGATAACTGGCTAAGACATATCTAGAATGTAATCAAACACGTTGTAACAGAAACTCCAAAGATAACGGTTACAGAAATTCAAGAAGCTGTGTGTTAGAGAGGTAATTAATATCAATGTTAGTCCACGAGTGAAAAGATTACTGACAAGATATATTGTGTTAAAGCACCGCCATATTGCATATACAATTTATTTGCAATAATTACTGAAGCTTTTTTGTTCTCTATGGTGTATGCTATGCACATTAATGTACATAATCGTGTATTGGTTTCATGAATGTATATTTATAGCTCAGTGTTATCTGTTGAAGAATAGCGTACAAACAGTTGAATGTGTATGTATGATTCCTGATATAAATTTGAAAATGAGTTCATGGGCAAAAAGCTAGCTTGGAAGATTTAATTTCTACCTGCTTTCCATGAATATATCTCCTTCAAGAGTTCTCCTTTCTTTTCACAATAGGAATGGTCAACGACCGAGGAAATATGCAACAGTTTCATACAATGTATCAATATCTTAGCATTAAACAGGTTTTTATTTGCCATATGTGATCGTTGCGATTCTTGAATAGTGATTCATTCTGATATAAAAATAGGATTTACATATATTCAAGGAAACTTATCTGAATAGTTGTACTTGCCTTTTAATGCAATTTTTTTCCCAGTAATCAGGACTATGTAATTCTACAAAGGAAACTCGTTTGCAAAACAATGAAATTTAATAGGTTCAGCTGTCAAAAGAAATTTTAGTGTAATCTGGTCCCACATCGATTGCTTATATGTATATATATATATATATATATAGTTTCTACCGTGATACATGAGTCCGATTCTGTGTCTGTCCTTGTCTTTGCTGAACTTCGCTTTACCTGTCTATCTGAATGTTTATCTCTTGCAAACGCTTTCTCTTTAAACATTTTACAAACTTATCTTTCTTCATTAATTTCTCTCTCTCTCTCTCTCTCTCTCTCTCTCTCTCTCTCTCTCTATATATATATATATATATATATATATATATATATATATATATATATATATTCCTCGCTTCTTTCCACCTTAATGTTTTTGCTATCTTATTTGGTGTTCTATATTTCCTAGTCAAATCGTTATTATCACAGCTGTAAAAATTATTACTGTTGTTAGAAAGGTGTTAATGACTTTCTTCAGATTATGAAATCAATGCATATTTTTCCTTTATTCTAATGCATTATACGAAAAAATAAATTAACAGCTTTAGTGCATTTTTTACTAGGAACGATTTCACTAAAAATTTACGCGAATTCAAATTTCAAACCAATGGACTAGACAAAATTGTGTGAAGATATTTAAAAAAATAAATCAATACATTTTATAATAATTGCTTTAATTTCCATCTGGTGTTATAGCGCTTATCCAGATCTATCCTGAGCTTGTCTCTTGACTGCTTTAATGGTGGTTTCCTTGGTTCTATTTTCATCTATCTTAACAGTGGTTATTGTGTTTTCTTTCCACAGATTCTGTAACTCCAACAGTTAAAAGTTGATAGCTTGATTTCTTCTTTCAAGCCAGGGAGAGGAGAGTGAGAGAGATCGCTGATCACTGTGGAAGCTCTAGGCACTAAACGAGGTTAATTATTGGTTGAACTCCTTTTTTGGACTAGACCTAGATAAATTACAGTTTGCCCTCTTACAGAAAGACATTTGTAAGTCTAACCCAGTGATAATTTCTACTCGAGCTAACTGAGGTTAATTAATTGGTTGAACTCCAGTATTTGGCCTAGATAAATTACAGTTTGCTCTCTTGCAGAAATTCGTAATTCTACCCTAGTGATAATTACCACTCGGGCTCACTTATACGGTGAGAAGAACTTTTAAAAGCTTGTGAAATTCAATTTTGAAATCATCAATTTGAGTGCTTTGGACGATTTAAGAAATCAACCGAGAAATTTATTTGAAACTCGAGACATTTGGTTCAAGTAAACTCTCATAAATATAATTAGAGAAACAAAATTTTCTGCAAGGCGTCAAAGATTCTCTATAAGGTGTACCTACCTCACACAGTAGAGCTGACGTTTGAAGACTGCAGATTACCGTATTCCAAGTAATTTTCCACTGAGAGAAAAAAAAGGGAGACGGCAACCCCAAAACTAAAGAAATCACAATCATGGAAGACACTAAACCTGGTTGGCGGATGACCTCTGACCCACCTAGCGAGACGACCTCGTCCAGCCTAGACTCGCCAACGGGGAAGATCCACAAGAGAGAGCAGTGGTCCAAGAAACTCGACTTCCTGCTTGCATGCATCGGTTTTTCCGTTGGTCTCGGTAACGTGTGGAGATTCCCGTTCCTCTGCTACAGAAACGGTGGAGGTAGGTCTAGTAGTCCACTAAGTAGTAAGTCGTATTTCTAACTTTATTACTGGGCGTGGATCTGAACTATGAAGCCTGACATTGAGGTCATAGCAAGGAAATAACAATAAACATGATGATGATGATGATGATATTAATAATTACATTATATAAAGAGTAAATGAGAGAGAAAAAAGTATTAAAAGCAAAATAAAAGCTGGCCTGTACTAAATTCCAATATATAGTGAAAATGTTAAAAGATAGTGTAAGGTATATGCCAAAGAACGAAAAAAGGAAAAATAAGTGGGGTATGTAACGCTCTGCGTAGCACAAAATATTTTACAGCACCATCTGGTAAAATGTCCAGCACAACAACTGAATTGTCAACTGATTTGTGATGTCTCCATTCTGTCAGTTTACGATCTACGGAATGCAATTTACATGAAATTATGCACTTACCTTCTAGAACAAGCATATTAACTTCTCCATTATTTTAACATTTTAGGAACCAAAGGTGAATGCTATCATCAAGTACGAACAATTACATGCATATCTACTTGTACTAATGAAGCTAAGTTAATGTGCGTCATGTGTAGAAGCCTTTGTGAAGGGCACAGCTGCTTCAAATTCAAGCCGGTCTTAATGTTTAGTGCGGCTGTGAACTGTGATTGAAAGCTCTGTCAATAAATATTCAGATTCATTTGGCGATCGATAAGACACTAGAGGCGAAGCCTTGAAACAAATTGCATATTTGTGATAAACCAAGATCCGAAATATTTGTTCTTCAAAGAATTTGACTTTTGATAAAGGCATGAAAAGTTCAACAGTTCACAGCCGTTGAATATCTCTTCTTCACTTTTTGACAGCGCAGTTTGCGTGAAATGATATCAAGCAAACGGAAAAGTAAATTCATAAACGAAATAAAAAATTTAAAAAATATCGATCATTTCGGAAAGAGCGGCAGCCTCTGGGAATCCAGGAAGTACCAGTCGTCAGAAGTTATGTGATCAATAACAGTACGATAGAAGCCAGATTTCAAAGGAATTTCTAATCTAATATCGTAAAATTATTTTCAACATCAAGTCCAAATTTGCAAAATAAGTAATGTTTTGCTTAAAATTGCTTTTAACATACATTTTCCTCCACCCAGCCATTTTGTATTTGATGGTCATCTGCGCCTGATTGGCCACTGATTATATGAAAAACTCCCAGCCATTACAAAATGTTTTTTTTTTAATAGTAATGATTTCCCCGTCAAAGACGGGCACCGTAATGGGTATTTCCGCCTTATTTCTTTTTTTTATATATTTTGTTTGCTGAAGCACTTTCTAATTTTTCCAGCAAGACAAGATCAATACCGCTTGAGGAGCAAAATAATACTTGAATTACGAAACTATTCAGGAGAGATAGAGAGATGTTAAGCTGATCTCATTATTTTGAACAGAACCATCCTTGGAAATTCATCGTGTATGCGTTGCCATAGAAGCGCACTAATATCTTGGAGATACTTTTATAAATGAGCTTACGCCTTCGTATTATAGATTTTCAGCGTATTTATCGTAGAGCATGCAAGTCACGAACACAGATCGAAAGGGAGATAAGAATAAGTTTATTATGAATAAAACGAGAACCATTATGTATATATGAGATGGAGGGAAAAGGAGGAGAAGAAGAAGAAGAAGAAGAAGAAGAAGAAGAAGAAGAAGAAGAAGAAGAAGAAGAAGAAGAAGAAGAAGAAGAAGAAGAAGAAGAAGAAGAAGAAGAAGAAGAAGAAGAAGGAGAAGAAGAAGAAGGAGGAGGAGGAGGAGGAGGAGAAGAAGAAGAAGAAGAAGAAGAAGAAGAAGAAGAAGAAGAAGAAGAAGAAGAAGAAAGAAGAAGAAGAAGAAGAAGAAGAAGAAGGAGGAGGAGGAGGAGGAGGAGGAGGAGGAGGAGGAGGAGAAGGAGGAGGAGGAGGAGGAGGAGGAGGAGGAGGAGGAGAAGAAGAAGAAGAAGAAGAAGAAGAAGAAGAAGAAGAAGAAGAAGAAGAAGAAGAAGAAGAAGAAGGAGAAGCAGGTAGAGGAGGAGAAGGAGAGGAGGGTAAAGTAAAAAAAAAAACCACCTTAAAAATGTCGAATATCCATATTGACAAGTCGTGTTACCCATTTGTCTAAATCAAAGTGTAGTTAAGGCAACAAATAAAACCTTGGCATGTCTCCACTACTGCTTTTAGTATATCTTGGGATTCTTTTGTTCAGGCAATGTAATGGTTACTCTAATACAGGACATATTGGCGGATTCGCCACAGACGCTAGACACATGTATGGCCCAAATATCAGATAAATACCTGCGATCACACTGTTTGTAGAAGAAATTTAGAGGGAAAGTTCACAAACTATGAGCATTTTGCAATATTCCCAAGGACTTCTAAGGTCAAAAACAGTTTGCAGAAATATTTACCCATTCAGGGTAGCTTAAAAAGTGGTTTTTAAACCTTTTGAGTTTCAGCAGCAAAAAAAATTATCTGTGCTTCTTTTCTTTGCTTCATGAATTGCAAAATTCTTGAGATAAAGTAAATGCAGAGGTGTTTTTTTTATAATTTTCTTTTTACTCGTGACTCCTTTTACCAAAACCTGGGACAACTATAAAGATATGAGGTGCTTATGAAGTGGAACAACTATTTTGTAAATAAATTAAAAAATAATCAGTTTATCACTAGATCACGAAGTCGGTTAAGCGCTGTCACCTATTGTTTAAAAAAAAATATTTTGGAGCAAACTCTGAAACAACAAGCAAAATAGTAACTGCATTTAAGAGCTTGTTACGTAACTTGTTTTGATTTTTAATTTATTATTTGTTTTGTGTGTGTGTGTGTGTGTGTGTGGATTTTATTTTATCTTTTAAGGGGGAATTTACCAGTGTGTTTATTTTTACGCGTCATATTGGTATAGAATCACCCCAGTTTAGAGCACTTGAAAGGTAATTAATGTTGCCACTCTGGTGCTGGCTTTCACGTAAAGTTAAAAAAATAATTTGACCAAAAAAAAAAATGCTTGGGGGGCTAAACACCAATTCTTCAACTTGGATGGGTCCGTCACATTTGATTTTGACATTTTAAACATCGTCACTTTTGTGGATGGATAGAAGAATGATCGAACTTTCATTAGCATGGAACACCGTGATGAAATCCATATTGGGACCAGTCTCAACAGCTTATATAATATCTATCTATTCTTTATGTTCGATACTCTGAAGAAGTTCTATCCCCAGTAATATCTCTTAGATTGGGTTAGACGTGTTAAGCTTGCCAGGGATTTTCAATGATTAAAGTATTTTGGAAAAGTGATCAGATGTAGACGACTGTTGCTCATTAATCTTCTAGAAATATTTTTGAAGATACAGCAGCAGCAGTTCCTTAACTCCCCCTCAACACTTCCCCCCCCCCCCCCCAAATAAATAAAATGAAAAATGTAAATAAATCTAGGTGAGATTTTCAACTTAAGTATTCCGCAATCAACAAAAAAATCGCCATAAGCAATTGAAGATGAGATGAGTTTGAGAAAACAAAGGTAATATAATAGTAATAATATCTTATCTGTCCCTCAAAGAAGAACAAACCTTCTTTTAACGAATAAACTAAGTGAAAATCAACGGAAACTGATATTATTTATATTTCGTCATTTTTAAAAATAAAAACGGTTTAACAAAGACTTTATAATTATTTGGAATACCCGTATGAAGACCATGAGAGCAGCTGTCACTTTTTTTTTTCCTACAGTTTATCTTATTTTTTTCCCTGATTACTATGAACAATCCTCTTTTGTAATGAATTATTTTTATTTCTTGTCGAAAATAAATTTCTTTTCCACTATCTACTCACTTAGGTTGGAACTTGAACGCAGTTCTTTGATTAAAACAATAGTTGAATTGGTTTTACACGACAGGGATAGGCTCGTAAACAGCCCTCCGGGTTTGTGATCTAGTCTAGATCACCTCATCAATTCAAATCGTTAGGCTAACCTTGAAAGATTGTCCGAGATAGTTAGATCTAAAATAAAAATCTAATCAGTATTTTGTTAAAAGCATAGATTTGGGTCTCACATAAAATGGTATCACAAACTCTTCAGGAAAAATCAAGTCTTGTTTGGAGGACAAAACATGATCTCAATAAACCATGACGTAATGAGATGAAAGGCCGCGAACTCATCATGCATCTTACGGCTTATCCCACTGTGTTAACATCAATAATGGATGGAGGTCTCTATCCTATTGTTTTGCGAGTTGCCAAGGCACTGCGTCTATCAAAATGTCTGCCTGATTATCATTACAGGAAAATGCCGGAAGAAAGAAAGTTATTGGATATGGAGTTTTTCGTGTATTATTATCCTCATTTTTAGCAGGTACTAGGTGGGGGTGGGGATGGATGAAAAGCGCTTTCCTTAACAGTATATATTTTTTTTTATTTTAATCCATAAGTGAATTAGGGTAAGCTATCCATTTTCTAAGATAAAGTAAAATCAACAGCGAAAGTATGTCAGGTGGAGAATATTTGACTCAGTTATTTGATCTTTTGTACCGAAACTTAATCTAGTCAGCATCTTATCAATAGTTTTTGAGCTACTTTTCCCTTTCTTTTGGGGTGAAAGAATCACCGCCGTGTAACTTCCTGCCCCACATTCCAAGAATTGGTCATTATTGAGATTTTTTTCTTCCACACGTAGACTGACCTTTTCGATTAATCAACTCATGACCAGCTGCTCACATAATAATGGCCAATCAAACATCCCGATAGTCTTACACCAGTTTATATAATGCATTCGAGCACGAAAGCCTGCAATTTCGTGCCACCTCGGCCCTCCATTTTCCCATTAATTTCCTACTCGCCCTCTCCCCTCTCCTTCGATAGCCGCCAACTTCCTCTATTTTTCCTGAATCCGATAGTGATGCACCCCCAACCCATGTGGCTGGACCACCTCGACCCCCCACCCTCTTTTTCTTGTTTGGTCTGGCCATATTGATTTTTGGTTGCCGGGCAAAGGAACTCGGGCAGCTGGGAAAATTTGCAAACAGAGGAAATCTGAAAATCCTCGGCCTGGTAATCCCGGCACGCCTTAGCAAAAAAAGCTTAAATGTTTCATAACGGGGTAAAATGTTTGAAAAGAGACCATACACTGTTATATTTGAGAGGAGAAAGAAAGAAGAAAAGAGAGAGAGACAGAGAGAGAGACAGAGAGAGAGAGAGAGAGAGAGAGAGAGAGAGAGAGAGAGAGAGAGAGAGAGAGAGAGAGAGAGAAACAGAAAAAAAGAAACGTCTAGCTATTGATATCTTTTATTTAAAACATAAACGTACAGAATGGAAGTCTTACAGTTTCAAATTGCATTTTGAGAGTGTGTGTTTATGAATGATGTTTTTTTTTTAAATTAATGTCGAGACATTTAAAGCCTGTAGATCCCAACGGATGTTTAGTCCCTTAATTTAAAAAAGAAGGGGAAAAAAGCGATCCATAGTTGATTTTATAAAGATAATTTTTCATTACTGGATCATTCAGTCCTCGGTAGAGTGCAGTACTCTTGAAGTTGAAGTCTCCAGGGTAAATTCTATCGGCAGAATTGATTGATTGGTTGGTTATTTATTTATTTGTTTATTTATTTTATTTTTTTGAAGTTCATTGATCTGCAAATAATTTTTTAACAACCTCTCTCTCTCTCTCTCTCTGTCTCTCTCTCTCTCTCTCTCTCTCTCTCTCTCTCTATCTATCTATCTATCTATCTGTCTATCTATCTATCTATCTATCTATCTATCTCTCTTTCTCTCTCTCTCTCTCTCTTTCTATCTATCTATCTAACTATCTATTTCTAACTCTCCCCAGTTCTCTCAGGTCTGTCTCTAGCACTATTTCTTTCAAATAGCAATCTATCTTTCTATCCCTATCTGACCGCTACTGCTACTACTAATCTTTCTTTCTTTTTCATTGCTTTCTTTTTATTTACAGGCCTACCTATCTGGCATCCCCTCTTACCTTAAGGTACCTTCTCCCTTGGAACTTATACGGTAGAGCCAAGAGTAAGGGGCCTTTTCCAGATTTATTTAACCTTCATCAAAGAGAATTTTCCAAACCAGGGCAAAGCTGTGTTTGTTAGGGCAATGCAAACGAAAGCTTGCAACGATAGGTGAAACAGGGGGGGGGGGGGATTGAGAAGGATGGAAAAGTATTCGAAAGCTACCAAGACAAAATTTCCCGAATTATCGAGATTTCAAAGATAAAATTCAAATAGAACTGCACAACATTGTATTTCAAACTGCTTCCACATCAATATGATATCTAAAATTTTCATTCAATTATCGGACGTCCAAACCATGTTTCACCTGGATATAATAAATAGCATAATAAAATATAGAGTAACTTATGCGATGCGTTTTTGTGCTACATGGGGAAAGATGAAGAGAACAATGCAAAACATTAAGTAGTGAATAGCATTGTTAATGAGCATTTGGAAGTGAATTCTTAAGTTATTATTCAGTGGTTAAGTGAATTCGTCTAGTTTTGGTCTGGCATTTTTTTTTGTACTTATACACATCAGCACGCATCAGTGAAGTAAGAAAAACATCATGGGGTGTAAAATGTTATAACCTCCTTTAATATGCATATTATAATCATAGTAAATATTTATGCAGATGAGAATCAGCTCATTTAGGGCTGAAGACGTCAAGCTAATAACGTTGTGTGTACATAGCTCATAGGTCTAAATAGCAGCTTTGAATCCAATGATTGCGCCAGTAATGGTAGACCAATATTGTGCCTAAAATCGGGAATAATGCACGCATCTCTTTGTCGTAAAGTTTGATACGAACTAAGAATAACGACGTGGTAGGTCCCCGTAAGGATCATATAATATTTGGGGTGATAGGAAGAAGAGCAACAGCAGTTTCACCGAAGTTTACAATCTGTTGATTTTGACTGAGGCTTTATTCAAATCCCCTTTGTAGATTCTAGAACGAACCAGTACCGTAAACCTGAGATAAAGTTTGAACAGCTGAATCTCTTTAAACATTTTCACCTGTTCGTAAGCTTGACCTGGTCGGAGGTAGCGCTCAAGCGCTGAAACGCAATGTACTATCTTAATTATCTTTATTCCCTCTGTATGTAAGATGTTACAACCTACTTACTCAATCGACATTATAGACAATAATTTAATCCGCGCGATCAGTTGAAAGACATGTATGCTTGTGATGAAAACTTTCCGAAATGGGTAAACTGGAACCAATAGAAACCAGTTAATAAAAAAAAAAACTGTATGCATTCAATATTCTTCGATGCCCATTAATGGGAACAGCCAGAATCGGTTTTTATTTTCTTCTGAGACCTTTAAGCTGAGAACAATCGAAATCATCTATTCTCACTTAATAAACTGGAACAATAGAGTTCTTCTACTTCTCATTTATACTGATAAACAGGGAACAATCCGAATCTTCTTCCTCTCTCTTAAATCGATAAATTTGGAACAATCGGGATGTCCTCTTTCTCTCTTATATACATAAACTGTGAACAATCGGGATCTGCGTCAACAACTGCGTGAATTTGTTTTAATTTGTTTTAATACGTTGGAGCGTTTGAAATAGCACAATAATATTTGATCTGAAAACAAGTCCTAGAATTCTCTGGATCTCTAGAACTCCATTTATATCCTTCTCTCCGACTAGCTATCAGTTGAGGCCAGAAAAAAATTTTAACCATTTTCCATCTCAAGATTTGGTTACGAAAGCGCGCTATCTATTAGGTTCTTTCCAGCTTCACGGTTTATGTATAATGGCAGAGCTGTTATTTCTTGCTACTGCCTCTGCAAATGAGATTCAGCAACATAGCTTTTTAGGCTTTTTTGAAGAAAAATTTGCTCCCAATATCCATCTTTAGAATGGGCTTCTAAGCTCAGACAGGTTCCATTTAGATTAAAAAGCCCCCGATTTTATTTTTAATTGCATAAGTTTTAGAACTCAACTTTCGAGCTTTTTAGCTTGGGTTTCTATTCACAATTAATTTTGTCTGGGTTTTTTTTTCTCTTTCTGAAGCAGCAAGTTGTCATTGGGTTATTGATTTCAGAGAAGGATCCTTTTTTTTTTTCGACGAGGTCGTGTTTTCAGAACTTCTCTTGTCTGGATTAGCTCTATCGCTCAATGGCTTCTCTTTTTCTTCGCCGTTAATGTTATTTTGAGTAACTTTCTGCAAAGGTTGATTTGTATACCTATAATTATTAGAGTGTATCAGAATTTTGATTTAAGTGGTATTACTTTAAAACGTACTCTTTCCTGATTATTCTTATATACAAAGTTAAAAGCTTATTTAATTTTTTTTCTGTTTTTACTTATTATTGGTGATATTGTGCGATGTGTATGTTCAATAGATTATCTATCTAAAAAATCGATTTCTTTTTTTTATGGGTGAATAGATTCGATTAACGTTTTGATGATTTGTTGTTGCTTTTATTTTTTTTTTTTTTTTACACCGAATCTTGGTATTTCCTGTGCTTTCATACTACTATCTTGTAAAACTTTCCACTTTTTTAAAAGTTATTTTTCCACTTGTATACTTGTCACTATCACTGTTAGGAAATATGTCTTTTAATCATGAACATGACAGTTTGTCTTCGATGGCCTACAAAATTTGATTCTCCTTCTCAAAAGGAGCTTGCTTTTTGTTATTGCACTCTACAAAGGCTGCTCCGTTTATAATGAGAGCAGAAAAACAGTCACAAAGTTAACAGTGTTTGCAAGTATTTTAGTTCCCCTAACTCTGCAGTAGAAATAAATTACTGTTTTTCTGTACTTCTCTTCATATTTGTATCATCTCTCTATCTCCTCATGTATTGTATGCTGGTCTCTTCATTTCTCTCTCCCAGTTTCCCTTTCTCTTTTTCTCTTTCTTTCATTCTCAAGTGTTTTATTCGATTCCAACAAGAAAAACCGGACTCTGCGTGAGAAAGCCAGGGTGGAAAAAGCCATTAGCTAAACGAAATAACTTTCCTTGGTGCAACAGCCGCACGTCTGAGATTTCTAAACCCCATCTACGTCACAGACTGACCTCAATAGAATGTTGATTTTGGTAAAAATTTTGGATCCAAGGCTCATTCGCGGTTACAAGAAACAGTAAAGTATGTCTTAATAGAAGCAAAAAAAATATGGGGTGTTTTGAGAATTGCAGCAGAAGAAGAAGTAGTAGTAGTAGTAGTAGTAGTAGAAGCAGCAGCAGCAGCAGCAGTAGTAGTAGTAGTAGTAGTAGTAGTAGTAGTAGTAGTAGTAGTAGTAGTAGTAGTAGTAGTAGTAGTAGTAGTAGTAGTAGTAGTAGTAGTAGTAGTTGCATTGTTGGCAGCATGAAGGGTTGTCTGCAGATTGGCAGTCTACATCCTGGTCTATATCCTGGTTGTGACTTTGATCAAGGTCAAATTGTTCAGTGACCAGTTGAAAAGTTTAGCCTTGATATACTTTATAGGAGATTCGTTATTTATACAAGGCTGGGCTAAAACAAATAAAGGAAAGAGAGAAGAATAACATTACGAAGTAATTTGGTACTAGCTAATTAGCTTTCTTTAATACAATCAATTAGCGCTGACAGTTAGATATTGTCAGCACCTTATTATGGTCGAAAAATTACATATCAACAGATGAAGAGGTCGGTAACATTT
>JAWDGP010001840.1:85000-172500 GCA_033675545.1 Elysia crispata
TAGGTGCTATTTACAAAAGTGCAAGCAGCACTAGTGCCTATAAAACACCAGCAGAAGATTAATTTTTACTTATCGGTTATTTATCGCCTGCTGGAACAGGCCTGGCTCAAGAAGAGAATCGGAAACGATAAACAAACTTAGCAGCTGCCAGGTACCGCAGTCGGCTTCCTGTGTAAGAAGACTACAGATTTGTACCACTCACTTTTGTCTAACCTTAAACGAGATTTTTGGTTGAAGTCTAGCAGTTATCACTATCGCATTCACACGCACCCATACACTTCCTTACACGAATGCTCACTCCATAATCAAGTTGCGTTGTAAACAGTGGCTATGCCAAGAATTATGATGGATAACCCTCATAAAATCACACGCACAGGCTATCTTGACCTCACATAGTAACCTGTTTGCACTGGAAAATACACCTGTGTCCAGCGAAATTGGATGTTAAGCTATTACCCCTGAGGCCTGTAGTAACTCTCTGATTGTATAACCCAACAACCTGTTGATGAAAGCAAATGAGAGCCATTGAAGTTGAATCTAGCACCTGCTGTTTTATTAAGATATAGATAAAAATCTTCAACTTCTAAGACGGTTCATTAATCTTTTATTCATTATTCACCTTGTTTCAACAGAGTCAGAATTGTCCCACATGGGTTAATTTTTCAATCAGCTGGACTTTATTTTATACCGTCTTTCGATACGTTAAAATGTTGTTGACAACAATTTATATCGTGATATTAGGTGCAATAGCTTCGTCAAGAATGTTTAGATTAAGCAATCTTGTGATGCGATAATCTCCAGCTATCGCTTTATAGCCAACTCAATGCACACGCAGAAAATGAAAACAGGCAAAAAAGGTCATTCTTTTTAAATTACTTTTTTTGTATTGAATTGAATAAAATAAGGTAAAAAGGCTGGAACTTCAACAGCTTTATACCGCAACATAAGCATATCGATAAACAAGATCAACATAATACCACAAAACTTTACGTTTTCTTTTCGTTGTTTTATTTTTTTCCATTACATTTTCCATTCATTTTGATTGCGTGCAGGGCTAGAGACGTAGTAAGAGCAATTTTTCTAATGGCACACCATGAATTTTTGACACGGATGTGATAGCCCTTGCCGGAGCATTAAAGTGAGATAGCCGCTGCACTAGCTTTAAGTATTTATCATGTGAGATGTTAGACAGATAACAGCATCATTTCCTGCTGGTTCATGCAGTATTGCCGGAACTCGGCTGAATATAATTATTGATCAGGCAACAAAGGAAACGTCTAAGGTTTTATTAAAATGACGATCATGGGAAAATCCTGCAATCATCGAAAGTATGGGAGATGGTATGAGGAAAAGACGGAAGATGTGAGTAAGGAGATTATAAAATATGACAAATGTAGGAAAAGACGCAGGCCGGGCAGAAGAAGGAAAAGAAGAAGCATAAGAGACAGATTTAAGAAAGAAAATAAAATAAATCATAAATCTTAACATGACATATGACTTACAAACATTTCTAAAATTTCCTTGTTTTGAGGTGAACGTAAAAAAAAAAAAAAAACAAGCAAAAAAAAAAAATAAAAACCAACTGCCACTTTAAGAAAGGGTAATTGCTTCGGAAGCTTGTATTCGCTGTTGTAAAGACTAGTTTCTCCCTTGTTTGTCTCATCTTCGAGTCATGCCTCGCCCTTTACATACATCAACAGACTAGTCCAAAGCTGGAACAGGGAGGAGAGCATGATTGAATTCTAGGAAATAAAAAAAAAGAAAACGGCAAGAGCTCAGCAATCTTCCACGTCTACGTACTTTGGGCACCGCTGATGGAAACTGGAAAGTCTTAGCTAAGCACTATTGATCGGGCAGCTGGCTTGGCGGTCTCAGGGAAGAGGTTTTTTCTAAAGATTCAGTGTTGTCTTTTGTAGGAAAAGCCGAGCTTAAACCTGGGCACGTCCTTTGTACGCTTGAACTAGCTAGTTATCAGTCTGGGTGCGTCTATTAATGTGTTCTAGATAGAAAGAAATATCAGATTCATTATTCGGATGCTGCTCTTTCCTGGTCATCAATTGAATTTTCCTTGCGTGTTATTTTCAGAAGGTTGCCGTCATCCTTGCAGTCTTCATCATCATCATCTTCATCATCATCATCATCATCATCATCATCATCATCATCGTCATCTTCACCATCATCATCGACGTCATCATCATCGTCATCATCATCATCATCATCATCATCATCAACAACAACAACAACAACAACAACAACAACAACAACAACAACATCACCATCACTGTCAAACGGTATCGTCTGCTATAATGTCCTTATCATTATCGCCACCAATCTTATCTAGATAATGACCGTCATCATGAGTCGTCTGCCATATTGCCATCTTTATTGACGTGATTATCAGCGTCATTTCTTTTCTTTTTTTTTTTCTGTCTTGACATTAGCCGTGGGCAAATTTTATTGGTTTTGATGCCATGCTTATGTAAATGCAAGAAAGTCATTCTGTAGCTGGTGGTAGTAGATCCAGTGATGAAAACACGAGAATCGGATTCACTGAACTTTAGCTGGGAAATATTGTGTTTACAGACACCAGTTAAACCTGTTAGTTTTTTAGTTGGAGTTCTGCCATCAGTTCTTCACAATCTTGACTAATGCTTGCTAATGCTTACTCAGCAATGTTGCCAACTAATTATTAGTGTTCTGTACTCTCTCAGTATGATGAAGTTGTGTCGCAAGCTCCAACATACCTGGTTTGTCGATGCTTAATAATGTCTGATCTTTGAAAAAAACTATGCATTCATTTCCTGTGCGTCATTGCGTGTTACACCCTTCCCGATTGCTTCCCTTTCTCTCACCCCCGCCCTTTTCTCTCCATATGTCTCTCACACACATTCTCTCTATCTCTATCTCTCCTCTACCCCTTCCTTTTCTCTTTTATCTTTCTCTCACACTATGTGTTTTCTCTATTTTTATCTATCCACTCCTTTCTCTTTGCCCTCTTTTTCTCTCTTTTTCGTGATCTTTCCTTTTTCAAGTCTGAACTTCTACCTTAACAACGATAGAATATAATTGGTAGAATAAAAAGTAGTTGGCAGCATGTCTTCGACACCATAATAACTAATCATTAATAAAAATAGCAAGTAATCTTAATTTTTTCCCTCCCACGCAACTCACCTAGCCTCTTCCACCTCTTCACACACACGCACATCTCGAGCAGTAATAAAAATTATAGGTTTTGATTCTCTTTTTTTTGTACCAACCACCGTTAGACTGGCAAAAATGCTATGACGTGATCATGTTTTTAGTCTTTCTTTTTTTTTCCTCGTACATTCCTTCAATCTTTTAGGATGGGAATATCTTTTCTTTAATATTGTGCATACTGAAAGATAAATTAATTACATTTTTGTAGGTCTAAGAAAAACAAAAACAATAAGATCTAATTTTTTTTAAACTTTGTTTCATTTGTTTAAGCCTGCGTGTTTTGAGGCTGTGCTTCAGGTCTATAATGATTGATGATGGGGGGGCGATAATATACTTTTATTGCATTCAATACGGCGCAGTTTTTCTAAGGTAGCATTTAAGAAAAGCCATTATTAACTTCTGCCGCCGTTGTAAAGTCACTTGATACTCGAATTTCGCTAGATTCGTGTTTGAAAAAAAAACTATTAACAAAATGGCCGTGGTGATAGAAAATACGAAGGATTTCGAGAACAAAAAGTTAAAAAAAAAACATTATCGGATGGAAGGACTTGATGCAAAAGAAAACCCACAAGATTTTGTAGATAATGTCATTTTGGACATTTGCTGAAAAACATTCTCTTTCACTCTCTCTCTCCCTTTCTTTCTCTCTCTCTTTCTCTCTCTTATTCTATCCATCTATATAATTATCTACCGCTTTATTTCATTACCCCTCTTTCTTAAATCTCTATCTCTCCCTCTCGAAGAAATATAACTCCGCTCTCCTTCTCTCTCTCTCTCTCTCTCTCTCTCTCTCTCTCTCTCTCTCTCTCTCTCTCTCTCTCTCTCTCTCTCTCTCTCTCTCTCTCTCCCTTTTTTTTTTCCTCGCTATTTCTCGCCTTCTCCATCAAATTTCATTGTTTGTAATTTTTAAATATGGCTGAGAATTAAGAATATACGCCATTTTTTTTTTTGCTTTCACAGCTGCATTGCCTTTTCACTTTTCATGATATAGAACATCTGTAATACGGTCTATTTTTGCCTCCTACTAGTCCAACCAAAAATAAGCATCATACAATGTACTAATGCGGTAGACTGGCACATGGATTATGATCTATAATTTATACCTCATACCTGCCTCTTTGCGGGATTAATGTGTGTCGAAGAAGAGTGTCATTGGAGCTATGAAGGTAATAAGAATTAATTAGAGAGAGGTCCTTCGTGATATACATAGAGAGCAGATAACTCCAACTGCTGTTTTTTACACACCACTGAAAGACGACAATGCTGAGAATGCGCCTGGCGTCTGGACGAAGCTCTTGTATCTTCTCCGGTTATTAATTTTGCTGAACGCTAATACCTTATATGTAATTGCTGTTTTTAAGGGTATACAGTCACGATTTATTTCATGCCTCGTAAGCTTTTATAAAGCATAATTGGAATTGGAGCAGTTTAATGCAGGGTTTCTTCCACTATGTCATATCCTTTTTTGCCGCGGTAATCTTTGCTATAATCATTCCTAATAGGTTTAACTTTTACGCACACGCATTGCATACCGATACAGACGTATAGTCGATATATGTTGTAAACGTCAAGTCATTTAAGGTTGGTTATCCAAAAGACCCGATTGTGTAAACAATAATCACGGTTAGTGTCCTGAGCCCTCCATTTTGACCCATCGATCCAATTATCTGAAAACAGAACTCATTGAGGACAAAATCAGTACAATTCTTCATGCTGTGTTTTCATGTCCATAAGGCAAAAAGTCCTCTTTTCCTATTCACAGGTTCAACCTATCGGATCAGAAAAAAAGTCTAGCTTACAAAAAATTGTCGATTTGCATTTCTATTTATATCTCTTCCCACAGCCCCCCCTCTCCTGATTTTTTTATTAACAGAGTTGCCTTTAGAATTTTGAAATTTCTCCCCTACTTTACGGTTTTCTAATTAACATTTTGGTCTTTGTCCTGACAGAAACAGTGATTTTTCTTTAGTTTGTTTTACTATGTTAAAACTTTTAAGGCATTTTTCTTAATATAGCCTCTAAGCATTTATACATAAACTGTTAGACCAACCATCTGGTTCCCATTGTGTAACATGATCATTTTATTACTCCCTTACTCTAACATGATTTATCGCTCAGTATTGTATCATGCACCTTTACTTTTACAGGTACATGTAATTAGATAACCCTCCTTCCAGGAAGCTATGACATAATTAGTTCTTACCAACCTTGACCGCTCTATTTTTCCCATCCAGGCGCTTTCCTCATCCCGTATTTTTTGGCTGTAATACTGGGTGGCATACCGATGTTCTTCCTTGAGGTATCCCTCGGACAGTTTATGAGTGAGGGCGGCATCGGGCCATGGAGAATTGCGCCGCTCTTTCAAGGTGAGTGCTTCTTCTTCTTCCTCTCCTCCTCCTTTCCACGTCCTTCTCCTCCTCCTCCTCCTTTCCACGTCCTTCTCCTCCTCCTCCTCCTTCTCCTCCTCACAACCAATTTGTAAGTAAGAAAAAATTTAATTTTCAACACCAAATTGAGAAAAAAAAAGCAATATAATCAAAGTAATAATTGTCTAAGAGAGAACCAATTTTATACTTTAAAGTTTTTTTTCTGGTTATACGGTTGCTGAAAACACTTAACAACCAATAAAATCTGATTCTGAAAAATTTCTTTTTTATCCTGCCGCTAACTACTCGTAAGTTTGGAAATACAACTTAACTCAGAATAAAAAGACAAATACGTAGATTCAGTCTGAACAATCAATTATTATTCAGACGAAGAACTTTTATGTTCGTCTTACACTGCTCTAAACATATTCTCTCGGAAGCAAAATTAACGAATTTCTGCGTTTCCTTTCCTCAATAAGGTATCGGTTATGCCACAGCAGTGATCGTGTTCCTCTTGAATTGCGAGTACAACGTAATCTTGTCCTGGGCGTTCTACTACATCTTCGCGTCCCTGACAAGTGTGCTGCCATGGTCCCACTGTGACAACGAGTGGAACACAGAGAACTGCACAACTCTCGAGCAGCTTCGTCTTCTCCAACAGGCTGCTAACTCTACTGAAGCCCCTTCTTTGGCCGATACAACTCCCGCTTCCGCTTCGGAGCTGGTGGCCTCGACCTTGGCTCACGGCAATGAGACTCTCAACGTGACGGCACCTTCCGGAGTGTTTAAAGAGGACAACGCCAGCAAAGTCATCTACCCTGATCCAGTCACAGAATTTTGGGAGTAAGTTATCCATGTTCTATGCATGCCCTGTTTATTCTAGTTTCACCTGAGGTGGCGGGTCGACCCATTTTTTCCGAAGGGGGATTCACCTCTAATGAAGATTCCCCGTCTTGTGAGCACTGCTTGCTCCTCCTTTTCCTTTCATTCTTCTGAAAATTTTTGATCATCATGATCATCTGTTGCATTTTTTGATATGTTATATTTATTTCCACAGGAATAAGCAATAGAGGTTAGTGGTTCTTCAATTATTTGTACCCAATTTGTAAAACGTTCTGCATTTGTTGCTTTTTTTTTTTAGCAGAGTAAGCGGTTTGGACCTGTATTGCACTTTGCAATTTTTTTTTTCGAAAAAAATTGTATGACTATAATGACCTATGACTCAGCACTACAAGTTAACGATGTAGAAAGGGATAGGGTGGAGGAGAGGGAAAGATAGGGAGAGTGAGAGAGAGATGGAGAGAAAGAGAGATCCATTTATGAAATATAGTCAATTGGGAAAGTATTTTGATAGCGCCTAATGAAACCCTTCCGCTTTTCAATCATAGTCATTAAGAAGTCCCAACAGTATAATAATATTATTTTTTATAGAATATCCTTTTGTCCTAGATAGGGTTAGGCAGGGCGTTATAATTAGTTTAATCAGTAGTTTTCACAGTCTTGGATCTTCGGTGCAAACTCCATAACGAGATCATGCGAGCAAATACGGAAAGCTGATGTTTTCATCATTAAGATTTTCAAAAGATATAAAGTAAAGTGAAACAGATAAGTAGAAAAATATACAGATGGACAGACAAACAAACAGATAGAGACCGAGAATACTTTCAATGCAGAAAAAGAGCGTATCTCAGGTTTTATTTAGGAATTTTTAAATTTGGAAACAACTTATCCATATAGTATTTTGTTCGATGGCGACCTTTTTTTTTATATAAAAATTAACTTTTTGTTGCTCTATTCAGATCTAAAGATTTGAAGGGATGGAGAGCTGACCTGTACAATAAACTTAATTCACAATTCATAGATCCAAGTGTCGCAATGTTGCAACTACTTGCTGTATCTAAAAAGAACAGAGAAAGCTCTCTCTTACTTACTCATCATCTTGTTTTAAGTTGTTTTGAGCCGTTTTTGACCGTGATGTATAGTCAAATTCAATCTCAAAACAATTTAAATCTAATCTCAGATCTTCTTTCTCATAGCATCGTGTTGACCTGGGTTAGGATTAAAATTTTCATCATTTGAAAAAAAAAAGGAAAAAAAGTAAAGAAAAAGAAGAGAATGTAAATATCTCAAGTATATTCAAGCTATTATTT
The DNA here is from genome assembly GCA_033675545.1 of Elysia crispata. Taxonomy (NCBI): domain Eukaryota; kingdom Metazoa; phylum Mollusca; class Gastropoda; family Plakobranchidae; genus Elysia; species Elysia crispata. The sequence goes on from JAWDGP010001840.1 coordinate 92,715, forward strand.
CAGTAGTTATTGTATCAGACAGTTGGTCATAATTATTATAACGGAGGAGCTAAGTCTTTAGTCTGCTAGAAAATCAGTAGCTTGACTTTTAAGTTTAACGGTAATTTAATTTCACGGAACTTTAAGTTTTAAGGCATGATGCTTCAACTAGACAAATATCTTTTTATCGTCATCATCCTTATCATAACAAATAATGATCATTATTTTCATCTCCACCTTTATCACCTTCATCACTACGTCTTTGCATTTACTAATAATATAATTCCGAAAGTAATGAAATTCATGTTAACTTCTCTTTATATTAAATCGTACTTAGTAATATAAGTATTCAAAATCTAAGAAAAACTTTGAGCCCCCCTTGATCTAAGATGTGGTTAGACCCGCTACATCAGAGAAGTCTTACTCTCCAATATTTATATGTGCATACTCATTTTTTTTTCCATTTCTCTTTTTATCATTGGTTCCATGTTCATTTAGTTTGTTGTGTGTATACGTGATTAACAGTTTCAAATGTGTACAATTTTTAACAAACGCATTTATTAACAAACCTACAATAACACAAATTTTCGGCTTATTATATATGTATCAATCACTCAAAGTCATCATGTTAAATGCATATTTTTCGAATGTGCTCTAACAGTACTGATCCGTAACCCTCCCCACATGTAAGTAGTTTTGAAGTTTCAGAAACGCAGAAGGTAAGGTCAATAGCTCTATGTTGATCTAAGCCAGTAGCCATAATGTGACGCAATAAAAAATTTTTGCCTTGGCAGTGGTCGTAAAACTTATAGTAAGAAAAAGTAAAGAGAGAGAGAAGGGGAATCAATATATTCTGTGTTGATTACAATGATAATGTCATTCTTATTTTAATCATCAGTGTTTCAATTTTTATATTAACGTTCAACCGTGTTAGTAAATCAATGGCTATGCGATCTTTTTATCTTGTTAGGCGATTCTGGTGATTCAAACATAATATGCATTTCCTTAACCCGCCCTTACTTGTCACCCACTTATTTATGAAAAAAAAAAAAAAAAAGAATTCATTTTCATTCTTGCTATCAGCTTGTAATAAGCATCCCTTTATGATTTTCAAAAATTTGTTTGACTAAGAGACAAAAATATATATCTTCATCATGAAATTGATGTGACTGACAAGTCATATATGATTTCCTTTTTTTTTTCCGCTTTTTTTTTTATTATTTGTATTTTGTCATTGTCGTTGTTGCTGACTGTGAACAACACTAAGGCGTGTGCATAATTATTTCTCGCATTTTTTTTTTTTAAGGAAATGTAACGGTTTGCTTTTTTTATATCTATTTATGTATTGACTATTACGTTTTGCTTTACTCAAACATGAAATTTTATCTGTTTTGACATTTCTAATCTAACAGGCTTTTCTGTTCGCAGCCAACACATCCTTAACTCCCTTCCAGCGGTTAGCCTATACGGTAACGGGATTTAGGGGGAAATAGACGAATTCATTTCAAAGAAAGCAAAACAAACAAAAGAAAAAAGAAAAAGAACAAATAAGTCCGCCATGATCATTCTGTTATGTTTTGTTTTTCTTGTACTCAAAACAACACGTTTTTGTTATTTTTGTTTTTTTTTCATTTGTTTAGGTATATTATTTCGCTGTTTTCATCTTGTTAGGCGATTCTGGTGATTCAAACATAATATGCATTTCCCTATCCCGCCCATACTTGTCACTCACTTATTTTTTATTGATTTTTCCCCCTTCATTTAAGCACAATTTAGCTTGCCATTTAAAGAGCACAATACATACCTATTTTGTACCATGATTTTATAAAACTAAATATATAGTATTAGTTTTTCAAGATAAGATCATCTTAATAGAGCGATTTGTTTTCATCCCATAGTTTTCTTTTCATTCGTTACTTTTTTCATTTATTTCCCTAAGTCACACGGTTCATTCATCCTTTCATCGAACAGCATTGTTTCGTTTCTTAGAATTCCAAGAATTCCACATACTGACTCTCCTATATCAAAGTTATAAAACTCTTTTCAGAAAATAAGGAGGGGGAGGGGAAACGTTCCAACAATGGGTTTTTTTTTTATTATTCCTAAAGCAAAGTAAACATAAAATATTGTTTCATTCTTGTTGCGTTTCCCACTCTAATACAAATAATTGTATTCAGTCTCCACCTGAAAAGAAAATACTTTCCTTCAAGAAATGCTGCCTCGTTTGTCATTGGCATTTATAGGTATTCTTCATCTTCTGTAAGGACGAATTTGAACACTAATGAATAAGATGAATTTTGGCTAAGTTTAAAAGACAAACTTGAGATTAAAAAAATGCGAAAATGAAGAGATGGCATTTTTTAAAGTAATATAGTATAACTTTTTCCTAAACATTAAACAGCGCACATAGTTTTATTTGAATTTTTGGCAAGTGTTAAAAGCTCAATTATTTCACAACTTTCTGCATCATAGCTAAGCGAATTGATTGGACAGCTGTTGATAACATACTCTTAACTTTTACTTTTTATTATACAAATTTTTGTTTGAATTTGAATACTCTGATAAGTGTTTAAATGGCAAAAGGAGACTGAATAAACCATCTAAAAATATTTTCATATTAAATCATAACTTAAATGACAAAAATTTCAATATTTTTTCAAACCTCTATTTCAGCCGCAAACATAAAAGTAACTTTAGCTTTAAATCAATTGCTTTATCCCCTCTGGTTCTGTTGATCAATCCATGTCACTCAACGAATCTACGCACAGCTTTACCCAACCTCTTTTTTTCCATCTACCTCTTTTGCCAACGGTACTGGATTTTTTTTTTTAAACTTTGTGCGTGAGTTAAAACTTTCGTCGTGCTGCCACCCAGCGTTTGTTACCGCTTCCGTCTCTCCAGCCCACACAACCCCACAACCACCAGGCTCAGCCTTCAGAGGTGTCCATAAAGTATGTATAGTCGGGTTCCCTGGCTAGGACGCTTTCTGAAGACGCCATGCCCGCCAATACACATGGATAAAGGCTTTCGCGCCTCGTTTTCATTCTTATATAAAACTTCTCCATAAAGCTTTCGTCTTCTTCTTGCATCATTAATCTCGCCTTTAAGTTTTCAAAGGCTCACCCGCACGTTAATTTATCTGCGGCTGTGGTCCATTTTATCCCTATCCTCTCGTGAGGCTCCGGATATATGAACTTAATTGCTCTGTCGTGCATTTTCCAACTCATTCTTGATTTACTTTTTCCAATATCATGAGCCTACTCCATGTGGCTTAACATAAGGCGGTGCAATGCTGTCAGTAGGGTCTCAGCCTAACAATGTATACGTTACAACCCAAAGATTTACTGCCCTGTTTTGAGGGTTCTCACTCGTTTGCTCACCAAGCAGACGCCTTTTGAGTCTAGTCTCGCCCTGTCTCCAGACGCAAAGTGCTGGGCCTGTCGTCCGGTGTGGGGGACCCCGGGAACATCAAGTGGGACCTGGCCCTGTGCCTCTTACTCGCCTGGATCGTCGTCTATTTCTGCATTTGCAAGGGGATAAAATCCTCAGGAAAGGTGATCACCACAATGGTGCCAACACAACGGGAACATTTTCAAACATCCTTTAAACTTTTTTTTTCCTTTTTTTCTTTAAATTTTTTTTTATTGTAAATATTTATTTTCTTTCTTTCAAGATAATTTCTTTTTTCAAAGGAATCAATATAAAAGATTAATTAGTATGATAAGAATAATAATATTCTTAATATATATTTGGTACAGTAATGACTTTGTTGTAGTTTGCAGCTATAAGGGAACATAACTGCTAGTGATAAAAGAGTTGCATTAGTAACCTTTTTTTTAAAGATATTAAAACTCACGAGCCCTTGCGTTTCATCAGATCCACTATCTGTTTGCACATCTATTAAAAAATAATATCCACAATTCAAAACAGTATGTTTCAATAATTTTTTTTAAGCGTATGAAAATTTTAATAGTGGTGTATATTCGAACAAAGAGGAACAAAAGCAACTTCATAAAAGATTCAAACATCTTACGTATATAAATGATTAAACGACTTTTGAAGGAATTGCTGAGAGAACATGAAAAAGTGTGGATTATGACAACTATAATCAACACTTTAATAAATCTTTAACAAATTTGTCTAAGTGTAAGGAATTTTTCCTTATTCTTCGTGAACTTCAAGGATGATGGACGTTAATATTGTATTTCAATAAGTTTGCTCCCTTTGGTTCTAATACTTGATATAAATGGAACATCATTAATGTCTCATTGATGTTGATTTAAAGGCCATTTTCTCTCTTTATTCCAACACACACATACCCATATAATTGTGGGGACACGTTAATTCTCAAGTGAGGTTGCGATACTCAACCAAAACCAGCTAACTCCTCAACGTAGGAGCTCCAATAAGCAGCAGTGCATAATTTTATTAATTTTTGTATGTGTGTGTTAAATCTCTTCGTTGGTATCGCTCTTGCTTTCCTCTACGTGTCCACTATGATTATACACTGCTGGCGTCCCTCGATGCTTTTAGGTTTCTGTTGAAATCAAAGCGAGCGACGCCACGATTCTTCAACTTCTGATTGAACCACGATGACATAATGTCACTAAAGCAATTTTGTGTTGTCATTGAAGCTCAACGCTCTGGACACAGAATTGCCAACCTTCAGTTCACTTTTCATGTCAATGTTATGATCACTGAAGCTTTGAAACGTAATCTTTTGGAAAAATATGAAAACCTTCGTAATTTTAAGAGTTTTTCGTATTTTTGCCTTAAATGTGTATGTTTTGAAAGCTTTGAAATGTGACTTATTCATTTTAATGTATTGGCTGATTGCTGATTCATTATTGATGGCCTGAAAATGCATTTGGATGCCTGCTGGCAGAGAGAAAAGAGTCATCTTCAAAAATTTCCTCAGCGAAATATGACTTAAACTAAATCCTTTTTTCTTTTTTACAGCGCTTTTGGGCAAAAAAATTATGAAGAGTGGAATTTAATTTCTATCAAATTAAATACAGAAAGCCAGGATTATGCAAGGGTTACCTTATAAAAGAGATATTAAAGAACTTTCACTGTTAAAATCAACATTTAGAATTTTCTTTTGAAATCAAGAAGTGATTAAAGTTACAAAGTCTTTTAAAGTATTGAATACATGATAATAATCTTTTTTTAATTTTGAATGAAATTTGTTATTCAAATATGTGTGCGAATACACAAAGACCTGTCCTTCAAAGACAGGCATCGGGGTATTTTTTGGCAAATCTAAAGCTTTTGTTTGTTGTTCCGTTCTCCGCTCCCGTCTCCCTCTCCCTACTTGGCCGATGATGCTCCGCCCATGCAGGTCATGTATGTCACAGCCACCAGCCCCTACATCTTCATGTTCATTCTCCTGATCAGAGGTGTCACCTTGGAAGGATCATCCTTGGGGTTAGATTACTATCTGAATCCAAAATGGGAACGTCTGGCCGATGCACAGGTAAACTTTCTGCAATTTTCTATAAAGTAAGTGCTAAAACCCAAATAACAGAGACATTTTCATTAGGCAATAAAATGTACCTGTACACAGATCTTTACATTATGGGATCAGATAACTACTTACATGTGTTGTCTCTTTGGGATTAAGCAACAGTCTTTTTTTTTATCTCTTTTAATACGATTATGCAACACGATTATCCGTTCATTTGAACAAGTAGAGAAGACATCTGCAACATTCAAACGCCATCTTTACAATAACAACAACAGATTTATCTCCTCCAGAGCAACTCATACAATTTTAAAAAAGAACCTTGACATATTTAAATTTATTCACACAGCCGTCTTTCAGTTTTACTTTTCACCGAGACCATAATTATGTGGTGCTGATGTGATCCTCTGCAGATATGAAATAGTGCATAACCCTGATGTAGTGAAAAAAGTCTCTTATAATAATGAAAAAAAAATCAAAGTCATATGTTTGCTTTGCACTCCAATTTAACAGTTCATCTCTCTTCTAAGGCCGATTTCTGGTCCTGATAGCTTTCTTTATTTTTATTTTGCGGTCTCCAGTTGAAAAAGAACAAAAAAGACGGAAGTAGGATGCTTATTATTTCGCTATAAAAAAAATCCTCTCTAGATCCAGATGTTTTAAAAAAATTGTCACAGAAGGGTATAAAAATTTATGATAATCGAGTTCTTATCTGATTAAAGTAAAACCGTAAAGGTTATCAAAGATGATAAAAATTTATCGTAACCAAAAATTGTGTACATTTAAAAAAAGAACTTGTCCCTATAAAAAATCTCCAGATTTTTAAAAATTGTGTTGCAGAAGAGTATTAAACTTTTTTGTACTCAAAAAGCTTATCTAAATTTTCCACCAAAAAATGATCGCAATCGAAAATGTCTTCTGAATCTAAAAATCGTCGTAAAAGAATAACATCTTGTAATAAGTTTCTAAAAAAATATTTGTTTCAAATAAAATCTTCCCAAGATCTCCATATAAAAAAGAATTGTTATCAAAGGTTGCAATCGAAAATCTTCTCCGTGTATAGCATTTCAAAACTTGTTGCACAACTTTATTCGGAAATTTTGTCTAGATTTTTTTTTCCAATTGCTGCAATTGAAATTCTTTTTTTTTTTTTTCTTTTTTTTGATTCGTCGCAATAAGGTATCAGAAATTTGTTGTAATCAAAAAGCTTTTTAGATAGTCTCAAAAAATGTTGTATTCTATGGTTATATATTTTCAAGTATTTGTAGCAGTTGTCTCAAAGAATTTTTTTTACAAAAATGTGTGTATTTAAAACAATATGTCCATTACTTTAAAAAAAACTTCCTAGTTAAAAATATTTGTAGATCTAGATTTTCAAAAATTCGTTGAAAAGAAGTACCACGTATAAATAGTTTCCTTAAAACCTTGTCTTAATTTATCAAACAAAAAAAACCTATCGTAATTGAAATATCTTGTTCATATAGATAATTACCAATTTCGTGATTTTTTTTTTTTTTTTTTGCATTAATTAGCTTGTCTTGATTTTTAACTCATGAAAACTTTATGTAACCCTACCTAGCTGGGTGGATATTCCCTTAACTTACTTAGTCACTACTGTAATAGGACCCACTAGTCTAGTTACCTATAGAAGCTCAGTGCTTCTTCCTACTCTAAGTAATTGCAGGCCCTAACTGGTTATGGTAGCGTGCCTAGCAGCCGTGCAATACTACAGAGTTCACACTCTTGGGTCCTTGAGTATCAGTGGAGTACTAAGGCCACTGTTCCCTAACTAATACGAGTGGGTGTCGAGACTTGACAAGAATAGAATAGCTACACTCCAGACGAAGAAGAACACAAAAGAGAAGAAGTTAAAGTTACCACCTATAATATGTTTATTCCACGAATACTCAATAATCAATGAATGGAAGCAAGTCTCAAAGAATAAAATACAAAAAAAATACAAAGATGATCGACAAGCAATCAGGCAATAAAGGTACTAACAAATGGTCAGAATGATAAGCGCCAAGCAGATACTCGAGATAAAGTGCGGATATTATATTAAGATCAGATACTACACAAAATGGCCAGAATACTAAATAGAAGATACTAATAAAATGGTCAGAACAGAAGATACTAAGAACTAAACAAATGTCCAATAAAAATGCCTAATAGTCAGCCAACGCCCGAGTCACGGTGATAATCACGTAGAATTAAAACAAATGATAATCCAACACAAGTTTCACAATAGTTCAATAATCTCCACAATAACTTCTCCCTAAATTTCCAACGATACTACTGGCACTTCCAACGTGGCCTCCAGATACTCCAAAAAGATACTGACAAGGAGTCTTTCCGAGCTCTACAATTTATAGTCCAAGCTCAGTCGGCAAGGCCCCCGGTCAAAGACTTCCCTGGTTTCCCAGTTCGTCCCTAGAACAAGGGCCAATGCCGACCGAGGAAAATCTACTCCGTCGAACGGCACAACCCGTTTCCCCAACTAAAGCATCACCCGACCGAGATCATAGAATCTACGGAAGGCATCGTTACATCTACGAACTACATTTAGCATCTCCCGATCAAAGTACGTCCAAAGCCGACCGAAGAAAGCTTCTCTGGCCAGCTGGACAGGAATGAAAGAACAAAGTATCTTCCGAATTATTAAAGAAATAAAAATAAACCGCTAGAGGGGCGGAGACTACTTTCCCGCCATTAAACTAAGTATACTAACAAGCTAGAAGCGCACGTGGCTCCACCCACAAGCTGATATAATTAGCACAATAAAATCTGTTCTAAAGGCCTGCTGCTGCGCCACAAATAAATAATTATACCAGCCTCCTTACATTTATTTTTCTTTGGTCAAAAATCTTTGTATCTATACTTTCAAAAAATTAATATTCTGCACAAGCAAGAGTATTTAAAATTTGTTGTTATCTTGGATTGATAGGTTTGCTAGATTTTCAAAAAAAAAAAAAAAAAAAAAAAGAATTGCCTATGTGAAAAATCTCATGATCCATATTTAAAGAAAATCAGTATTGTCGCAGAAATAGTTTTAAAAATTGTTCGTAGTAGAAAAATCTTGTCTACATCTCTCCTCCATTTAAGAAAAACAACAACAAAAAAGCAGTTAAATTCGACACCATACTTACATAGAAAAAAAAAATCAGAGACATTTCTAAAAGAATAAAAGGGATGCACAGGACAGTCCTGATAAAAGAAAAGTTGGCTGGGTCAAAATGGAGTGCCAGTCACGCATACTCAAGAAAATCTATCGGGAATAAGTTAGACCAGTGCTGATTTCGGCATCAGCTCTAAACAGCTTTAAACAATCTTCAAAATGTTAAAAGAGTGCAACATCAAAACCTCAAGTTAATGGTAGGAGGTATGAAATCAACCCCCATTCTGCATACAGTATTTGCGGTTTAGTCTGCCACAACGCTGTTAAATTTACATGTTTTTTTAAGGAACAAGAAGTTTTTATGGGTTAATGATAAGTAGGCCTAAATGTAAAACTTGATAACCGTAAGAATTAATCTATGACAGAATTTAAGTTTTAATCAGCGATACCCAAACATCGGCAGAATGTTAGCTCTCTGCAATGACCGTGTTGATGGAAACGAGAACAACAACAACAACAACAAAAAAACTAGACTGTGCTAAAAAGAAATCGTCCCAGCGAAAGAGGCATTGCGCTATGGGAAACGACCTTTAAGGATGGAAAAATGGCAAGTTCGGTAACCGAATGGTAGTTAATCTTGATGTCGATTGCAGATTTTTCAGTCATCGTGACGACCTCCGGACAGCTCAATGTTCTAATGAGTCATGTAACGTTCATTGACGCGTTGCAAAGCTTAAACAAAGCGTAAAGATAGCAATATTGGACGAGAAAGATTGACGTGAAACCTGGAAAATTACTTTCTATTTAATCTATTTGGTCTCTATTTTGGTCGACACATACCATGTGCTATACATCAGTGGTTGTTTACAGGTTTGGGAATAGGAACAGGTGGAGCGTCAAACTTGCGTTTCGTTAGACAACCAAAGCTTGTTCCTGTCTCACTTTTTTATGTTTACGTACACGATAAATTTCGTCAAATGTCACGGGTTGCAACGTGCTGCCATACTGAGATCTCACGCCTGTCGTTCACATATGGGCTGAAGGTGAGACAATAATATTGCATTGAAATGCCGTGTATAGGGGCAGCTTTCTATTTAGACCAAGGTGAACATCTCTCTCACTCTCTCTCTCACTCACTCGTTCTCTCTCTCTCTCTCTCTCTCTCTCTCTCTCTCTCTCTCTCTCTCTCTCTCTTTCTTTCTTTCTCTCTCACTCTCTGTGTCTCTCTATTTGTCTGTCTGCACCCTCCTCTTAGAAATAATATCTTTAACTCCATGAGTCCTCTTTAAGTGGGGTTTGAAATTTACAGTACATCAGAACAAAAACAAAATATAAATGGAAAAAGGAAGTTAGGTGATACGTATTTAAATGATACCGATGTACTAAAAATTGCTAGTGGAATAAGTAGGAATAAAAGGCTCTAAGGAGATATAGAAAATCTACAAACCAGAAAATTATTTTGATCATTTCATATAAATATTCGATTTGACATGAAAGGAGGAGACGACGAAAGAAAACTTCCGACAAAGACCTATTTAATCTAGGCATCTTCCGGGTACAAATCTATTTTGGGATATGTCTCAAAGGTACAAAACATAGATCTTGGCGTTCATGCCCTTTAAGCTTTTCATCTGCAGATGCTCTCGCATTAGTGACATTTTATTCATAACCCAAAATAAGAGTCGGGAATACCAAAACACACTGAAGCATCTTCAAACTATTTACATTGCCATAGCTCTCCAAATAAAAGAGCGAAGTTTATCACCTAGGTCATTGTGATCACCGGTACAATTTGTATGTAAGTGGTCTGACCTATGAGGAGAGATAGACAGGCAGAGACACAGAGACAGGGAAATACAGAAACGCAGACAGGGAGGATATGCTTTTAAAAATTAAATAAAATGCAATTTGCCAAATAAAGAAACAAAGCAAGCAATAGAGAAAGAAATTTTGACCGACTGAGTTTTAGTTGTGCAACTCACTCGTGTCTCTTGGGTACAAATGGCAAAGAGGAAAAATTTGTAAAGAAAGGAAGCGAAATAACTTTTCAATCTTAAATAGAAAGCAAATTTCAATCTCTTTGAAAACTGTATGTTTATTGTAAAAACTGAGAAATATTATAAGACTTAAAACAATTTTGAAGTTTTTTAGCAAAGTAAATTCTTGTTTAGAACTTTTCGGAAGACTAGAAAATAACTGAACTCAAGGTTCTGACGGAGGCAGTTTGCTCTGGTGTCTTAAAAATGACGAAGTAAACAGTTGCAGAAATGCGCGTAATGGCATGCTTATTGTTGTTGGTGATAAAAGACGCAAACCAACTGGAGTCAAATCTTACAGAAATCGCTTTTTCCGAGATGAGTGCAAATTGAGCGGAGGAATTCATAATTATGGCCGCTCGTTGGGCATGCGTGATTCATTGATTTAGAACCACGTTCCTTTCGCGTGCTCCCCAGTGCTAATATATGAGATCATTTCACTGCCCTTCAACTTCCAGTCGCGGATAGGAATTTTCCTCTGGAATTAGAATTTTCAACTGACATTTACTACTATTTCCATTTTTTTTTTTTTAAGCGAGGCGTACGGCTCGGGCTTAAAAAAAAAAAAAAAAAGAAAAAAAAGCAAACAAACTTTCCTAACAATAATATTATTACCAAAAAAATGAAGCGTGTTATGAAGTTGAAAATCGTTAGGTGTGTCTGTGTAATTAAATGCAGATTTGTTTCATATCAAGCGGTTAAAGTTTTTATGGAAAATGAGAAGGGAGCGAGAGATTTTTTTTTAACCAGAAGGAACAATTAATAGCTGTATCCGTTTGTTGCATAAAAGCAAAAATTGAGGCATGTCAAATTCGAATAAATAAGAGAGAGAGAGAGAGAGAGAGAGAGAGAGAGAGAGAGAGAGAGAGAGAGAGAGAGAGAGAGACAGACAGACAGACAGACAGACAGAATGAAAGAGAGAGAATACTCATAATTGATAAAGGAGAAAGATATAGTTATCAAATTTTCGAATTGTTATTGTTCGTTAACTGCATCATTAAACAGAATTTCGCTCCTACCAATTTTGCGAAAAGTATAGAGGACCAACATGTAATATCCTAAGCACCAAGGTCACTATGATGAAAGCAAATCCCAAAATTGGCCAATAGAGAGATTGTTACTCGTCTTAATGCATTGGAATAACCATGGTGTATCCATTATCTTGCTTTAAAATAAAACAATGTCTCACACCACGATACATGTTACCGTACACCTAAGCGGTCAGTTTCGAGTAAAAAAGGTCATCGCGACCCTATGAATGAATGTGAAATCGCTGCATTGATAAGCAGGCCTGGAGCTGAGATAAGTGATAGTGGTTTTACACTGTTAAATCTGTTCCTTAGGCCACTTTAAGAGTCTTACACCCTGGACAAGTGGAAGTTCATGGCGGTCAGATCTAAACTTACACTGTGACTCAATAATATAAATCAGTGTAACCAACCTGTGTGTACCCTGTGTCTAATACTTCACCTTTTGCTAAGTACTGTTATAGAACCTCCAAACTATCATTTTGGTAATGGTACCCTTCTTTCAGAATTTTAGCACTTAACTTGGGTTTACTGTTTTGACTCGACATTTTGACAAAAAAAGCGAATCAATTGCAATATTGGTTTGTTTTTTTGTTTGTTTTTGTTTGTTTGTTTGTTTGTTTTTTTTTTTTTTTTTTTTTTTTTTTTTTTGGGGGGGGGGGGGTTTTGTTTTGTTTTGTTTTGTTTGAAATTCTGGTTGTTTACGATAGCAAACAATTATTTAACAGGGGAGGGATGTAGCTTTGATATAAATGGGCTGGACGTCTGTCATATAGACATAGACAAACAGACAAAGAGATTGGGGTTCAGAGAAGATGCTAAACAAGTCATACATTCATCATCCTCGTTCTTTCAATACTCGTATCTTCTAATATTGTCGAGTGTCTGGACCCAAGCAATGCATGTGAACAAGTCGCAACGACAGCCTCGCCCTATGCTTACTGCTTAGATTCGAATGCACTGCTTTCCGTTCTAGAGACGAAATAATGGATTTTACAACATGACTCTGGTAATTCATACATCGAACTTAAATCTAGTCATTACCAAAACCTGAGTAGGTTTAAAAATAAAAATCCTTTGTGCGACTTGTCTCGGTTGACAGCCGATCTTCGTGGTTATATTATAACACAAAAACAAGGATCGTTATGTAGTAATCAAATGCTTTAGTTTAGCCCTCAAATAGTACGAATTCGTACAAAGAAAAGGGCTTCAATAGGTTTCAGCTTGTTGAATGCCTAATTATCAGCAAAGTCAAGAGAAACCACTACAATTGATCATAGGTAGAGCGTTAGAGAGAGATTTAGCAGATCTATTCTACATTAGACCCTTGCATAATTATTTTTATGGATGCTTAGTTATAAGCCTTCAAAGGTTAAAGAAGAGGGATCCCATTTTTGTGTAGCATAATCCCTAGCAACTTGCTATCAATAAATTTTAAATCTGAAACTAGAATTAATCTTGATATTAAGACCTTATGGAATAAGATCTCTAAAAAAAGTGTAAATCTAGATTCGGATTAACATCTAAGAATAAATCTTTTCCATTATAATGAATATTATCTCCCTTGTTGTCACATGCGGATTATTTTTTGTTCGTTTATAATAATATTAATGATTATGTTTTATGATTACGTGTATCTAATATTACAACTATCATGCTCGTGATCATTATACTGCTTAAGCGTAAATGCAATGGCTCGCCTGTTACTTTATACTTTTATTAAATAGTATGCATGCATAACAGTTTTTAAGTATTGTGTCCACATAACACAATATTCCTCGAGAAACTTAAGGAACGTTGAACTTCTCGATTTTTTTTTTTTTATTTTACATTGTCCAAGTTTTAAACACATTCAAGCAAGAAACGTAACTATCATTAGCTCACAGTGAAAGACAATTAGATCGAAATGATGCGCCTCCTGTTTTCTAACTATTATAATTATATTTTTGTTTATAGCACTCCCATGAAAACCTTTTAAACGATGTTTTTCTAAGAGGAACCATCTGAATAGTAAGAGCCGCTCAAAATGTCGGCCCTTGCTACCATTCCATTTCAGGCGAGAAAAGATGAAGTAGATTTTTCGAATTAGCAATGCATTAGGATGGTATCTCATAACTGTTCTACTGTATAATCTGCTGTAGGATCACGCTAGATTATGAACTTTATATTTTTGTTTTGTTCCTGCTTTTTCATGACCAGCGGCTCCTACGTTATGAGATTTAATGCTAAATTTTATATATGGGCAAAATTCAGCCTTATTTTTTCTGTTTCCTGCGTAGAAAGAAATGCATAAATTTGTCATCTTTGAACTAGGCCAATAATCTATTGTTTAAGAGTGTTGAGGAAATCAAAGCGGATAAACTTAGCTGACATTTTTTTAGGGACGCTATGTATTGTTTCCGGTACGTTCGAATCTTTTCCTTTATAAAGTGAATATTATTCTTTTCCTATTTGTAGTACAAATATCACCGCTTATTTTAAATTTATGTAAAAGCTGTTTTCTTGTCAATAAAAGAATTTGTCGTTAATTGATTATGAATAAGCTAATGTCTTAAACATCTTCAAAAAGAGAAAAGGGGATATAAAGTTTATATCTAAAACTGAATGATTACCGTAATATGAACATCAGGAAGTTCACAAAAATTAAACGATTTTTTTTATAACTTTAACGACCATTTCAAGTATAACTATATCTCAGGTTACTATATATTCTATATGTTAAATGTGGTATAAAACGCAACGCAATTAGTGTCTGGAGCACCGAAATGAAAGACATAAATGTACAGATTCTCTTCATCTTGAATAGATAATTATTTGTACAACAGAGGAATACGCATTCAAATCAATGGGTATCACAGATAATTGTGCACATTTTTTCCTCAATTTTTGTTGAATTGGAAATTTGAGAAAATGCTGTTAAACGGTGCATGTACTTCTTCTACATTATTGATGCTAACAGGCTCAGAACAAAGTTTGTTTTTGTTTGTTTTGTTTTTTGGTTGTTTTTTTTTCACAATTTACGAAATAATTATTTTATCTATTTGGTTTTTGGTTTTGCCCTATGTCTTTTTTTTTTTTTTTGGGGGGGGGGGGGGGGGGGGCGAGAAGAGAAAGAGAATTCAAACTGATATCGTTACGGTTTTCACTTATGATATTATCTATATTAATCACTATCTGTCTATCTCTCACTCTCACACACACCCACACACACTCGCTTATTATTTGTTTATCTTTTTATTTATTTTGTCTACCATTCTATCTTCTTATGGCCAAGCCATATATCGAATTCCGTTAATTGATTATGTATAATTACTTCAGTGTATGAATCAGCTGAAGAAGATGAGATGTTTTAGACCCACCCATATAATTGATCTCATGTATTGTACCGGTATGCTATGAAATCATTTACTTCAGAGCTCTAAATTTAAAAAGTAGCAACAAGAGAGAGGGTGTGTTGATGATGTCGTATTTATAGTCTGCGTACTATACAACTGTAGAGGGATAAAAAGCATAAAAATTATAATAATTTTCGCTCAATAGTCATCGCTTTCAAATCAGATGGCCACAGTTCCTTCAAGTGAATTTTTAACCTATAAGAAACTGAGACTATGACGTTTATTAAATGGAATGTTCCAATATGTTTGATTTCCTATAAATAAGAATAATGTTCCATTAAATCTAATCACTTACAAAAGTTTCCTATATAAGTAGGACAAGGATAGGGCGATAAATTTTGTTTCATAACTTATCTGTAAGGTAATTATGTATCTGAATCATGATTATGTAATTTTGTTTACAAAAAAGGAAACTTTACTTTATTATGCGATAAGTATAATAATAAACTTGTTTAACAGCTCAAGAGCAAAAAAAAAAAAAAACCATAGGATACACTTAGACTACATTAATAAAGAGCAGCTCAAAAGTATTTCTCAAAGTTTCAATTTGATATATTATATATTGTAAGTGAAAAAACTTGATAGCCTCTTAGCATGTTGCTTTATTATTAAGAGTGCCCTTTTTGATAGGTATGGGTAGATGCGGGGACCCAGATCTTCTTCTCCTATTCCATCGGTCTCGGTACCCTCACTGCCCTGGGGAGCTACAACAAGTTTCATCACAATTGCTTCAGGTAAGCTTTACATTCGCTCATAAAGTATCAAAATTAAACAATATGTTCATCAATTGCAATATCATGATTAAAAAAATGTTTTTAAGCAAGGATCAGGCAGGGCCAAGCTAAAGAGCTGATACCATAAACTAGTCCAAGAATTACAATCTGGTTTGAAACTGATAAAGAGATCTGATGAACATTGTCAGGGTTCTTGCCCCTTTTTGGGCGGCTTGAGGTGTGTTAATTGAATATTTTGCTGCTGATGTGAATTTGGTCTGCCAAACTGATGAAAATCTTGAAAGATTTACTGGCCAGGAAGTTTTTACTAGGCCTGCCACCCCACAGGTTAAAATTAATTTGTTTGCCACCCTAATGAAATTCTCTAAAGGTTTACATTAACCTTAATGTAAATTGTAAGCTGGTTTAAAAGAACAAGAAATTTTTTTCGTAGTAGAGTGGACTAACTATTGTTTTCTATCATCCACACGTGATTTCTGAACATCTTAAATTAACGTCTTTAACAGCCATTTTTTTTTAATTTTTGTAGCCTGCCCCTATAGTTTTATTGTTAAATTAGTTTTCCTATGAATGGTATTGTCTGCACACATTTGGCACTTTTTTCAAAGTTTGAATGAGGATCTTGAAAATATTCAAGACACTTTTCTTTGTTGCTCACTTCTCCCTTCCCTTTCACCTTCTTCATCTCAAAAAGAAAAAGGAAGCGTTCATATTTTTTTGTAACTTTCTAGATGTAGTTTGCCTTGTTTCAGAATTGAAAATTATATGTCCCTTTTGCATTAAATTTTAAAAATATAAAAATGGGATTCCTGAACCATTTTGCTTGCAGCTGTTTGATGATTTGGTTGGAATAAACTACTGACATCAAATATGAGGCTCAAGCAATATAAATTCAATTGGTTTAGTTTTTCTCTTAATCATTGTCCATAACTTAATCACACAAACAAACAAATCAAATGAAACTTTTCACACTGTTTACCCACAGGGACAGCCTTATATTTGCTGCTGTGAACAGCCTCACAAGCTTTCTGGCTGGTTTTGTCATCTTTTCAGTGCTTGGGTTTATGGCCCACAGCCAGGGTGTGTCAGTGGAAGATGTAGCTGAGTCTGGTAAGACTTTAAATAAGTGTGGAACCCAATAGAGTTTAATTCTAGTATTCATCTGCATGTTCAACACTTTCTATTAATAAAATTACATGTGACAAAGGACAAGTCAAATATGTTTTTCTTCTATTTTCCTTGATATTATCATTTTTTTACTTGAGAGAATTCCCGATATAAAATTTATAAACTTTTGTAAGAAAACAACTATGAAGTTTCAAAAAAATAATAATGGTATGCCTAATTAGTTAAGAGTACAAAATATGGTTCTACAACAGGAATTACATCATTCACGTTTTTTATCTGAAGGGAATAATTATATTATAATGGTGCAATGTAGAAAGCTGAGAAAATAAATCCAATGTAGAAAATCATCACAGCTCACTTTCTTTTTCTGTATAATTGAAAGGGTTAATGAACTTCATTAATTGTATAGAGAATAATGATGAAGAAGTTGAAAACAGCACAAGAATCTTAATTGCGTTTTCTTATATTTTTTTTTTAAATAGCTATTCCCATTGACAAAATTTGTATCATAAAGAAAACAATATTTCCCATAGTTTAGCAGTAGGGAATGGAGAGCTCTTTTTATAAAGATAAAGATAAAAGTACCTATGCTTTTTATAAAGATCAAGGAAATAACTCAGATTCCTATGAAAGTCATCTTAAGTCCAACATTTGGCTTCACTTTCTCTTTTGTGCTCTGCTATGAAATGTTCCAGGTCCAGGTTTAGCTTTTATAGCATACCCAGAGGCTGTAGCTCAGATGCCCCTGGCCCCAGCATGGTCTGCTCTCTTCTTTGTCATGATCATCCTGCTGGGACTTGACAGTCAGGTAATAAAACAATTGTGCACTTTTTACTAAAGACCAGGTTTTATTTAATATTTTTTTTTAATAAAGAATGCAATCTAAGTTTCATGAATGTATCAGAAAAGATTTATGGATATGGATACAATAATCTGGCATTGAATATGAAAGGAAAAATTTGATAATTTGAACTTGCCACCTTTTTTAAATTGCAACACCAAATGTGATTTGAAAATAATGTCATGTCATGTCATCGTTTTATTCAACAAATTTATTAAATAAATGCCTTTTTTTTCTATTTCTTTACTGCTTTGAAAATGATCATCATAATAAAAAAATTTTAGCACTATTTTTATCAGGACCGTTATCATGATCATTCTCAACATTATAATATAATATTATTTCCATTCGTTTCATTTTATTCTCTCTGTCATCAGTTTGTAGGTGTTGAGGGCTTTGTTACAGCCTGTGTTGACTTATATCCAAAGTTCTTGAGGCGTAATTATAACAAGGAGATCTTCATTGCCATTGTGTGCCTCATCTGCTTCTTAATTGGTCTCTCCATGGTAACAGAGGTGAGAAAGAATTAAATGTTTTTTTCAGGGTGTCTCTTGGAGTTTTAATTGTGCAAAATGAACAGTGAAACCATTTCTTTCTCCACCCTTGAAAGTTCAATCAGATTAAGATATCTAAAGTCAATCTGTTTAGCTTTCATCTTTATTATCTGCATATCAAGGTATCAACAATATGATAAGAATCTCATAGATATTTTAGAAAAATTAGAACAGTCAGAGTGATCTGAATTTTTTACATTCAGTTAGATCATTTGAAATGACTCACTTATTGCAGAGTGAAAAGATTGTGAAGAGAAAGAGAAAATCAGCCAAAGAAAATGTTCAAACAAGAAAATTGTCAAAAAGAAAAGATATTTCATCACAGATTTAAAACAAATTACCTGCAACAGAGGTATAAAAGTATTTTCTTTCATCTTATTTTTAGTATTACTTTTTTCTGTGTTAGCTATACATGAAAGATAATAATATAAAATCTGAATTTTTATTTAAACAGGGTGGCATGTACGTGTTCCAGCTGTTTGACTACTATTCTGCCAGCAGAATTGTCATGGTGGTTGCCACCATAGAATGCTTGGTTGTTGCTTATGTTTATGGTAAGAGCAATTTTTTTTTCTAGTCTCGATCTGAGCAAAATAGATTTATTATGATTAATTTGATAGAACCTTGAAAGGAAAATTAGGTTAAAAAGTACTGAATATAATTTGTTTCATTGCTGTAACTATTCTTACTGTAAACATGTTCAGGTTATTTTTTTTTTAAGATCGAAATTTGATCTTCTGTGGCTTTCGTATTTCAGGCATTGAGAGATTTTTGGACAATCTACTCTTCATGTTTGGATTCCAAAATGAGATGTTCAAAAAAATCTTCAGAATCATTGCAAAAGTTTTTTGGACAGTTCTCAGCCCTACTTTTACAATGGTAAGGGAATCATATCCAAAGGTTACAAGGATATTTAGTTTGATGATGACAATTAGCATGATAGTGATGAAAAAAAAAAATATATATATATATATATATATATATTCTTTTTTTTTTTTGGTTACAGATTAAATTTTGCATTGCCAAAGTCACTAATACTACTTTGTGGATTTCGTTACATTTTTTTTGTCTGTAGAGTATTTATTTGCTTTCTTTTGTTGCTTTTGTTTTTCAGAATAGCAACAATTTTTTTCTTATTTCAAAATATTTTCATTTATAAAATTATTTGTTCTTCATGCATTTATTCAACTAGGAATATAGCTTCTTACCAATCAATATTAGCTTCACAAAGCACAAATTGTCTTTACTATCAGGCAATCTTTGTCCTGGGCTGTGTAAGCTACTCTGAGCTGACTTATAAAAGGAAGCATGTTCTGTATGAATATCCATCTTGGGCTATCGGAGTGGGCTGGATGCTGGCTTTGGTAAGCGTGGTACTCATCCCTATCTTCATGGTGCAAAGGATCTGTGTGACTCCAGGAACTTTTTCAGAGGTACCTCTCTGTTTTGAATATTATTTAACTGACTCTTGTATATATAAGTTGTATACACTAAATGAATAAAAATTGGAATAGAGAAAGGCCTGCTTTTACCTGCTATTTCCATGGTGCTAAGTGAGTTGATGATATGTATATTATTTTTTAAATTGTTCATTAGGTTAGAGTCAGCTCACAAATTAGTCAGTTGATCTATAAAATAATATGACATGAATCTGAAAAACACTCTTAATTGGAAAAATTCAAAGACTTGAATTGTGTCGTATAAGAAGTTTAAACTACATCACATGTAATTCTATTCAGTCGAAACTGACAGAGGTTTTTTAAACAATCTCATGTCAGAAATATTTTAAAGTTTGCTTTAAGCAAGTATGTATATGTGTTACCTAAAGATTATAATCTCAATGTATTAAAGTTTTTATAGTCATCAGATACTGACATGATAAAAAAAAATATTGCCTGAAATCTTGATAATTTTTTTTTAAATGATTGTATTTTATGATTTTCGTGCATAGTTTAAAGAGTGTAAGTTCAATAACAGAAATTTCTTTGCATAATTTCTTTCCCTCTCTATTAACATAATTGAGGAGATATTATGGATTTCATTGATGGTGCTCCTTCCAAAGAGTCAATTGTGTTTTCTCTTAAATTCAGTTTTTATAAATCTCACTTTTTTCAACCTCCTTAAATTTATATTTCAGAGAATCCGCGTGCTTATCACACCTCATCTAAGACAACATCAACTCAGGCCAAATGAAGACATGACCAGAACAGTGTTATTGGAAGATGAATTTTTCACTGACCTCGAAAATCGTATTGAGGTAACTAGTGTCTTGTCTCTCTTGATTCCTTTAAACATTTAAACCAAGGAAGGCAGCAAGATATGTATTGTTTGAGTAAGTGTGTGCTGGTATCAGAATAAATTAAAAGCAACCATTTTAAACATTTTATAAGATCTTATATTGTCACCTCCACCTACGAACAAAAAATATATATTCATAGGTACTAGGTATATCATCAGACATATAAAAGTTTCAACAATTGTAATAAATCCAACAGTTTTGATGCTGAAGAAGAAATTTCCTGAAAAGTTGTTATTCATAGTACTTGTGGATTATTTTTTAATAGTCAAAGCTTAGGACTGTTGGGTTGCAGATGTAAATTTAAAGATGCATTATGTTTTTTTTATAATTTATTAAAAAAAACTTGTCCTTTACAAAATTGAAAGCAAATTGTTTAGAAGTTCAAAGTAATTACCACTGTTAAATTGGGACTTGGAATGAATTGTTTTTAAATAAAAAGATTAAGTCTGTTGAAAATCGAACACAAAAAGTAATCTTATTTTTTGCCAAAATTTGTTCAAATTTCTGCCCCTCCATGTGACATATCCTATTGTAATGACCATGCATGATATGTTTTCATGTGCTAGTATTATATAATCTAATCAATGAAAAGCTGAAATATTCCAATTACATTTAAAATGCTATAAAAGATAAACTCTCAGTTTAAATGTAACAAAACATTTGTTTTTATATGCACAACCTCTAATGAATTATTTAGACGAAAAAAACTAATCGATCTTGTGATTTCAAGACCAATGACCTTTATTTTTGTTTCATTTTAAGGAGAAAGATGTCCCTATGGGTCCATTGATTGCCAGTTCAGATGAACCTATCCAATCCACTGGTATAAAACATCCACATCCAGTCAATGGAAAGGATTCTGAATCCTTCAACAGACTGTTGGGAGAACAAAATGGAAGTAGCTTAGCATAAACCAAAGGAACTCCCAACAGTGTTGGAAACCTACCAAGAAATAAGTAAATGTTGTCAGTTATAATATGTGTATCTTCTAGTGATTGTTGTTAACATTCAAAATGTTTCATCTCATGATTTGTTGAAAGTATTAGTGAAAAATCTGTAATCTCTATTTATTCAACATTTTAAAATTCAAAGCATCATAGCATAAAGGTTTGGAAATACCATAAGAAAGGAATAAATACTTGATGGGCTATTGCGGATGTGATCTTTTTGAAAGTTGTAAGAATAATTATGTGAAATTGCACTGATTTGTAACACTTATCTATGGCATTAAAAACTGCATTGTAAGGATCTGTAAAGCCCTTATTCTTAATTTTTTTTTCTGGATTAGTTTCTTTGTTTCTCTTTCTGTACTTGTATATTTAATTTAAGCTTTTGTTCTTTAGGTTTTTATGAAATTTCACAGATGTGAACTTTATACTCTTTATTTGTTCTTGCTTAAAACAAAGATCACTGTAATCATTTTTTTCCCTTATTCATTTTGCATCTTTTCTCTTCATCTCATTTTCATGAGAATTTTTTTTTCATATTCACATTACTTGAAAACAAAAGGCACACATATGCTTTTAAGAACATTTTAAACAATTTGTGACATATTTTTCATGATCATATATTGTGTGCATAATTTTATGTGATTTTCCTTTTGAGCATGTTATAAACGCCTGCTGTTCACGTTTTGTTTATAATTATTATGCTTGTTGTGAAAGCGAAAAAGATGAATATGTATGATCATGGTAAACTTTAAATGTTAAATTTTTGCTCTTGTAAATGAATGAATTCTAATAAAAAAAAATGACATAGCAAATGCTTCTAATGTGCATAAAGTGGATTTTATCACAATGAAACTGAGAAGAATGCTTTGTTTTATTACCTTTTCTCCAATTGTATTTAAAAAAAACAGCTATGGAGCCATATAAAATCTACATTGGGAGGATACATTTGTTATTACCAAAGTGTATATAATGAAAAATCATTCTGGGAAACAAGAATACTATTGCTAAACGATTGCTATATGTAAATAGATTTGTTAACAAAATTTTTTTAAAGAAAGGATAATCATGTTTTTTGACATTGGACGAATATGTGATAATTTTTTTCAATCTTTTGGATTTGTTTCAAAATTAAAATTGACATTAATCTAAAACGCTAGGGGATGGGGGAAGCTCTAGTTTTATTTAGTTTGTGCTAACCTGAATTATCTATTAGCGTTTTATATATATATCTTTTTTTTTCTTGAAAGTAGACTGGAGCAATCATTTTGCAATTTTTTTAGGAGCAATTTGGGAAATAAGCGCAGGGGAGGGGGGTTAATAGTTATTAAGAAAATCTAGAGATTCTGATGTTGTGTATTGAAGCATTCGGGCTTGGTTCATTGCAAAAAATTAAAACAGCAAATCTGTAATAAATATTTAAAATGTTTGAAAATGTCCCTGTACTTATAATACTTTTTCAAAACTTTCATATACCATATGATGACTATCTATTTAAAAAAAAAAATTTAAATCGTCATAGGATGCTAGAATTAGGTTTCAGTTGACCCAATGTAAGTTTGTTAATAATAGCTGATTTGTTTAAAATACAATAGGGCCTAGTTGTCCAGGTCAAGATGCAAGAATTATTTTAACAAATTTCATAAAAGTTTGATTTTTTGAATTTGGTCTCTTTTTAACATGAAACATAACCAAATCGTACAGGGGTGTTGATAGTTTTTTGTTGCCTGCTTTTAGAATTTTTAATGTGTTCACAAAGATTAATCAGATCTGAGATATTGAATATTCAAATGAGCTAGTTGAATTCATTTTGGATTTGTGACTCTGAATTTTTCATAGATCTTTGTCTTTTGTGCTTATTTTATATCTTTCAAAAAAAAAAAGCTGTTGCTTCCTAGTATCTTAGACATGTTTGTTCATCATAACTTATTTGAGTTACTCTGTGCGACTCAACAAGTTGTACGGAAATTTTTATTACATAAAGGTATTTTAGGTATTTAACATACACGGGTGTTTTATATCAAAATTAATGTATAGCTTTATCAGAACTGTGACTGTACAAACAGTATTGACAGCAATCAAAGCATTACATGATGCTGACTTTTTTTCTGAACTAATATCAAACTACTAAATGATTTATATCTTTTTTTAATTTGAAATAATAGAATAGAAAAGTTTATTTTGTTTTTACTCTGAAACTTTTTTTTTCCCTTCAAGGATCATATCTACGAAAATTATAAAAATTTATCAATATATCTCTTTCAATTTTTTTAGATTGTTTGTGTCAACTTTTTTAAGCATTCTTATGCATGGAAAAGCCTAAATATGTGATTGCTTTTCTTGCAAATTCTTTATAAATGGTTGTTTAATCAGAAACCTATATTCTCTCTGAAAGCAGTAGGCCTATCTCTACTTCTAATTAAATGCAAACATTTGATGGCTCTCTCTTCATAAAAAAAAAACACTTGCTCTCTTTTTATATCATTCATTCACTCTTTCTCTTGTCTTACTTCAAAGAAAATTTAAGAGATAAAAGTTACTGGTTCACTTTATCATGTTCAGTGGTCACATTTAATCTTTATAAGCTAATTAAATGATTTGAAAGGAAAGTTATTAAGTAGGCTTGTGGTAGGGTCAAATTTTATGCAAGACCCTTTAAGATTAGAGACAGCTTTTCCCCCTTGTCTAAAAGTTATTTAAATTTCCTATATAGTTATATAAATACCATTTTTGTGTGTATTAATGTTGCAATTTAGTACATTCAGAGGCGACACAACGAAAAGAAAAACAAAGATTAATACACATATCCCATGCTTTAAACCCACAAAAATGATTGTTTTTGGGGTTTTTTTTTTGTGCATTGGGAATTCAGTTGTTGGTGTTTTTTTGTATATGTGTGTGTGTGTGTGTGTGAGTAAGATGAGAAAAGAGAGAGATGCAAACAGACAGAAAGACAGACAAAAGACAGTGACAGAGAGATAGAAAAAAATGAGTTTTCAGATGTACACACATGCAACACAACACACAGCAAAGTTAAGCTTTAGGAGAATGAAAATTCAGTGTGTAGTAACTGTCGAGCAAGAAAAAAGAGAAAAACATAATTATCAATACAGACTGAAAGAGAATATGAAGGATTTTGGAAAGTTACACTAATGGATAAAACTAGAAATAAATCTAACAGCTCAAATTTATTTTTTTTTCTCCCACCTATAAATATAAAGAGCTGGTCTCCAATAATTCGATTCATTCTTCACAATAAGCAACGCGCAATTGTTTCTTCAAAGAAATTTATGATGGTAATTTTCTAATGTGCAGAAAACAATGTTATCAAAATTGAAATGAAGCTTGTTGAAATATTAGGGACAAAAAATTTGTTTCTCTGTTTATTATATCAGTAACTAACATTGTTTTTCTGGACGAAACATAGGTAGATAAAATCAGTGAGGAAAAAAATTAAATATATATATATATTTAGAACCACCTGTAATCTCTGAATAACCTACAACCACAGGATAAAACTTAGAGAAAAGCTTAGGAGAGAATGATACTTAGAGCGTCCAAAAGCCTGCAAGCAGGTTTTGACAGCCTAAATATAATCTTAGTATGTTTGCAAGATTTTTTGTGTTCAATCATGAGTTTATGCCAAAAAATCTCACTTTATGCATAATAAAATATATTAGTCTATTATTTCATTGTGGAATGTTGAAAACTTTCACTTTTTCTCACTTAATTTCATTTTTCTAAAAATGTTATACATTTTAAACTGTAAAATAGGACTTACTTTAATACTTTATTCTTCTTAAGACAATCATATCAGGGAGGTTTTTTTTCTTTCTATTGCCAAGCTGAAAAGAAATTCATTTCAGCATCTGTCACAAGCAACATCTGACTGATGGATGACTTTTTTGTATGTCTAGTCTAAGGATTTAATGATCAACTTCAATGCTTTATGTGAGCAATTTAACAATTTAAGTGATTCATCTACTTGTTTGTAACAATCAATATGTATTTTATGACAACATTGTAATGATTCGCACACACCTAGGTCGTTGAACTATTTCCAGCTCTCCAGTCAATTTTTATGATAGCTTTTGATATTCTTTTGTAGTTACCTGTTTAGGATTGTCGACAAAGACAGCCGATGTTGTGTTGTTCTTTTTTTCAAATATAGGAATAAAGACCAGTGAAATAAAATATGGACGTGTTGAATATTGTTATTCAGCCATTTCATTCGTCTATTTTTTGTTATGTATTATGTTTATTAACGTCCAGTTTTCATGTGCAAAGGACTCTTATTGGCACTGCATGAATAAATTCCAGGTCTAGTGCTTGATTTAATCAGTCGAATTTTTATCTCTGATTTTTTTTCAATAACTTTAAGAACAAACAATAATCAGAGTGTTATAACACCATGACCAAATTTAGGCACTAATTGTTATAAAACAGTGAAAATTTTTCGTCATTGCCCTTTCTGGGGCGAGCTGCGCTTTGCTGGTAACATGAACCAACTTAATCTTTTCCAATGGAAAAAGCTCAGTACAAAATCCTGAATTGTTTGAAACAAAAAGTTGATGCATGTTTATTTGGTTCATTAGTTTTCTGCTACATTCTTGTTGTCTTATAAGGACATTTTGTCTAAAAAGGACAAGATGTGCCTCATAACATCATAACCATTATCATTTACATTTGATATATATACAACACAACACATCCTTAATTTCGGAAATCAAAATAACTAAAGTGATTAATAGGAATTTTTCTTGAAAACTAACATTCACTGATTGCTCTAGATTTCTATATGTTGTTAAAATCAGAATTCGGGTAAATTTACGGTAACAGCTTTGATAACAAATAAGGCTTTGGTTCTGTCACTAAGTCATGCTGTCACGTAAGTTGTCAGTGTTTCATGAGCTCTTGCTTCAGGTTTTCTTGTGGGCTAAAAAACAATTATTATTATTATTATTATTATTATTATTATTATTATTATTATTATTATTATTATTATTATTATTATTATTATTATTATTATTATTGTTGTTGTTGTTGTTGTTGTTGTTGTTGTTGTTGTTATTGATGATATCTGTAAGATTTAATAACAATGATGTAACTTCTCCGAGATAGAATAACTGGTTCTATAAACCGAATTTATCGTCCTATTCAAGCAATGCTGTCCTCAGTGTGAAGAAAAGAAACAGTGACTCAGGACAGGCTTGCTATTGGTGGGTTTGATGTGAACTGCATGATACTTATGTGTAACCATTGCAGTTGATAAAGCCATTTTGTATAATACTTGGCTTGTTTAAAAACAAGCTGTGACAACATTTTTTACTCCCCTATTAACAGATTTTATAAAGTGTAATATTAAACGCTAGCAAAGAGAGGGTCGTGAAAGCATGCTTGTTCTTGCTAAGACAGTCTGCCGAGGATTCTTATAACATTCTGATCTGCAGCTGTCACCCACTGTCTAGGGTCAATCGAAGTATCCAGCTAAGGTAAACAATATTATACACAGTGTAAAAATATGTCAAAACATGCTCACATTCATCTGCTTTAGAAACTTGCACTGACACTTGCAATTTTCTCGCTGGCATAATTTTTTTTATTTATTTTAACGCTTCGATAATAGGTAAAGTTCCAACGGTCTTACCGTCTTTGAGAATGTATTTTTGTGTGTGAGTTTCTTTGAATGCCATGCTGGAAGGGAAAAGAAAACGAGCATTTTTTTTTACTAATTAATAACTTCGCAAATCGTTAATTTTTTCAATTTGATATTTAAGACATCTTCATTCGCTTTCGCTAATAGGCTTCCATTCAGACTCCACCCCCCTCCACACAGTCCGACCATTCAACATGGCCTTGTCACGGCCGACAAGAGACAGCCAGCAACTTTCAACACATACTTTTCTAGCTTCGCCGCCACTCCGTGCACTTGCACTTTCAGCATATTCAGATTTCCCAGGACCCTGTATTGTTTAATAGCTCGTAGTGCTCAGACTTCTAGCGAAACTCATATTAAATTTTTTTTTCAACCTTATGTCTGACAGCATAAGACGAGAAAAAGAGTCTATAGTATCGTCTGCGCAAACCTAACCAAACACTGTGGCTGGCTATTCTGCAAACTGTCTCGAGGCCGCCACTATCAGTCTCCAAACATCACCTGAATCGGCTACCCCGTGAAGCCTCATAACAAGCATCGAGACATAAACACCGCCCATTGGAACTCACTGTCTTCACGGTCGCAACCAGCCGTGGTTGCTGTGCTCCTTGCCCGTGGCGTCTATTGCAGTCTGCCTATCCAGCTCATCAAGCTTGCCGAGAACGATTATCAATAGAGACTTACCGACATGATTGAGATCACCGCGCAGCCAAAAATTGTGCGGTAAATCAACAGATTTTTCGAAGCTCTTGTCGAGGATCAACCCAGAGAGCTCAAATGTAGTCTCGACGCCCGAGAGCACTCTTTGGAACTTTATACTGTTAAGTAGTAGACCGAAACTATGGTATGATGTAGGAACTCAGAAATCGCTTCAAAATCATTTTACTAAATATTTTATATAGAGATAAAAAAAAAGATTCAAAATTGAAAAAGTATGTCATTTTCAACAATAACGTCAGCGTTTTGTGTGATAATTCTATGAAAAA
This sequence comes from Elysia crispata, assembly GCA_033675545.1. Lineage (NCBI taxonomy): Eukaryota > Metazoa > Mollusca > Gastropoda > Plakobranchidae > Elysia > Elysia crispata. Next base: position 120,877 of record JAWDGP010001840.1, read on the forward strand.
TTAAAAAAATTTTTTTTAAATAAAGGTAAAAGAAAAAAAAATGGTAAAATTTCACAATTTGAGGCTTTTTAAAAGTTTTTTTTAAAAACCTTTTTGTTTCTTGTTTGATAATGCCCGTCCGCCATTTTTTAATCTTAAGGCCCGACTACCGGCTGACCTTAAGAGTTTTGTGAGTGTGTTTTGATAAAGGCCGACATTAAAAGAGTTCTTAAATGTGTAGGAACTTAACAGCTTATCCCATGCCAGTAGCATTAGGTTACGATCGTCTGAAAGATGTTATTAATACGGCTCGTGATGAGATTTAGCGCAGTTATTCTTAATGCGACAATCACAGCGCAGATGGGTTATTGGAAAACATTCTTCCATTACGATTGATATAGCTGAATAAATTCGTATTACGTAGCATCCGAAAAGTAATTTTAGCTTGACTAAAACGAATTTCAGATCTTGAGTTGTTCATTTATTGGGTCAAGACAGTTTCACTTATTTTTGACGTTCCAAGTAATAAAACTAATATTAAAACAAAAGTAAAGATCTAAATCAAATTAAAACTTCAAATATCAGCATTCTGTCAATTAAGTCGGTATATCAGTGAAGTCTTAGGAAACAATAATCATTTGTTCAATTCAGGGAAAATAAACATACATTTAAAATGGGTCAGATAAGAATCCCGCGTCGCAAATTAATGTAACGCCCCCCCCCCCCCCCAAAAAAAAAAAAAAAAAAAAAAAAAAAGAAAGAAAAAAAAATATTGATGTTTTTTTCTGTTTTTTTTTTATTTATTTATGTTAGCCTTTTTTTGCGGATTTCTACCACAAGATAATAAAAAAAAAACCAATGCACTCGATACGATAGAGCTTGAGCTTATGATTTAGAAAGTGACAAGGCAGCGGTTTGTATCTCAAATATATAGAGGCAACAGCACTGGAGAACAATGATTTTTGGGAAGGACTAAAGTCGCCAAAAAAAATATGTAGGATTTTTTTTTTTTTGGAAACACTCACAAATTAACAGAATGCTTGCTTGATATTTAGACAGTAAATATTTTGTGGTATCTAAACTTGCAAGTTCAGTAACATCTTCGTCAAGTGGACCGAAACCAAACCGCTCAAGCTTGCCTTAAAGCGGTTAATGTCTACATTTATGATCCTCTTAATACTATTCATTCTAGGATCATCTGATTCACTGTTTACCTACGTACAACTCGTGAGTAGCAGCTTGAATAGCGGCAAGAAAGCAAAAGAAGAAAAGAGAGAGAGAGGCGCGCCAGATTGCATTATAACAGATGTGTCACACGCCTCTGCCTGATTGAACTTATCGCTATTGGTGATCGATACAGAGCAATATGCGCTGTACTCAAGGAAACATGTTGATTGTGCCTTCAATCAGTATCTCAGTCACATATTGTTTCCTCAGTCTCAAGGACTCATCGGAGATATTCGTCAAATCTAGTAGTTTTTTCTTAGCGAAGTTTGTGTCCTGATAGGACAGCAGATCAGTGAAGTTTAGAACTATGAGGGAAGTGACATAGCTACTGTGAAAAATACATGATAATTCTTTGGAATGAATATTGTTGGCTTTCTATTTAAACATGAAAACAAGTGGATGAGATTTTATCATCATCATCATCATCATGTTAAACAGTAACGATTTTACTGCCCATTCTTTACAATGAGAGCGTGCTTGCAGAACAAGAGCCTTTTCTCTATTGACGTGAAAGAGTTCTAGAGGTAGAGTATTGTGCCGAAGCAATTTCAGTTAGGATCACTGACAGTGTTAATTTAGGAAAAAAAAATTATGCCTTATGGAGCAAAATTAATTGATTTACAGGCCTATTTTTCAAAGATATCATTTTCAGGATACCCGTTGACTTAACGAAAATAATGGAATACTACTTGCATAAGTGAGAATTAAAAGCGGCCTTTGTTTTACAACATTTCAACCCTTTTCATCTTACATGAGATTAACTAAAGCCCGGCCAAACCAACGCTATTTGTGATCTTCAAACCTTATCTACAGTAAAACAAGAACATTCTTGATCATATGTACTGGTTTTATTAGTATAGAAATTCAGTAAATAGAATCTGAAAAGATAACACTGCTAAAAACAAAAGTTTACTGACTGATGCAAAATACCTCAGTCGAAAGAGCCTCGAGCTGAATTGAAGAGGCTGCTGTTTCGATCCTTAGCATAGCCATCATGAGGATATGCTCTAGTATGCTCTACCTATGCTTGGCTTGTAAGAAATCTTCATTTCCTGTAGGATTCTCCAAGAAAATCTGACCCATCAACTAACAACATAAAAGATTCAATATAGTGTGATATCAGATGTAGCTTCACTCATCCCTTTTTATAGGTCTGACTCCCAAGGCAAGTATACCCAATTCTTTTGTTTTTGTATTAACTGAGAGTCATTAAGTAATGCAAGTCCTTTATTGCAGCAGAAAAAACCCTCGCAAAGGCCTATTGTTTTACATCCCTTTTTTTAAATACCGTCTCGTCTCTTTATGAAACCAAAATCCACCTTTTAGTAAGAGCGTGCGCACCAACTTTGAAAAAGAGTAGATTGGTCTTCGAGGTAGTTTCACAGCCCACAGATGCGTGGAGTTATGGGACCTTTTTCATAAGACAAAAGGTGTGAAATTCTGAGCCTGCTTAATCAAGCTTTCTTCAGATGAACAGTTTACTGTGATCTACTTAATATTCCAGTATATATATTTATAGTTTTGAAGAATATCTTTCCACATTGTCCGATTGTTTTATGATATCATAATTTTTTTTTTACAATTTAATGTAGATTTATTTATTTTTCAATTTCTAATTGCTCACTCATTCATTCTAGATCAATTTTTTAGAATATTCCATGTTCGATCTGAGTTAAGAATTTTAAATTTATAAAAAAAAATTTTCGGCATAAAGAAAGATATAGGGTTTGTTTGGAAGATAAAAGGATTTATAATCCAATAAAGATAAATATGTTCTCAGCTCAAGAGGGAAAGAGTTTACAGTAAGAATTTTGCTGAGCTCTACTTTCAGTTTTGCCAGCTCATAGCGTCTGCACACAGGAACCTTAGGCATTCAAAACCACCGAAGATATATATATATATATATATATATATATATATATATATATATATATATAACGCGTGAACTTTCAATGCTCAGAGCCCAAAAGCCCGTAAATATGATTCTGTAGAAGACCAATTGGGGAAAAAGTATATTCTGCACCAGGATAATGCAACAGGCAATTTCAAAGACAAAGTTCACAACTTTAACTAGGTCTGGTCAGCATACATTTCTTGAAATTGCATTTTGGATATAGATAGATTTAGAAATCAAAGTGTGTTTTCTCTGTAGAATAATGATTTCAGAAAAAAACTGCCACCCCACCATTTCTTTAACAATCTTCATTCAAAGGCTTTTGGAGTTCAGCATGTTTATTCGATTTTGCCTGTTCATGACATTATCTTGTCATATTGCATTTCGAAAAAAGGTTTACATAAAAAAAAGAAGTCTTACTGTGTATTTGAGGGTCTGATTATTGCCAGACGGCTTAAATGGAGAGCTTTTTGGGCTTCGCAGACAAAATGTCATTGTGCGACAGGCGATTTTCTATCGAGTATGTCAGGTAAAAAATTCGGACATGATGAATCAAATGTAGGGTTATAGAAACCAAAGAAAAACAGAGGTATCAGCACAAAAATAAAAAAGTAGGGCAATAAATTAGAGGGGAAAAGATTGCCATAAACCGATCGCAGATGGTGCGTGTAGAGAGAGAGAGAGAGAGAGAGAGAGAGAGAGAGAGAGAGAGAGAGAGAGAGAGAGAGAGAGAGAAAAGCGTTTAGGAAGTCATAGTCAGAAAGAGAGAGACAGATATACAGGCAGATACAGAGAGAGGAAGAGAGAGAGAGAGAGAGAGAGACAGAGAGAGACAGACAGACAGACAGACAGACAGACAGACAGACAGACAGACAGACAGAAAGATATATATATATATATATATATATATACAGAGAGAGAGAGACAGACAGACAGACAGACAGACAGAAAGATATATATATATATATATATATATATATATATATATATATACAGAGAGAGAGAGAGAGAGAGAGAGAGAGAGAGAGAGAGAGTTAAGATGAGTACTAATATTGGTTGAATGGTCTGAAGTTCTTTTTTTTTTTTTTTAATTGTGGGTCTTGATCGATGTTTCCACCCCCTTACATTCGAGTTTTAATAATGGCATAAGGAAGTATAAGAAGAGATGTTTGTTGTCGGGTCATATACTGCATATAGCAAAAGATATTAACCAAGACTAAGTCTAAGCAACACTAATGGCCCGTCTGACCCATGGATATTATACACATGGAAGTCCGCAGCCTCGCCAACATAAAACTATTACTTGGGGATCCATGCAAGATGGGACAAGGTGCGGATTGATTGACAACATCATTTTCATGAGTGTTGGTTTTTAATAGAGGTAGCCCATAAAGCGCTGTGAGTAAATGTGGTCTATCGAGACCTTTGCTACGGCCTTATGAAAACTTGACGCAACGGTGATATTAGAAAAAAAGGGCGTTACACAACGGAACATACAGTTGACCAAGGGGTCGTATGTGGTATCAAAATAATGGGCGTTGTCAGCATAGAATACCGCTTTCCAAATTATGTCCTTGTACTCACCATTAGATGAAGATTCTGGATTTTGTCTCGAAACAGATATATTTTAAGACAAAAGGTGAACTAAACGAGATTGATCAAACTAAATGGTGTTGATCGTTAGAACAACTATGTGTACTGCTGGCATAATGATTTTGTTATTGAAAAGTAAAAAATTCGATATTCCGGTCTTTCATTAGTCATTTTGAAATGCGGAAGTGCTACTGCCAGATTATCTTTTCCTGGATCCTATTACATCACATCGGAAGGTTGGATGAGAAGAAATTAAAACTTCCGTTTAAAGTTTTTGTTGTTTCGAGAAGTCTTTTAACACTTTAAGCAAGGGGTTTGCACGAATGAAACTTTTTGCGCATACTTTTGTGGGGGGTAAAAACTCGCCTCTATCTTCAGCATTAGAAAGCTACTAATCATCGCTCTTATATGGGGATTTCCAAACAACGGTGCAATCTTCGTTGACATGGGGGTGAAAATCTCAGAAACACTCTTATTTAATGGTTATGTTCTAATTAGAAGGATAGTTATTTATCAACAAACTATAAATAGAGTTTTGTGAATTACAAAGAAATGTGCCTTGTCTAAAATTCAACTCATGACAATCCTGGTTTTAAGATGTTCACAGTTTAAACAGAGAGACTAAATCAAAATTATTCGCAGTTTAGCTTTCATTGACTTTCAAGTTTATGTCTCTTTATGTTTGGAGACAGATTTTTAACTTACGGAACGCGTTATAGAGCGAATAGGATTAATCTTGTAATGACAATGTCCAGTGATTCAAGAATTGCTTTAACCTCTCAGCGCGTAACATGTAAAAAGCTTATTTATTTGTTTTTTAATAATATCTCACTTTCAAGAACAGCAGTTGAAGCATTAAAACTCTGACGCAATGGATCCATCCGAAAAAAGGAAGGTAAGTTTATGTCAGAGAGCAACTGATTCATCTTGAAATACCCTTTTATTCTTACGTTTGTTCAAATGAAATGGCGAAGGTATAAACTTTTTTTTTTTTTTTTTTTTTTTTTTTTTGGGGGGGGGGTACATTCTATTCTTAGCAAATTCGTCTGTTGCTGACCATGTACATTTTACTCGGCATTAAGCCTTTAGGGCCGCAAATGGTTAAGCAGGAGAGCTCCTGTTTACATCAGCTTCAGAGGCATTGATTAAGTTCAATGCTGTGTTAATCTCTACAGTCACAGAGACCATCAGGCTTCCGCCAAACCTTGAAGCTTATGGGTGGCTTCCCTGTCGCCAGATAGATAGAGCCAGGGTTCGAACCCCAGTAACCCTCAGTATTGTCAACCCAACACGCTATTTACCAGGCTATAGGTTAACACCATATTTGCTACGTTATTTGCTAACAGCCCATACTTAGAAAGTCAAGCTGCTTCTGAATGAAATGTCATGGTACTCTAGACTTACAAGCTTAATCAGTTTTTGGGTAATGTTCCCTTCATTTTAACGATAATTTCATTATCGAGTTATTTTTTTAATATTTCTGTCGATTGATTTTTCACGCAAGACATTTTACGACATTAGTATCTTTTAAAATTTCTTAAATGACTGTACTGTTCATCCCATTAAGGCACTTATAAGAGTTAAAGCTCATATGCATGAAAAAAAGCATTAGTTTGAAGCTGCATATCACCTTTTCTTTTATTTTTGTGGCTTCTTTGTGAAAGTAATTATCATCGCTGTTGTTGTTTCTCTTGTTGTCGTTGTTGTTGTTACTGTCGTTGTTGTAGTTGTTGTTGTTGTTGTTGTTGTTGTTGTTGTTGTTATTATAATTATTGGTATTATTATTACACCATTATTATTGGTTCTGTTGTCGTTGCAGCAAGAGAATAAAAATACTCGATGAAATTACCCATGACCAATTTCTTTTAAAAAATTATCGTGTTTTTTTTTCAAATAGCCGTTTAAAAGGATACCGTATACACTATTCTTGAAAGACAAAACAAAGTATTCACCTCAAATAATTTTTTTAAAATCCTGTTATTTAAATGCAACTACCTCTAAGCAAGTACTCTTCGCTCTCAGAAATTCTCCTTGACCCGCATGGCGTACCAGTCGACCCAGTCCACGGCGAGTATGCTGTCCACAGAGTCAGATGGTAACACTTGGACTCGCTCGATAGGTCTGTCACTGCCAGCATCATGAACTTTCAACTTGCAGATAATGTGAATTATATAATTATATAATAATAATATTATAGAGGACGATTTTTACTTTCTTTTATTAGTATCATTTTATAATATGGTTTTTGTGATGTAAGGGGAAGTGCTGAGTTGGAAATATATCGTAAGAAAAGACTACAGAAGAATTTTAAATGTTTTTAGAAAGTAAAAGAAAGCGTTGAATGAAAAGAAAATATGTCAGACAATAATAGATCGATAGATAGATAAGTAATAATATAGATGGAAAAAGAGATTTATAAATTAATGGGAAAATATATGCAAAAGACCATAGATAGATAGATAGATAGATAGATAGATAGATAGATAGATAGATAGATAGATAGATAGATAGATAGATAGATAGATAGATAGATAGACAGATAGATAAATAGAAATGGATAGATAGATAGATAGATACTAAAATATATAGGTAACTATGTAAATGAATAGATGTACAGACATGTCAATAAGTACATAGAAAGGTAAGTAGCTAGATAGATAGAAAGATAGTGTGATAAAAAAGGTAAGAAATAAAAGTTTGTCTCAGGTACCTAATGTTTTTCTCTCTTTCTTTCTGTCTGTCTTATTGTCTGTATATCTGTCTGTCTGTCTCTCTCTCTCACACACACACACACACACACACACTATCTCTTCATCTAGTACGCACTCCCTCTTTTTTTGTTTACCTCAATCAATTATTACCATATTTTACCTTTAAAGTGGATACTTAATAGAAATGTTACCTTTTTGCTTGTAATATGTGCTGCCATTCTCCTAATGTTACACAATTTTACATATGTAAATCTGTTTCCCAATTTTATAAGTTTATCTTTTTTCTTTTTTTAATTTCCAATTAACAAGTTAATGTGTTCTTACGCCAAGGCAAAGGTGTAATATGGCTTTGTCACAGTAACATTATGTGAATGTAGGTCTGGGTGATCTACTCCTCATAATTATTAGGTCTCTGTAGTCACTATAACTTTAAAATGAACTATTTCGCACTTTTTGTACATCTATTGAGAATAATTGTTCTCCGTGTACACTTTCTGGATCTCTAGTGTGTTAGCATTTGTAATTCTTGTTATTTGCAACGGAAGAATTAAAATGTTTGTAACAGTATAGTTTCTTTTTCGCCATAAAATTAAATAAAACAATTTGCATTCGGAGTGAAAAGTTATTTATTTGACGTCTCAAAAAGTTCTTTTTTACAATAGTATTTCACTCTTAGTTTAAAATGTCACTGGACAGCCCTATTCAAAAACCAGTGTGTTACATCGATATTATTTCAAAAAAGAAAAAAATTGACAATGTGACTAACTTAAGTTTGCGCAACAAAATAAATGCTGTGAATGGTAAAGGTAAGAGTTAAGAAACTGTCTTGTCTAGCAAATTCATACTCATTTTATTTTTTGTCTGTAACTTTTACTGGGCTGCACGTTAGTTTATTGCCTCCAAAGATACTGTTTTTGTATCGATTTCTGTTTTTGTTTTGCTGGATATGTTTCATTACCGAGATCGTTTTCGCTTCACAACTTTTGTTAATAGAGATTTCATTGTTTCTTCAATAAGTTAATGGCTTGTGTCAGGTTCATACCGTAGAACTAGTTATATAGTATTTTAATAATATCATATTCAGAAATTTATGCTATTTGTAAAAAAAAAATTGACCTAAGCTCGTTTTAGATTGATTAACTGATTGTTCTTAAAATCTTGCTACCTAGTCCAACGAAATGCTTTGATCTTAGGGTTTGCAATTTAGGCATAAATAGAAATGAGTGCTGAACATAAAATTGCTGGTTAAATTTTATTTACATACTGTAGTGAAAGGTAACGAAATTTTTATACAAAGCGGCTCTGATTAATCTGTTTCTCTAGAACTGGGTGAGAGCAATGAGATCCTGGTACAGCTTCGTGAGCTCAACAAGGACGTGGACTCCTCAATGGAGTTTGTCTGTGGAGTCGATGACATAATATGTACTACGAGTGAGTTGTTCCAGATATGTTACTTTTCATAGGTTTTTGGAATGATTAGAATAGCGACAGAAAATGAAGAGAAAAGAGAGAGAAAGAGAGAGAGAGAGAGAGAGAGAGAGAGAGAGAGAGAGAGAGGTAGAGAGGGAGCGAGGGAGGGAGAGAGAGACAGACAGACAGACAGACAGACAGACAGAATCTTATTATTGTAAAATTCGGTTTAAAATTAGCTGACTGATAAAGAATCTTGTGAAAGCATATTTCTAATCTAATAAGTCAGTTTTACGATGTTGACTTGTCAATGTAGTCAAAATTATCAGTCGTAAATTTATTCACTTTTATTATTTTTACAATTATATTATAAACTAGGATTAGATAAAATGTTAAGAGAATGAGTTAGAAAGGAATTATAGAAATACAGACAGACAGACAGATAAATGATGAGATAATATAGAGAGGGACACAGATGTGTGTGAGAGAGAGAGAGACAGACAGACAGACAAACAGACTGACAGACAGGCAGATGGGAGAGAAAAAAGTGCGGGAAGTGAAAAAACACAGATAGCTTACTTCAGAAAGATAGATAGCTCAGCAAAACAGGTATTCCAAAAATAGAATGAAGTGTTACATTGCTGTTATTTTTTCAAAGCAACTAATCCACTTGAGTTCTCTCATCCAGCGCATTCCTAGCATACCGAAATACTTAAAACTAGTTTCGCAATTCTGGGTTGGAGAAAAAGTGCCAAAAATAACAGCTTGTCTATCGCGTAGTTCGTCGACGCCAGATAGATCAGTCGGTAGAAGCTGAATTGAAAATAAGGAGGTCCCAGGTTCGATTCCTTTTTTTTATCCGAATCAGGAATCGAATCTGTTTCACCAGTCTTAATTTTTTGAGAGAAACTTAAGAGGCACAAAGCTAGCAAAAGAACTGAATTGCATGATAGGAAGCCACTGGACGAAGTGCTGATCTTAGAATGTATGCTTTGCAATAATTACAATTAATTACGCTGGTGCGGAAGACTGGAGAAAGAACGAAGAAGTGATCAATTGGATTTTATGACAATCAAAAAAGAAAGAAAAAAGAGAATCGAGAAGATCGAGAGAGGAAGAAAAAGAGAAGAGGTAAATAAATAGAGAGAGAGAGAGAGAGAGAGAGAGAGAGAGAGAGAGAGAGAGAGAGAGAGAGAGAGAGAAAGCGAGAGAAATGAAAGGATGTGAACAAGCAAATAGACAGAGAATAACGAGAAAGAAAATAGGGGAAAAGAAAATAGGGAGGAGAGAGATGTTATAGATAGAAAGAGAAAATAAAGGCGTCCGTAAACACATTGCATTTGTATCGTTTTACAATAAAAAATACTTTATATTTTTTTTTTAAATACTTATAATAATTATGATATCGCGTCACTTGTAGACATAAAGAGTTTTCGTATATGAAAAACTAGAAACCTTGAGTCTCGATTGTTTTCTTTCTTCAGTTCCTGTCAACATAGGTCTGGCCGCCTTAGGAATTTTAGCCATTGTGGAGACTACATTTGGTACGTGTGATATGGTTATGAACGTAAATATTCGATCTACTGGCTGGATCTCATTAACATTTAATAGAAGATTTGGCTGGATAAATTGGGATGTCAATGCCTGTGGAAACACAGTTCTGTAGAGCAGACATGTCTGATTATTTCACAATGCGCAATCATTTTTTCATGAAGAATTATGCAATCTTATACCATGTATTTATCATGTGCAACAAAGAAGCAATCAGAAGAAACAGTTGCTGAATATCTTTTTGTTTTAATTCTGTTTTGGCATTTAAAAATTTTTCCAAAATAAATTAGACACCTTCGAAAATTAGTAAAAAGCTTTTGAACGCGCAGATTAACCAGAGCTGTGTTCTGCGGTGTTACTACAGCTTGACAGCTGATGCACATGCAAAAAACAGCTCACCAAAGCAAATCCGCTGATTCATTGATATTTTGACATAAGAATTAAGTTGGTATCAAAAGTTAATCCTAGATCCATTAATTTCCCAAACAAACCTCCAAGTCTGTTGTCTGCCCAAGAAATCACGTGGTCTTAATCCAACTGGTACTTTAAAAATTATTTTGTATGTTAAACAACGAACCGATAATAAACTATAACTTTGTTGATGGATCTTGCAAGAGCGTTAAATTCGTTAATATTAGTTTAACATTGATCTAAGCCATGTAATTTGTAAGTTTATCTATAGAAAGCATTACTGATTAAAAACCTTGCTTTAGTTTTATTAGAATAATGATGTTAGTCTCGCGACCTTAGAAGGGCACCTCATTTTCGAGGATTCTTCTTCTGTTTTTCCTGGTGATAATAATGATGATGATGATGATGATGATGATAATGAAAATGATAATGATAATGATGATCACGATGATGATAATGAAGATGATCACGATGATGATGATGATGATGATAATGATGAAGGTTAAGATAATGCGAAATGTGGTAATTGAGAAATATAATGTCAAGGATAAAAGATGTTAATAGTAATATTGCTTTTGATATGATATAAGTGTTTTTCGATAGAAATTAGAAAAATATTAAGTTAAGAATGCAAGTATGGTTGATAATTATATGATAAGGATGACGGTCGCCATGATTGTATCTGTAGAAGTGATAATGATTTTAGGAAATGGTAGAAATGACATATTGGTTAAATAATGCTGATGATGGTCATACTTTGACTTACATATAAAAATGATTACGATGAGAATGATAATAATGATTGGCGGTCCTTATTTTAATGATGATGATGATGATGATGATTATGATGATGATGGAGATAATTAGGAACAAGACCGAGTTAAAATTTTATTTGATTTGACTTCACTGTTATATGAAAGCCAAAATTTCCATTTCCTAGGACATAAAGTTTCTCTATCCAAAGATTTACATCATGCTATGTCCGATAAATCCACTCTTCTCTCCTCACTCGTATATTTGTCTTTACAGGCATCAGACATCTTTCTCACTGCCCGGTGGAGCCAAGGATTCCTATTTTCTTGTTTGTGGGCGGATGTTTCGGGCTACTTAAGATTATACACATGCTGTATACCAACTATCGTAATCGAAAGCTGTCAATGTATGTAGCTGAATCTAACAACAGGAATATTCAGAGGTTGGTATTTTTGGCTACACAATCTCAAGTTTGTGAGCCGTTCAGAGAAGAGATGATAAAATTGATTTGATTTGAACGTCTGTTGCTTTTTGCTATTTTTAATGATGATTTTGCAAGATCTTGATTAAAAGAAAAATTAGTTGATGCCACGCCGTGAGGTGAGAAAATTTTTAAAAGTTTATCTGTGCTATTTTTCGGGAAAAAAATGGCACGCACAGAATATAATCTTTCAACTCCTACAGGATAGATGAACAAGAGTCATTATATTTGCGGCTCACTTCATGATCATATCGGAGATTAAGATCGTATAACGAGTCCATATATCCTGTACCACAGATTCTTTTAGCCTTTTAAAGCATTGTCAAGCAGAGCAGTGCTGGAAGGTGAGACTCTAATCTTATGACTGTAGACAACACAATTAAAACCTGATTTTTAAAACCGCTTCAAGGAGGATGTTTGAAACAGTACACAGTCGTACACTGTCATGTCCTTTTAATCTTTGACATTCCAACTTTTGATTTTATTTTCCTTTTCGTTGGCATAATTTTAAGGCCACCTACACCTACGAGCTTGAGAAAGAAAAAAAAGGGTTGATAATCCGACAATTCAAAACTACATGCTGAACAAGGAATTATATTCACTTCACAATTGTTCACGACATACCGGACTGCTTATACTCCTGGCCTTACAAGGTTTTATCTTAATGAAAGATATTTTTTTTTACATCAGACTGAAAAGCCGATACATACTTTTCATTCACTGGGTGCGGTCAGGAGATTTATTGTTGAACAGTTTGATATGCAGTTTTTATTGCTCGGTATTTTGAACGATCGCTTTTGGTTGATATTGAATAACTTACCTGGGCAGGCTTGACGTTAAACTGCATAGGAAATCACTTCAATGAAATCACAGCAACTATGTGTAAAGTAAAAATTAGTTTTCGTCGATAAGAAATTCGGCGTCAATTTTCTCCTTTTTCTTCTTCACCTAACTCAACAAGATTGGTCAACAGCAACGATATCATCTTATTCACAATTTTTGTTATTGTGATCAATTTCATTTTTCATCGTCACCTTTATCATCCCCATTATCTTTATCACCTTCATCACTATCATCATCATCATCATCATCATCATCACTATCATCATGATTATCATTATCGGCAGCAGCAATAGCAATTTGTTTTTACAATCTCGATCTCATCATAACCTTTATTACAAACACCCTAATCAATATTTTCATCATTATCATCATCATCATCGTCATCATCAATATCATCATCATCAACATCATATTCGTCATCATCATTATCATCATCATCATCAAAATTATATCCCACTCAATTATTACATTTACCATATTTTTCAATCTCCCATCTCAGGCTAGAGTAAAATATTCATTAGAATTTAGACTATTTCATGAAATATTACATAGTCCATTGATACGCTTTTATTTTAGCAAAGCCTTTAATCCTTTTTTTTTTTTTTTTGTAATTTTCATATTTTGATCTTCTTGTCCTGAACCTTGTAGTTTACATGATTTCTGTTCCATCCTACCCAGAACATTTCAGGCAGTTGACGCCATCCTCAGCTCATTTCTCATCTGCTGGCACGCGGTTGGGGCATACTGGGCGCTCAGTGTGTGGAGACCCAACTCAGTGCCTCCCTTGCATGAACCAAACAACTGGTGCCACCAGGGCCTGTACGTCTTCACACTTGTTCAGCTGGCCATCTCGGCAGCGCTACTGGCCGGACGCTTGCTTTCTCAGTGTTGCCTTATCGTCTGCTTCAGCTGCACAGATGTGTTTGAGTCTCACGAGATTTAGTGCTTCCAGATGCACCAACCAGTATGTCCTCATTAGTTCAAAAGTTCGTTCAGGAGAGAATCTCGCCACTGTCATGGCGGGTTATGTAAGGATCTATTACAACTGCGTCAATTTTTCCCGCTGAAGACCCAGGGTTCTTTTCAAATGCACTGATATAATGAGTTCTTCAAAATCGGAAAATTCTTCATGCTTTACGGATCGTTTATTTTTTAAAACAGGATATTTGTGAATCTACACTCTACAACCTACAATCGTATGTGGTGCGGACAGACCATTTCTCCTAATTGTTGCTCTTATGCCTTTTTTAACAATTGTACATTCATCACTATGTGTCATTTTCTTGAGGATTGAGTATTTAATACAGAATCTGGTATTTTCGAGTGACCTTTTCCCTTTCAGTTTGGGATTTATTTCCAAACATTTCAGGGAAACGAACAAGACATTTCAGTGGCCGGGCGGATTAAGCATGACTCAATAAACAGAGAAGCAACCTCCGTTGGGCTTATAGGCCAATCCGACTTCCTAACTTCGATGATATTTTCTGTTGTTCTCAGTGGCTGCACATCTTCTGGTAATTAGACGCTTCGCTATGATGAGCCATACCTAGACTTAAGAACTCAAAGTTACCTAAGACATAAACTCTAGATCTTATCGTAAAATATAAATAACCTTGTAAATTTAAACTGATCCGCTTGATCCTTACAAATATTTCCCAGAATATTGACATAATTTTTTTTCCTCTTAAAAGAATCAGATTTTGAGGTCTTTTGTTTAAATTTATTGTGAAATAAAAATGCGGTAATGCTAGGACCTACTGCTAGATTTATTTCCTCATAGGTGACTAGTTACGTCATCTTATGTCATGCTGGATCATTAGAGAGAGTAACGTTTATGAGTTGTTGTTTTTTTTCTTTTTTTTTTTTGATTTAGTTATTTCGTGTAGCCATGGAACTAACTATAATAGAATGCAATGAAATCTTGGTACATTTCATTGAAAATAAGCATTATTTCATTGTCGATATCATATACAATCTTTTTATACAAATCTATGTGAAGTTTTCCCGATCATTTTCTCTTTAGTTTACTTCAAAATGCAGTCAATTCGAAATCATATTTTTTTACCGCTTAATAAATTACATGACGTAGTTAATACTTATGTAATAAACATTGTTTTAATAAGCCATAAAAACTTAAAAGTTTTATCTAGTTTGTACTTTAACAAATTAACAGATCACAAAACCAGTTATGGATATTCAACTTAAGGGCAATCAATTGTATGGTATATTTTTTACGCAATTATTACTCTCTTCAAACAGATTCTGAGAGAAGTTAGAAATGTTTTACAATATCCTAATTGCCATTCTCTTGACATTAAGAATATAGTCTACTCAATTGTCTAAATGAAAAGGTGGCATAATTAACAGAAATTTTTGGAAAACTTACACATAGAAAAGAATAGAAAATGTTGCCTATCATACTTGCTGTACTAACGATCATCTTTCCTTAGGGATAAGTGAAACTTCCTGTGACTTTCTTTCTTGTATATTTATGCTTCTTTCCGATACATCCATCAAATATTTAAGCTTTTTTTCTGATTCTCTTCTCTATCCAAACATTTTGATCTCTCTCTCTCTCTCTCTCTCTCTCTCTCTCTCTCTCTCTCTCTCTCTCTCTCTCTCTCTCTCTCTCTCTCTCTCTCTCTCTCTCTCTCTCTCTCTCTCTCTTTTTCTGGTCGTGTCTTTTTCTTTTTCTCTGGCTCTCATCTCTCTTTAACTATTTTGCACCTGCTAAGAAACTGTTGAGTCATATGTGAGTGTAATTAGTTTTGAAATATTTTCAAATTTAGTATAAAGTTGTCCATTGCCCTTAAGATTAGAGTCGTAATATTATTTTTCACCAAAATAGTGTGATTGGAAAATCAAAGTAAAAAACAGGATTATTAACATTATTAATAACCGTGCTTTTTGAGTACTTCTTCAAAGGCAGAGAATGAGTGATTAGGGATTGGAGAGACACTTCTCTGTCACTCTACCCTCTGCTGATATTAGCATGAGAGGAGAAAAAGTGGCAAAATAGCCGGCTCAATCATATCGTTGATCACATAATTATGATCATAGAGACAGGAACTAGTATAGCAATAATAGCTGATTCAATCATACAATTGATCACCGATGATTATAGAGATAATTAGTATCGGCAAGGGTCTTTTTTTTAACTTTATCAGTTCATTTATTTACAGATGTATATAGAGCGATCCAAGAAGAGTTCTACCATTATTAGTCTGTACAGCTCACGAGAAGGTATAGATTTGTTACACCTGTGCATAGCGTAATACAGTACTCTTTGATTAAACGCAGTGTGTTATCATCTTTAATGTATCTTTTAAAAGGCAATATTCATGGGCTATTTTTAGAAGCGTGATATGTGTGTAATCAAATATGGGTATATGGGGAGGAGGTAATAAACTTTGTTGATATGAATTATGTGTCCTCTGAATCGTTTATCAGTCAATCTTTCTAGTCCTGTAGAAAGATAATACTAAGTTAAATAAGGATCAGTCAGTGCATACTTAAATTAAATGGGAATGGGTTGTTGAGATGTTGATCAACTTGTTTTATCTAAACTCGTAAGAACGTCGTTTTGGATTGAGGAATTTCAATGAATATGAGAATAGTTCTTAATTAAATAATAAATTTCTTCAGTGTAAAAGAAATAATCATGGACATAAAACAAACATGTGCAATTAGGCCAAATTTCTTAATTTTTTTTGAAGATTCTTGTTGTAATCACCTGAGTAGAATGGTTTTAGACGCACAACATTGCCTATGAACTGGTCTATACTGCACTAGCTCAGTACTGTAGATGTGAAGTAAATAAATTGGAGGGTCGAGTGGTATCGAGAGATGCAGGCACTGACTTCAGTATCTCGCCAGCTTTATCCTGATTGTAAGCCTTGTTGTGCACACAGTACACTGGGCATTGGAAGCGGTATGGGACGCTTTTTTCACGTTTAATATGTCCATTTTAAAAACTATCCCGAAACCTTTGTCCACTAATGAATTGATATAAAGCAGTTATATGTATAATTTGGATAAGTTTAGTTCCTCTTAAATCTTATGGTAAATATGTAAAATTATTCTATTGCTGTGCAAATGTGAATTATACAGTTATTCCGCTTATATAACCTTGAAGCGCTGGACTGATCCTATATTAAGTTGGAAGTAGAGGCTATACAGTGTATTTAACTCAAAGAAAGATGTAACTGAATATCACATGAACTCCCTATGTGTTTATGATTAAGGTTAGTAAATCAGTCAGCTGGAAATTTTACGCATCCTTTTTTTTATATTTATATATTCCCTAATTCATAAAATTTTGATTGCCACTTACATCTTTATTTACTTCTCTTACCTTTTACTATTGTTGATTAAGCGCTTGTAATTGAGAATTATTGTAATAACATTTTTATAATTATCAATATCATACAGTTAAAACGACTTTTTTTATTTAAGTTTATAGACCTCGGACAACTTGTTCAATGCTTGCCCAAAAAATCAGCTTCGGCATGATTTAAATAGCAAACTTGTATGGATATGCCTTTTTATACATTATTTTATTTATTGAAATTATTCTTTGAGTCACCCTTCATACTTTGATTACTTTCTAGATTTTAAAAATGAAATAAATGGATTCTTCATAAACCTCTCAACTTCTAAAATTGTTTTAATTTCAAGTATTATTCACCGTGTATTTCCTTAAAAGATGTTCAGAAATCACTGTATATGACTTACATAGTGTAAAGTACACACATACCGTCTGCAATTAAAATCGTTACTGATGATATTAATGGAAACCGAGGGGCATAACATGGTAATATTAAGTTTAATGGAGACTTTGTATCGAATCTTCTTTGCTTCTATCTTTACAGCCAATCTTTATTGCACTAAATATAAAACTTTTTAACGTTACATTCTTGTCCGGTGTCTAATAACACGGTCGCAAACGATGCATGACTTTTATGAAGAAGAGAGTCACTTATAATGTTTCGTAACGAGTCATTAATATTTATTATGTTTTTAATGACCTCCACAGCTTTGGGTCTTCATTCCTATTCTCAATGATCTTTGGGCCTTGAGGTTTACATTCTGCGGTGCTTAAATTAGTTAATAGCTTGTCATCTGTTTACAGAACACTCTTATATCTGACAATGTATAAAATCTATATTTGTTTCTTAACAAATTATTGAACTCTCAATTCTACAGCCGTATCCCAATCCAAGCACAAGGGTGCTAGGATCATTACAAGTTAAAGTTTACTATAGACCGCTTGCGTACCTCTTTGAATTATGGGTTGTTATTAATTACGTTTCTTTAAAGTGAGAGAAAGAGAGAGAGAGAGAGAGAGAGAGAGAGAGAGAGACAGACAGACAGACAGACAGACAGACAGACAGACAGACAGACAGACAGACAGACAGACAGACAGACAGACAGACAGACAGACAGACAGACAGACAGAGAATAAACGGACAGGGCTTGACAAAGTAATAGACAACGAAACTTTTTTCTTCAATTTACATTTGACTGTCAACAAGACTGAGATCAATTGTACAATTTATATCTTTCCCGATAATGATGACGTAGTCTGCTCGATGTAGACTTCAAAACAAGCGCGAAAAGAAGTAAAATGCATGTAGTTATGAACTCTTCACGTGTGGGACATATTAAGATAGCTGTATTAAAAACTTGTGAACAATAAGGTACATGTGTTTATTACAAAAGAATGCATGTTATTATCAAGTATGAAAAGCAATATATCCGTCTCGCACTCTTTTCACCACTTTCTATATCTCCGTCTGTCTATCTAAATCTTTCTCTTCGAAGTAGAACAATCTATGAAGTGTTCAACTAGAGGAGCTTTTGGATATTAGAAATTTTATTTACATATTAATCTTATGGCATGCATTTTGGGAACGTTTCCCTTGATTGTACTTACTACTATCTATACATCTATTCATCTGTCTATGTGCATATCTGTCTGTCTTTCTATCGATCTATATATCTGTCTGTCCAACTATCTATCTCTATTTCTTTTATGACATCTTTCTGTCCTCTGACTTTCAATTTAACTCTCTCTCTCTCTCTCTCTCTCTCTCTCTCTCTCTCTCTCTCTCTCTCTCTCTCTCTCTCTCTCTCTCTCGTTCTCTCATTCACTCTATCCCTCCCTGTTTCTCTCTCTCTCTCTCTCTCTCTCTCTCTCTCTCTCTCTCTCTCTCTCGTTCTCTCATTCACTCTATCCCTCCCTGTCTCTCTCTCCTCTCTCTCTTTCACAGACTCTCTCTTTCGTTGTTTTCTTTTTCCATCTGTATCTTTATGTCTTTTATGCTCGCTCACTTTCCCATTATCCTTCTTATCTTCCTTTTTCTTATTTCTTTCTCAATTCTTCCCTCATAATAATTATATATGAGAGTGATGAGATGAAAATAAAATCGATTATTGAGTACAATCTATACAAATATTCCAAAAAGTTTAATAAAAGCATGAATAGAACGGGTAGAGGAATGATATTTGAGGCAACTCTTAGTTGTAACTGTCTAGGAATAATATGAACTTACACACGAGTCTCTTATAAATCTATGTTGCAATACTTATTGTGAACAGATTGTGCGGAAATTCCGTGATCATATTTACACAGCAACTCAGATTCAACACTATGGCTCGGCTTCCTCTAGAGCTCTATCCCTTCATGCTTTACCTTCATACAAATCTGGTTTTATTGCAATGAAATGCTCCGTCAAGAAAAGAAAAATCCTCTTTGCTGTTTTAAGTCTCCTGAGTTTGTCAAAGAATGATTCAAGATGGCTCAACAAGATCATTTCATTTCGTCTTAAGACATTTGGGAGGCTGTTCGGAAACCTCCTCTGTCCATCGTTGACTGCCTGGTTATCTGAGGATGTCGAGCGAATGCTCCTGACCTGCCCTGACCCTGCTGCCCCATCGTCTGCCGAGTAAACAGATCCGCCTTGAAAGCCTGCCACGAGATCTGCGCCTTAAGTTGCGCCTTGAGAGAGGCCTCGCTGGGGAGGGGCCGGATCTGAAGGGGGAGGGGTGTGGAGATGGAAGCGGAACGAGTCATAAATATGTTTGAAAAGGTATAGAAAAAAAAGATACGTCATATCTAGAAAGTTTGTGTATAAACATTTAAAATATTATATTTATGTTAACGTATAATTACTGTTTTTATATTCGTATTGTCTCATCTGTGTTGACACGGGAAGCGCTCGCATTGGCCGTGTCACTTGGTTACTGGTATAAAAGCCATACCAGTAAGACCATAATTCTTTCTATGGTTTTTTTTTATGTTTTGGGTTTGTTTGTTTTTTTTTGTTTTTTTTTGTTTTTTGGTACTATAGTAAACATCTTCGTTCTTACTTATTAATTTATTTTGGTAAGCATCGCCTTTTTACTTATCTTTGGAAAGATTCTTGTGTACAGAGCATCATGGGTTGTTGTTTCCAGCCCGAGAGCCTTTAAAAACTTTACAAAACGGAGTCCGCATTAGCGATTATTTTAAGTTTCTCCCTTTATGACCATAAACAAGGACATTAAAAAATCTCTATACAGTCGCTGGGAGCTTTTAAAAAAATAAATAAACTATACGAACGTCACGCTAAAAGGCTTCGACAAACCAACGTGCTCTTGATTGACATTGAGATGCGTGGAGTAATACTTATGTTGAAATTTATTTCTTAAGATGCTTTACTCCATGTAAGTCTTACTAAAAATCATAAACTTAACATGTTTAGAACGAAGTTAAGAATTTTTCTCTGCATTAAACGAGTTACTTGTGAATAACACTTATCCGACTGTGAACTAATGAGGTAATTTACTCTCTTTAGATGCGACAACGAATTAAGGTAAGCGTGAGTAAATCAAGAGCAGAACTTATGCTACGAAAAGTCATATTTTTTTTGTTTCCCAGCCTTACCTTCTCCCTGATGGTCTTAGCTGTCTCCTCTGTTAAATGTTTCTGGAAGAACT
The DNA here is from genome assembly GCA_033675545.1 of Elysia crispata. Lineage (NCBI taxonomy): Eukaryota > Metazoa > Mollusca > Gastropoda > Plakobranchidae > Elysia > Elysia crispata. The sequence goes on from JAWDGP010001840.1 coordinate 141,710, forward strand.
TCTTACTGATGAGGACCACTTCCGCTCCTGCTGAGACGAGGCTGCATGACGTCACGTCACTTATGTTGCCTAAGAGAACATGCTCAAGGCCCTAAGAAAGTGCATTATTTTATGTTATCGTTACGTGACATAGCATTAAGCTCGAAGGAAAGTATAGATCTGGATAACATCCTCAATGCAAGAAACTAGGAATAAAATACTTTTATTAGGTAACCGGTTAGATAAGCCAAGATCAAAACATTGCTCTTATCTATGTTTCACCTTTCCAAAGATGTGCCAAAGATGTCAAAGGTTACATCGCATTTAAGAATCTAGGTCTTACTGAAATATTAAATTAGTTCAAAGTATAGATATGAGTTTTTGCATAAATTATGTTCAGGTATTCCCTCTCACTTTAGAATTGGATTTGCACAAGTAGCTTCAACCTATTTTTGCAGGAAGGGATGACATGAGTTTCAAGTTACTATACCTAAAGTGCTTTCTCCTCTAAAGGAAAAAAATCATTTCCTCAAGCAAAACTTGAAGGATTAGAGCATTCTTAAAACATATTTAAGTGGATTTCTAATAAAATTATAAGATATCTTTCATTCTCCTAATTGATTTAAATAGAAGCATGATACAAAAGGTTTACAGAAAGTAACATTTAGTGAAGATACATTATGTAAAAAAATCAAGATGTACGGATCAAGAATCATACTAGCATATTAATACAAATAGTAATTGTATATCTGAAATTTTGCACTAAGAAACAGTGCATTTAAAAAAGAATAGACAATGCGAAAAAATAGCAAGTCTTGGCTTTCAATAATTGTTGGAAACAGTTAGAAACTGTGATAATAATGTGCGTTGAAAAATTATTGCAGCTAGATCCCTTTCCTACATCAGATGATAGCATCATTGCTTCTAATCTGCAGGCGACTAGAGATTTTATTAAGGAATTTTAATCTAAACCCAAATCACAATTGAATTGACCTTCCTTGTAGTTTTTTACTAGCAAGAACATTGGTTAAGGGGGAGCATCACAGTGTTTATTTAATTAAATAAGTCTTAATTGCATTAGCACAAAGTTATTAAATGAGATCACATCTATGTCGTGCATCAACACGGGATTTTGTAATAAAGGAAGACTAAGATGGTTTGTCTATGGAGGACCTTTTATAACATAGCAGTCGCAGGCCAACGAAAGGACGGTTTGGTAGCATCAAACTATCAAGTAACGACGTTTACGCTTAGATTAAAAGGTAAAAAACTGAGGTTTGCGAGGTCCATATCGAGATAACTGTCCAACAATATCTGCAGTTAATGTTTGGTAACAAGTGTAAATTACTCCAAAACTGAGAAGTACCTCCCACAAGATTCGCATACTTAATAGCGCCTTATAAAACGTTTATCTGTTTCTGGCAGGCCTGCATTCCTGTTTGCACCAAATTCTAAAGAAGTAATATACACGAATGCATTTCACTGATACGGTGCGCATGTATACTAGTTTTAAACTCGATGAAACAAACAGCACTTACAAAAACATCTCCTTCCTCTAGATGTGCAACTTCTATGAAGATTTTCTCTCCAGATGGCGCATTCTTCTTCGCCGACTCCTTCACCAGCTCCTCCTCCTCTTCTTCGCCATCATCGTCGGGAGCTTGGACTAACAGCTGAGGCAAGGCCGGCGGCTGGACACCGGTGGACAGGCGGTGAGGTCGCAGGATAGACGCGTTCTGGGCATCGCTTCCACGTCTCAGAGTTAAGGCTGGTCGGTCAGATTCATTTGTGTAGGGCGCTGTTACCACTGGAGTCAATTTTCGCTGTCGACATTTAAGATAAATAATTTTTCTTTCAGTGTGATTATATAAATGGTTTATTTATAGATTCTAGCCTCAGTCAAAGACCCTGTTCTCTTATTTTCTCTTCGCTTTATGAAATCTAATCATGTATTTGTCACACTTCAAATTCTACAGGACTTCAACCACAATGATGTTTCCTTTAAACAAAAAACAGTTCCATGAAAAAATGTTTATAAAAACAATAGCTTGTATTTATCAAACTGGTCTGCCAGTTTTCAGAAAGTAAATCATCAGCCCAAACAATTTAGATAATAAATGTAAAAGGGCAATTCTCACAGGTTTAATGATTCATAAAGAAAAAAAAGGAAACTAAATTATTTTATTAATTAAAATCATAATAGATTCCAGGTAAAAGTTTTGATCGAAAACATGTTGTTTTTTTTTAACTTTTTCTAACTAGATTCTATACTCAAACAAATCTTTTAAATTAGGATTTCTTAGCCTTGTTAACCACAACAAACTGTTGTTCAATATTACTTACAGCTGTTTTCTTGATCGCTGGCAAGATATGTTTCTTTGTGAAAATTTTGTCAATTTCAGCCAAGTGCTTTTCTTGTGCCAAACCTAAGAAAAGAAATCAGGAATAGTGTGTGAACATAAGCTTTGAACATCTTTCTGGCCCCTTTTCGAGACTATCAAACGTTTGAGACCATATGAAACAAAAATATAATATCCCCGATATATGCGATTCAATTCTTCGGCCTCCAGATTTATTTTTTAATATGTATAAAAAAGTATCTATGAGTTAATGATTTGATATATAACTCTTGCTACAAAAGCGCTGTAAACGCCAAGAGTAGATTTAAAATCATGAAAATAAAATTATGGACCTAACAGCCTAACGTCAATGTTCCAAAACAGCTGAACATTATCATTTTTTATTTTTTTAACTATCTGGAATTCAAAACCATAAGTCTTTTTTCTTTACACTTTCCAAGATTTATGAATACAGTCCTGGAGTAGGTATGGTACCTTTGTAAAAGCAGGTTGATTTAAAATCCTTTTATGAACGAATTGCTATATTTGTTTTTTTAAACATATTGAAACATTTAATAAATGAGCCTAGACGCAGCAAAAAATTTAACGTCGCTCTTATAAATAAAAGTTCGGCGGTATTAGCTTCCTTTTAAATAATATAATATATGATAAATCATACTTAGGTTAAATCCATATTAAATACCTGTTTCAAGCTTTCTGCGTGATAGAGACTGAGTTGAGCTTGTAGTGTTCAAATTGAGATCCGCCAAAACTAACTGATGACGCGTTTTCCGGTTTATCTCTGACTTCCTGCTTGGGATGCTGTCATTTTTGTTTCCGGTGGTGCTCTCGCTTTCCTTCAGGTCTAGGTCTGCAAAGTGGACCGACAGTTTGCCCTTCCTCTTGCCTTTCCTGGAGTTTGTGTTTTCAGCTCCGTTGCCACGTAAACTGCCAATGCTTGATGCTGGGCTACTAATGGTTTCCCTTGCGGCTCGCCTAGGTGAGGGACTTGTTGACTCTCTGTGAGGAAATGGGCTGGGTGACCCTCTTCTGGACGAGGGGCTTGCGGACCCCATTCTAGAGGAAAGACTATCCGAACTTTTACGAACCGCTGTAAAAGGTAGATATTATTTGTTGTAACGTTCATAGTTAGGCCTACATAAATATAGTTCAGAATGGTTCTGGATAGAACACAATTAGCTATTTTTTAAAAAATCATTTTTATACTTTAAAAGCGTTAAATAGATCGCCACGACTCTCTTTTAATTTATGTATGATTTGTAAAGTATTGAAAACTGACTCTCTCGCTTTGAGACCAAAGGGTAGGCAAGACTTTCATTATTTACAAAAAATGTGTTTATTATTTATTAATTTATTACTCAATACTTTTCGATGTTTGAAGAATTTTAAGATCTTAATGTGATCCTACATGACTATCACTCATATCGAGAAAATAAAAGTTTTCATTTTTTTTAAGTCAAATCTTACTGCACCTTGAGAGGCTGGTGGATAGGTAAGACTCGAGACTTTTTGTCCAGGATCGTTCATAGCTTTGATGATATTGCACGTGCCGGAAACCACAACGACGATCCAGTCACAGGTGGCGCTGTCGTGGCTCAAGATAACTCCACGCCTATAACAGCGCAATAAAGAACACAGGTCGTTTAAGTTCTGACTCTTGCATATAAAACCAGCAATGGGATATATAACTCAACATAGGCATGAATTCTACAAAAAGTTCATTTTTTACAAATATGACAATGTTCAAATTACGATACAAGTTAGTTAAGAATGTTAATTACCTGTGACCAGTAGATCTCAATAACATGTTGATGTACATGGATCCTAAACAATTTTTATCACTGCTCAATAAAGTTAACTATCAAAATGTAATTCAAGCAGCAAAACTTAGGAGATGAAGCAAGTTTTGATTTCATGGTAATAATTGAGAGAATGTCGCTCAACGCATATAACATTATAAGCAGCCAACATTCAACAGGTTTTTATTTGCATTGGTCCCTTCTCAAAAGGTGTATTGATTTAATAGAAGGCAAGCATTTTATGTAATGGGTGTTTAGAATTAGGCAATTTTTAACATTAGCGGAGAAACCTATTAAGGATACACTGTGTAATTATGTAATTACTGTTATATAACTCAATCATGCTATGCCTTTATTAAAAGCTCATTCATGTGTAAGTTAGAATATAAAACTTTCTACGTTTTGATAACTACTGTTAATTGAGGCCGGCATACCTCACATATGTGTATGCACATATCCTTGGGTTGTCTTGAGGTAAAGCGCTAACGGGCCAGCCTTTCAGTATGTCAACTTCCCTGAGAAAAGTAAAATGGGCGGGTTCTTTACCTCTGACCCCGCGGAGGAATATGTTGATAAAGTCGTCGCGCTCTATGCAGATGACCTCGACTGTGTCACGACAGGTCACTGTGGCAGACCGTTTGGCCATGTTGAGAAATGCCAAATCCTGCGTTCAAAAATAAAAATTATAACCATTTGAAGTTATTTATGATAAAAGAATTTACATAAACTATAAGTGTTGGAAAAAAAAAACGACGAAAAGATTTTATTTGATCCTCCTATACATAGCTATAGCGGATAGTATATCACCATGACTGATAACCCATTATTAGGCTATTTTTCTTGATACTAGAGAAAGAATTAAGCTATTTCTATCTGTAAACTGAAGATCTAAACAAACTTCAAACGGATTACTTTGCTTTTATTATTTGATAATAATAAAGAAAGGGTATATACTTCCGTTACTATTTTTTGAATCACATTGTCTTCTAACTTCTTATCTTTCCCCGATAGGCTGTAACGTTTCGGCAGGAAAACATGATCATAAATTTTTTATCTATCTCTATTGTTTTCTCTCTTTCACATAAAAAATAGAGCTCAAGGAAAGTCGTATCAAGTGCCAAATCAAATATACGAGATCAGATTTTTAGACTCGTAGGCCAAGTTCAAACTGTCAGGCTGGATTTTTATGGTTTATTTCCTGTTTTTCACTTGACTGCAAAGCTTTATGATACAAAATGTAAAATATTTTAAACGAATTGCAATAAGCAATAAGGGCAACTGTTAAGTTTAAGTTAATTTTTTCTGTGATATTCTGCTTTTCAGGGGTACAGTTTGCTAACTTATGTTTCGCAAAAAAAATAATACTCACGCCAAAACTGCTGCCTTTTCCGAGTAAGTTGGCCGTGTGCACATGGTTCTCACCACTATCCATCACTGTAACTACAGCTGGAAACAGTCGGAATATATAGGAAAATATTAAAGACGATTCTAACGTTAATAATTTTAAGTAATAATTCCCGCCTTGCACTGCCGAAAATTAATGATTCAAATTAGAATGAGCATATAAAAGATGAGTACTAAGGAAAAGCTCATTACAAAGACTTCCTTGACTCACTTAGTGTGTAAAAACCGTCTGATAGACATTGAAAGATAAGTATTGTAGAGTGGCGCATCGCTTGTAATAGCTTCTCTTTGTTACGTTTAAAAAGAGAATTTTCCTCATTATGGGTTTTCCAGATCATTTTCTTAATCTTCAGTGCGCTAGCTCTTGATTTCTATGTAAAAAAACGATGTACTTTTATCTTCGTAATGACCAGCCAAAGAAATTAAAATTATCACAATACCATTCAACAGATGTATTAAAGTGTTTCTTTTCTGTATTTTACTACTAAAGTAATATTGCATTAATTTCAACAAACAATTTAAAATTGATGGCTTGAAATTATCGATGATTTATTACTGGGATTAAAAAATGACGACATTCTCTTTAATCTTATCTTAATAAATTGTTTTCCTGCAAGAGTTTTGTAGAGCTTTCATTGCATCCAATTATCATCCTTGAAAGTTAATTGATTAATCATTTACTCGTAGCGGTATTTTACCATATTACAATTTAATATGAAATATCTTATTGCAATTTAATGTATTTATGGGTGCATTTCAGTGAGGGTAATGTCTCGGCTGTTGAGAAACAGTATGAGTCTGACGACAGAGATCAAGTGTGGAGATTTGACTACAGGACATATTACACTGTTTTTCTAAAAGATGTTGCTCAAATAGCTTACATTGCGCGTACTTGGTACAGTCAAAGTGATCTAAGAGATTTGTTGCAAAGGGTTCCGATGATGTCTCGATTATATTCTTAACATGGCCGATATGTTCTAGATTAGACTGTAGAAAAAGAGTTGCCATGAGCAGGCAAAAACACCTTTCTAATCCCTTTAGATCCTCTTTTTTTTTAACCAAATTATGACTCGGTTTTAGGTAGACCTGCTCTGTTTACCAAACAATTCTGGAACTAAACTAGACTATATGACTCTAAAATAAGTTGTCGGTGGAACATCGAAAGCAATAAAATAGCTTATTCCATTGAATTTCCATAAAAAGTGTGCTTTAATGTGTTTTCTTTTTTTCCACATCTGGCTAGTTTTCGAAATTTCACTCAATTTTGATGCAAGAGCCCTGATTATTTTTTTCTTTTTCTATAATCATGTGTAGCCTTAAAGATAAAGTAGTATCTCTATGGGGTTCACTTACCACTGCCTGATACGATGAAGTAAAAGTTTTCGGCGCGATGTCCTTGTCTGATAATCACTCGACCAGATTCAAACCTTCAATTATGTAAAAGATACCCATAGATATAATTATGGATACCATACAAATACACTCATTAATATTGCCTTGATTTCTAAGTTATTTTGATAGATACACCAAACAAACATTACTAAATCTTCATTCATTGGTCACAGAAATGTTCTTTAATATTGAGATATGTTTAGATATTGTGAAAAGATAGACAAGCACTATGTAAGACATTAAGCTTGTTTTTAGGGATTTTATATCATTTGGAACTTTTCTTCTGAGAAGATAAAAGTTGTGATTTATCAAAGTTTGAAGAAAAAGCAGCTTTAATGCATCAGGACTTACTCCTCGTGCCGACAGACTTTGAGCATGGACTGCTGCACTCTCACTGGGAACTCAGAAAACGCCGGGACAACATGCTGCAGGCACTTCATGGCGGTATGGACCTGCGCATCAGTGCGCTCTTCTGCAGACAGTCTAAGGATCTCCCTCACTTCCGGTCGGATCGTCAGCTGATGTTGTGAACAGAAGAAGGTTGCAAATGTGGCAACGTTGTTATTTTGTACATAATTCCAAGTTGCTGTTTCTACCTGACGCAGTTACTGGTAGTTATTGAGAGATTTACGTCCACCAAGTTTAAGATCTTTGAACAAAGGTTTTTTTTTTTTTTGCAATAAATAAGCACCTATGAAAGAAAAGATATACGAAAATTTTGGACAAAGACTGTTTATTCATAGAAATAAATAAAGACGAGCCATTGCAGTTTTCTTCTCTTCTTACCTCTCGATTGGCTTTGTACGCATCGGGGTCAAACGTGAGAGTGCCGTGGTCGTAGTTGAGCCTGGATATTCCCAGAACCTCGTCATATACCACAGTCCAAGACAGAAAATCCAGGTTGGTGGTCACTGGCTTTTTTCTGGAACAGATAAAATTTGGTGCGGTTTCGTTTTTAAGAAATAAAAATATTTCATCTCCATGAACATAACATTTGCTTTAACGTTTTGTTACATATATTTACCTGACAGGACAACTCTTAAGCTCAAAAGAGAAAATGATAAAAAAAACAATACATTCAAACATGTAACGTATTCACCTTAAAAGAAGAAGAAGAAGTAGTAGTAGTAGTAGTAGTAGTAGCAGTAGCAGTAGCAGTAGCAGTAGCAGTAGCAGTAGCAGTAGCAGTAGCAGTAGCAGTAGCAGTAGCAGTAGCAGTAGCAGTAGCAGTAGTAGTAGTAGTAGTAGTAGTAGTAGTAGTAGTAGTAGCAGTAGCAGTAGCAGTAGCAGTAGCAGTAGCAGTAGTAGTAGTAGTAGTAGTAGTAGTAGTAGTAGTAGTAGTAGTAGTAGTAGTAGTAGTAGTAGTAGTAGTAGTAGTAGTAGTAGTAGTAGTAGTAGTAGAAGTAGTAATAATAGTAGTAGTAGCAGTAGCAGTAACAATAATAATAGTTTGAAAGGAGGAGAAAGTTTAGAACGAGCAATTATTAATCATACTAACTACGTTTTATTTATTTTTTTCGGTCCTCATTGTATATTTTGTTAATTTTCTTATACGTACGGTTTCAGCCCCACTGCTCTCAACAGCAGACACACCATCCGCGCCCATCGCCGAAAATACTCCAAGGCAGTCTGAGCGCATAAAAGTCGGCATTAAATTTTTCTATGAGGACTAATTTTTTTGTTATTTACCATTTGAATCTCTGCAATTTATGATAGTTCCTATGAGTGTGACACAGAATTTTTTTTTAATCAAAGAGATCACTTATCCGAAACAAGAAGGAGTACTTTCACTTTAATTGACTGGAAAATTAAATTGCATGAGACAGATTTTTTAGATTTTATTGTTTATTTTATGGATTAACCTAAAGATTGTTCAGATAAACATAATTATTTCAGGCTTTAGATTGCTTTGAAAATAATTCTTTTCCTTTAGTCACCAACGGAAGAAATTATAAAAAAATCGATTTTTAAAGAATTATGATTCCTATTAAAAAAAATGTTATAAACTAGTTCGATAAAATTTCTATGAAAAAAATAAAGAGAATGAGGTTATAAAAATTCACCAATACCTGAATAAAACAGGACTTTTCTTTAAAAACTTCAATTTTAGTGACTTGTTTAAACAGTATATATGATAAGCCGATCCATATTTAAACTGCAATTGTTGTATAAAGCAGCTAGAAGATTTTATGAAAGCAAAAAAGATTAATTACATTGTCGGAGGACTGGCTGTTTTGGAGAAGGATTTCGACAGTCAGTCACGCAGACAGACGGAGAGTATAGGATACACAGGCAGAGAAAAAAAAGCGGAGGAAATTAAATCGACAACAAGGAACACAGAGATAAGCAAAAGATGAAACAGGTAAAAATATTGAGAATTTAACAGGGAAGTTAGATAAAATAACACAAGGGAATGAGGTATTTGTTGCGATAACGAACCTCTTTTGCATGTCAGTACTACAAAGAAGTTAAAAGTTATTTCATACAGAGAATCAAAAAATCGGTTATCTAACCAGGAACTTCTGGGATCGATCCCTGAAGGAATTCCTGCTGCTATCGCTCCTCATCTTAGACGGTAAGCTTATCCAGTTTCTGAGAGAGTCAGGCCTTGGAATGCCACCTTTCAGGGTTTTCCCCAGGTCTTTGCTTGAGCGGCGCCTTCTGAGCTTGGATCCGTCTGATAACCTTCCTTCGAACAACCACTGGATGACGTCTTTGGCAGACCGTCGCTGTCCTGGGGGTCTTTCCATGTCTGGTTGTTTGGACTCTATCGTTTGCGCTTCTTGGACTGAGGTTGGAGCGATGTGCTTCTTGTTCAAGGAGGACTCAAGGCTGGAAGATAGAAGAATTTGAGGGTGACTTCGCCGACGATCTTTGTCTGCAGTTGCATTGATCTTGGGCGAGAAGGAGGTGTCGGAGGAGACGGTTTCAGAGACATTGCTTGAGATGAACTTAGCCTCTACTTCGTCCAACTTGCACAGTTTCCTGTAGTTATTTCGTCTACGAATGATTTCGTCAGCTTTGTCAATACTCATTTGAGATTTTTTGTTTTGTCTCACAGGGTTTTGTGACTCTTTAGCTAGTCTGGCTTTCGATGACCATATTAGCTGGTCCTCTTTGTCTTTTATAATTTCCGCATGTATAGCAGAAGGCACTTCCGACTTGTTTTCTAGAAATTTTAATTTAGTCTTTTTGTAGGTTAAAGTAGGTGAACTTTGAAAGAAGACAACATTTTCTCTCACATAAGGAGTACGGTACTGTTTTTCCCAATGAACTTTACCTGGTATATCTTTCTTTTGTCCTCCTGAAAGAGATGATTGATCCTGCATATGATTGTGATCAGGCTTTGAACTTAAGAAGTCTTCAACATTCTCATTCTGTGAAACTGACTCAAGATTGATTTCTACGTGCTTTTTAGTCTCAGTTGGGTTGCCGTGCTTTACAAAGGGAGCACTTGGCTGATATATTTCCCGAGAACTTTTTCGTACTTTTGTCATGTTAGTAAATGATTTTGGCGATTCCGTTTTCTGAGGATGGTCTGAGCTAATGTGTGTTTCACTGTTGGGATATGAATTTTTTCTCAAGATAAACGAATGATCCTGTTTCTCCGAGGTGTCCGGAATAGATTCTGGGGTGGGGCTTGCATTACCTTTTAGACTGGATTTTGCTTTCCCCTCAGCCCAACGTTCTTCAACTCTAGGAACAAATTTAATGTCGAGATCACTAAATTTTTCATTGTGGAACGTCCACTCAAAGGAATCTTCATCGCTAAGGACAGAGTAAAAGTCAGGACGATGCAACAGCAAAGCGTCATCTTCGCTACTGAGAAGGTCTGACACCTGCCGATCCTGGGCCTGAAGTAGTTCTACCTTGCTTGCTTTCTTATCAAGTGGACTACCATTAATAGGGTCGGCCTGCTCAGAAGCTTCGAATTGCTCAGAAGCCTCGTCCTGCTCAGAAGCTTCGACTTGCTCACACGGCTCGTCTTGCTCAGTATCCGACTCTGAGACAGAGCGTTTGTGCTTAGTATCGTTGTCATCATTATGGTCTGTATCAGAATGGTTTGGAGAAGACTGGCCTTTAGAATCTGTAGAACTTTTGTCAACCGAAAGGAGAACTTTTTTATGCGTCACTTCTACCCTCATAACAGCTGATTCCATTGGAGTATGTCCCTCAGGACTTTTCTTATCAGCTCCGTCAACGCCACCATCTTCATCTGAATCGGCTTCTTCACTTTCATTGTCTAGATCCACGTCCTCGTCTTCTTCGCTTATTTGCTCGCAAGCATTGACGCCTTCAGATATATTTGAATCCGTCTCTATTTTTATCTGATCAGCCATGTTAAGAAGACCACCACCTAAGATATTATAACTTCAATGGTGCATGCGGTACTTTATATAACACAGGTATTTATAACATTTCCATAAATTTCTTTGTCATGTCCATATCTAAAAGCGAACATAGTTCTCGTGGAGTCGCAGTTGGTAAAGGTATAAAGGTACAGTATCCAGAATCTTTTGAAACCAAAAAATATAGCTGATGACAGAAAAATTTGATTTGGCTTGCAAATGGAACTTAGATTATTTGAAACATGTTTCGAGTTAAAGTTGATATTTTTCTTGGGTAATCAAAAAAAGGTTTAAAATGCACGAGCTTAAGCACAGGAGCCACGACTTCCATCTAATAATAATAATAATAATAATAATAATAATAATAATAATAATAATAATAATAATAATAATAATAATAATAATAATAATAATAATAATAATAATAATAATAATAATAATAATAATAATAATAATAATAATAATAATAATAATAACAGTTAGATTAAGATTATGTTCTGAACTGGAATACACAAATGGTGACGCTGCAGTGCTCAGATAGTTTATCCAAGTGAAGAAATCACACAACTTTTTGAGGTTACAAATGAGTTGAACATTCAGAGTAACATTTTGATCAGAGTTAAAAAATATAGGTCGCCAGATCTATATCAATTTTGGACCTGTTCTGGTTTCTAAACACTACTGAACGTTACTTCTCTCTGCTCGAAAGCAGTGCTGAAGTTTTAGCACATAAATAGAGCAAGAACTCGCCAATAAATCGTCTGATCGAAGATCTTCTTTCTTTTTATCTGTGCTCTTTGGACCTTGAGGAAAAACTGTATATCTTAAAGTGAATAACGCTCTACAAAAAAGTAATTGTAATCATACAATTGCACGCTTGACTAAAGAAAAAAAAAAGAGTGAGGGAGTGAAAAGGAAAGAAAGAGAGAAGGAGGGACAGAGTATAAAAGAAACAAAAGGGGGATATACAAACTAACAGAGAGTGTGAAACAAATAGATATAAAAAAGAGGAGTGACGTTAAGGGAAAACTTAACTTCAATGATTGTATTCAAAATCAATTGTACAGTATCAAAGCAGTATTACACGCATGATTGATGTTCGAGTATTGCAAAAAAGAATGACCTATTTTCTTTTGTAGAAAAAAAAGTTGAACACAATAATACGAAGTCTTAGGATTGTTGGTCTGATTGTGATTTATACGCACACAACTGGTTTGGAAAAACAATCTTCCTTTCTTCCCTTCTATGATTTATTGCGTTTTCATTCAGACTTTCAATACATTTTTTTAATAAATTCTACCGCATTCGAATAGATAATAAGCACCGCTCCTTATCGATTGACTGGGGCGGAGCTGTTTTTATGATAAATAATTTTACAAACATGTATAACGTTTTATTGAGACAAGTTATACTTAAGAAATAACGTTTCTTTGCTCCGTCACCCTCTCTGGTATTTTGGAATTTCATCGGAAAACACTTCTGACACGGTTATAAATTTAATGCGTCAGCACCAGCCTAATTATTGAAACTAGTCAATATAAGAAAGAGAAAGAACAGGGGAGGAGTGGCGGATAGAAAGAGATAATGTCAAAGGCATGTTGGGCGGATAGGTCGAAGGAAAATAAAAGAAGAAAATGAGAGAGAAAAAAAACTAGTTGGTAAGAGAGATGTTAGAGAGAGAGAGAAAAGGGAGAGGAAGAAAAAGAGAGACGGGGGCAGAGAGAGAGAGAGAGAGAGAGAGAGAGAGAGAGAGAGAGAGAGAGAGAGAGAGAGAGAGAGAGAGAGTTTGCATATTCAATGGAACTGAGAGTTATTGATTTTTAATTTTTATCGTTTTTATTTCGTTGGAGGTGAAGACTTTGTAGAAAGGCGATCTTTTCAAAACAAAAAAACAAAAACAGCGACAAGCTTAATTTTGTAAGGAATACACTCTGGAAAAGCATCCATCCGCCCTGACATGCCCTGCACTATCTGTCCATCTCGTTCCGAAACGTAAAAGTGATATCTCTTTAATCCCTGAGAAGAAGTCCCGGTCACGTTCTCCAATTGAATTGCACTAGAAATACAACACTACTCAGCCCCTCAAATCTATTGATGATATGTCTTAAACTATCGAACATGGGTTTTTCTCAATTCATTAAGATGTATTGGAAGCTTAAGGCGCAGTTTGACTACAGACTTCGCGCTAGCGTAAGAGCTAATGGTTTTGGTCATAATTTTTTTTACATCTTTGTCATAATTTTGAAACGGCTTGAATATAATTAAAAAAGGGTGGATCAAACCTTTTATTACAGGTTGGATGGGTATGGGCAAGTTTGTCACCATGTACAAGCTTAATACTAAAGAAATAAAAGAGAGCGTGGGAGGATGGGTATTTGGAGGAAAAGGCTGGGAGGGGGGAAGGCGGAGGGGGAGGTTACATGCGGTTGAAACAAAAGTGAAGACATTAGACTTATAGGTTGGGAAATGAAAAAAAAAGAAGGAAATGGTAGACAAGGAGGAGGGAAAGCAAGAAAGAAGATAAAGAGTAATGTTGGAGATTGAGATGAAAATGAAGAAGAAAGCACCGTGTAAGAAGAGGAATCGGTAATTGCACCTACATTGAGAGGTTCCTGAAAGGATTTAATAATTAAGTTGTCATGAAATAGAATCTTGTCTCTTAAGAATAATGGGTCCACTTTGACTTTAAAAGGATTTTCTTTTGCTAATCTGTTTCCAAAAGAATTTGTTTCTTTTTTTTTTTCGTCCATAACCATATATAGTATAGCCATCAGTTAAATAATATTCAACGTTTATTTCATTCACTTTTTCAATGGTTTTAAATTTGGCATTTCTTTTTTCTTCAGGACAATTATAGTTCATTCCTAGAGTAAAATCAGGCTTAATTCCATAGATCTACTTTGAAGGGATTTGTGAAGAAGTTAACAGTGTGTGTGTGTGCAAAATTTGAAAACCATAATTCCATTGTTTTCTTTATGTAGAATTCAAGAGAAAAGAACTCAGCCCTTCTTTCCTCTGACTGTGCCTTTATCTATATAACTATCCTTCTTTTAACATTTCATAATTTTGTACTTTTTCTCGATCTCAACCAATCCCAAGTCGCCAACTTTTATGGGTTTTATAGCTCCATTCGCTGTATCTCTGCAGGGGTGAGGAAAGAAAGAAAAGGAGCCCTAGTGAAGTAACAGGCGAACATTGTGTGATAAACCATAAAGAATAAAAGTTATTTTGTCGCCTCCAGAATTGAATAGGCTTTGGGGCGGCAGTTAACGAATCAAGAACGAATGTCTTTCTTGGTTGCCTTTCGCAGGAGTGGGTAATATTTCTGTGTCGTTTTGTTGAGTGTAGAAAGTTCAGAACCTTGACAGCCAACCCTTCAATCGCTACTAATGAAGCATGAAAATTAATTGCGGACAAACTGAATCGTGTGGCAGAGCAGGGTAAATTTGGTTGCACGTAGGGATAAATGATATTAAATTAATCCACGCAGAGCTATTTTTAGCTCGCTTCATGGTACAATCGAAAGTTAAACCATGCCGCTTCTGTTTTTTTTACTTTGGAGAGGTATCGAATTATTTTATTTGCCAGCCCTTAAAATTTAATATATCTCCGATGTATGTAGGACAGTTACTTGCTGCGTTCTTTGTGCATTGCGCAGCACCAAAATCCTATAACCTAAATAAAGGAATGCTTTTTATGAGTTCGCAACAATGGGAAAATTAATTCAACGCTATGAGTTAAAATTTCTTATGTTTATGAGTACAAGTGTTTTATAAGTTATTTAAGAATGTTGATTAACGTAAGAACCGCTTATACTCAATTTCTTTTGAGCTTTTTTTTCTTCGTTGTAACTCTGAAACCATTCAGAGAAAGTGGAAACCGGTTTATCTATATATCTATTTAATTATTTATCTTCATCTAATAACCTATTTCTTTGTCTCTCAGATAATTTTTTCTAGAGTTTGAATTTTGCTCTGTATTTGTCTTTTTATGCATGATTCACGATACGAGTTGAAGCTTTAACCTGTCTCAATATTCAACAAGTTTATAACTTACCGAGTAGTCGTCCGAATTGGTTTGAAAAATCCGTCGACTTTTTGTTATGACGTCATTTTCTGTCTCATCTTGTTTAGATGGGAACAGATTTTCAGCTAATGAAGTAGCCATTGAAATCTGCAGACATGAAAATAAAACAACATATAAAGTACCTGACAAATAAACTGTGCACATTCGAAGTAAAATGTTTGTAATCCCACCATTTCACATCAATACTTTGACAACATTTTCTCAAAAACGTATGTGTTTCTAAAGAGAATATCGAAAACAAAACTTCTTTGACATTAGCACACCAGTTCAAAGATTATAAAGTCGTCCATAATAGTTTAACAAAGCACCTCACTCTACTAAACCAAGTTTACCAAGTAGTTATTCTAACTTCAATATTTTTTTTTGCATAATTGGTTGTGGTTCTTGTTGTTGTCAATGTTATCACTGCACTGCTTCTCTTTCTAGGATTGGAAGAATTAAAAGACATGCATCATGTTAAATGGCTTCAGCAAAGGTGTAGTCATGAAAGTCTGGTTGATTTAAAAAAAAACATAAGTCATGAATCTCATTCTGTTCGTGTAGATACATTTCTTAAACAAATTAAAAGTACATTCTCCTCTCTTGCGAGCGTAAAAGAGAAATCTATAAAGCATGGACTATCCTTTAAGACAATTTGACAAAGCAATACAAAAACAAAATCAGCCGAATATAATTAGATATTCACATTAGAAATTATCAATCCACAAAATTATAGAGGATACTTTTCGTAAAAGTAATAGTTTTATCGTCTTATAGTGATGAGAAAATCGCATTCTGAAACAAACTTCTGTTCCGTGCAAAGGCTAAATCTTGAGCTTCTGAGCTAACTACGTTGTTATCAAACGGCTGCTACTCTTATAATATTACATTGTTAATTGCTTTAAAAAGCTCACCATAGGAGTAAAATTACGTTGAATTTAAGATAAATTCAACAGAACCAAAAAGCATGCTATGTCCTCTTTGAAAAAATTGCACCGGGTAAGGTGACACTTTGACATTAGTATTGTGTCAAAATGAACCACTGTTACTCTTCCGCTAACACCTGAGGTGGATTTTACATGATTAACTCAAGTATAAGTGGAGGTTAGTTTCCACTTTCTTACCTATATAACTGTCATCCGAAAAAAAAAAAAGTCAATATCACAAAGTCGTTGGGTGTTTAACCACTGGTTTAGTAAATCTCAAAGACAGACATTGGCAAACTCACATTTCTTACAGATAGATTTTTACTAGAAAATAGTCATTGCCGTTTTGTTTTCTACTGCCAAAATAGGTCAAGATATCGCAATCAGTTGAAATTTTTTTTTTCACAAGGCTTGACCTTGTGCACTTCATTGAACATGTTAATGGTGTTTTTCTCTATAACTATATTCTAACACAGTAGTGTAGCTTTTGAGTACTGTTTTCAATAGAGTTTCTTAGGACTTCAACGCCACATTCATTTCTTTCAGTTTTATTGGACATTGACAAAACTCTGCAGAAAAGCATTCCTTCAACAATGATAGTTACATTCAGTTTTACGTCCTCTAAGTTCCCTAAAGCTAAGAGACAATCCAGTTAAATCTTACAGCTTATTCCACACGATGCATACTTGTTGTTGTAACCCGAGTATCGAAAAAAATAAAGCCAAATCTAAAGAAAAGGAAGCAGCCATTTTGAGGAAGAAACAACAGACTCAAGACTTAGAATTTTCAAAAAGGTTACATAAAGCCGCTTTGCACAGCTACAATCTTTCAGAAACGGAACCTGAACACAATTTTCGCTTCTGCGGTATTCCTCAATCTTTCAGAGGGAGATGTATAAAAATTCTGTAATAAATATCAGGAGGATATTGTGCATAAAATAAATTGCATTGAGACTTGGATCCACAAGCTATCAAGGTCCTGATGTTGAAAATTTCATATTGGAACTTAATGTCGGAAAATCAATCTTGCTTTTTTTTAATAGTTGTGTTCCTTTCTTTTTCATCCAGACACAAAATAAATATTTTATTTCCTCTTCGACTCGTGAATTATACGTTTGGCGATGATTTTCTAAGGTAACATGTTTCAGTAAGTTTTGTTCTCGATCTCTACATGTTTGAAAGCATGAGCTGTTGCGTTGAAGGCCCTGTTGAAATTCTGATGCTCGTTGCTCGGAAACTTGAAATATATAAAACTAAGTTAAGATAAAACTAAACATGGTGAACTTTCAGGGAAGCACATGTCCTTAGCATTTGACTATTGGAATAAACATTTTATTAAGACTTTTACTGCGTCTAGCACGAACTCGTTTGTTGTTTTTTGTTTTGTTTGGTTTTGTTTTGTTTTTGTTTGTTTTTGTTGTTTTTTTTGTTGTTTTTTTTTTTTGGGGGGGGTTGTTGTTTTTTCTTGGGTGTTTTTCTTTCCTTCTTGTTCGCAGATGTGGCAATGGTTGAAAAACAAGGAGAAACAATGAAATAGTTATCAGTAATATTTTAATATCAAATCTCTCTAAAAAAAAAAAAAACCAATACTGAGTTTTAAATTTTGTAAGCTAGTAAATAAGAAGAAAAAGTTTCATTGCTTCATACTTATTCCCAATTAAGAGCACGTTAATTTGGTGTTATAACAAATTCTTGGTATATAGTGTTAGTACTTGCTCTTTAAGTCTTATATTTGGTTTATAAGAATTGGCTCTCTTTTCCTTTTTTTTTTTTTTTTTTTGTCGTGTCCTATTTAAAATCCTTTGTTGCTGTTGAACTTTCCTGAGACATATAATCAATGGTAAAGGGTCCAAAATAATAGGCGAACAAATATCTCCTTCATTGAGTGTTTACTAGTGAAAGCTTGAAAAACATTGCTACCAGTATTGATCAGAGGGTTGCTTCTTGCTCTTACGATTGTGTATTAATATCATCCCTTTATTTTATGTTGTAAGCATCTTACTCTCTCATCCTGAGCTAAAAAAAAAGTTTCGGGGTGGGGGGATATGAAAAAGCACGACCATTAAATTAAAACAATTAGTTACACAAAATGTGATTTCAAAGTATTTTTACATCATTTTTTTTTCGGCGGGGGGTTGTTTGTTGGTATTGTTTTGTTTTTCATCTTTAATACATTTTGCTATTATTCTTCATTTTCGTTTTTATTTAATTTAGTTTTCTTTCTTTAATGAAATTGGAATGTTTTCGAAAGTATTTCTACACATTTAGTACGTCTCCCATTAATCAAACGTTATCTCAAGAATGTTTTGCCCAAGTAACAAGTTACGAATTTAACCACAAATAACTTCTTCAACTCTCCTGCACATTCTTCTTATTACCATTTTCATGGTCTTTATACCCGTTATAAAATTAGATTAAGCAGGGATCAGCGGTTAGACTTGATAGTTAGCAATTTTATGAGCTCTTGAGATCATGTAAATTTCAGGGCCATGGAGACAATGACGAAGAAATGCAAGACTCAATGTACAGGAACTCTCCCCGGAAGGGCCATAAATCTTTCATTTCCTATATATTGAGAAAGCGGTTGATAAAGGCTTGCTTTAGACACTTATGTCCCTTTAGTTTAAGTTTATTGATTTGAGTGTGCACTTATGTTAAGTGCTTGTGGAATTTTGTTTAACTCTCTTTTGTTCTAAACTGATAATGCAATTTCTTCTTCATTTTGTTTTTGTTGGGTTTTTTTTTTTAATTATAAAAGGAAAGTTTACTTCGTTTTATAGGGGAATGACATTTTCTGTGCAATCAGAATCGGATCACAGATCTAATGATCCCTTATTCATAAGTTTTAGACAGACTTTTCTCTCTCTCTCTCTCTCTCTCTCTCTCTCTCTCTCTCTCTCTCTCTCTCTCTCTCTCTCTCTCTCTCTCTCTCTCTCTCTCTCTCTCTCTCTCTCTCTCTCTCTCTCTTCTTTTTAACAATATTGTTTTGTTAATTGTCGTGGTGATGTTGGTGTTATATGTTACAACTAATTCTATAAATTTTGTTCCAAAAGAAAAGTAGAAAATATAGCACATGTGAAAGACTTACCTTTTACCTCTGAAATTTAGGTTAACATGTTAGTTGAAGTAAAAACAGACATATTCGGTAATAACATTTAGGTGAGCCGTGTTTGGTTAATATTGTTACAACAATGGTTGGACATCCTTCCTAGGGAAAGGGCATCGACAAAACAGTATGAAATACAGTTTAATATCAAACGAGAAATGTGATTTAGAACACAAATAAATAAAAGTTATGATAATGTTGAGCTAGACTAAGAGGTAGAGGCATACCACATAACAAATTTCGACCAACTAATCAGTTTTACCAAACATAATAAAATTTGAGGTAAACAAAGACTGGTAATGTCTTTTATTACTTTTGGAAACAAAACCTTTCTCTTATCTCACGCGACCCGAGTTTTTTGCTTATGTACTGTGAGCTTGCGGTGGTGGAGGTGAGGGGATTAAAGTGGTCATAAACCGAGACTTGAAAGGCACAAGCAGAATAGGATCTAGTTCTCCTCCAGTCTCTCTCATTTATTTAAAGCTGTGTTAGAAACTGCAGCTAATCTTTTATAACCTCCTTCCCCCCCCCTTATAAAAAAAAAAGAAAAAGAAATGAATAATGAATAACGCAAAGTTTCAAGTAAAGCTTGCTAATTTAAAGGCCCTAACCTTCACGAGTCCCTATCCAAACAATTGGCAGCAAGATATGTGATATAGATCTAGATCTATATAAAAAGAAGAGTGAAATAATTGGAACACCATGAAAATTATTTTTAACTATTATTCTGCGTACGGGAAACTTTTTTATTGCGGGTGTTAAGCATTAAGCAATAAAATCTATTCTGGCTTTTAACTAGTTTTAGTCTTTCTCATCTTTTCTCTCCGAAATTTTTTACTAATGGTCGAAAGCTTTATATGTTTTGTTGTTTTTGTTTTTGTTTTGTTTTGTTTTGTTTTGCTTCGAAAAATAATTTTTAGAGCTCAGCGGTTTGCAACTGACTTTAACTTTAAACGGCTGACTAAAATCGCTCTGTAATGGAAACATTGTTCATATCCTTGGTCAATCTGCAGACATGTTATCTGTAAAAAAGTGAGGGGGGAGGGATTTTTGTGCAAACTGTAGTAAATATCATGAGATCTTTAAATACAGTTTACCCTCATTAACTTCTAACAAAAGATACATGACCACTCCATGGCACAACTAGCCAATGGTCAGATCGCCTACATGCGTGTGTGTGTGTGTGTGTGGGTGAATGTCTGTCTGTGCGATGGGTGCGGCCCGTTATCGGAAAGATAAATGAATCATAAAAGAAATCTTTCGGTAAGTTATTTCCCCCCGAAAAAAAAACAAAAACTAATGCAATTTCATAAAAAATAAAAGTTGAAATTATCATTGTTCTATGCGGCATCGGCCTGTAAAAAAAATCTTACCACAATATTATTTTGATGGGTCACAAATCAGTAAGTTTGTAAAAGGAACAAAGATAAAGATGGAGTAGATGGCTTAATTTACAGCTGTGGAGGGCTCTGTGTTAGACACGGAACAATGAGACAGCGCGAGTTCGGCAGCAAGAGTTTAAACCAAAGGTCCAGTTGGAAACATACCATGCTTAATGGAAATATTTAGGGGTTGTTAGAGTTATACAAATCCATTCATTGTGTGTGATTATTGATGTTCTTATCTTCGCAAATTTGTGTTATTAGTTTTAAGTGTTTGCATGATACGGAAGATCATTGGACTAGAAACTAACAGAAATTGAAAATCTTGATCTTTTCCACGAGCTGATTAACCAACTTCGTATTCGGAGACTTGGGCTTATGCTAGATTGTTATTATTTGTTTGATTGATAAATAGTTAAGTGTACTGAAATAGCTCTTCCAACTACGACCTTTTCATTATTACATATAGACAATCCCTACCAGTTTAGACAGAACTGAGGAATGAAGCCTAAAATCTATCGATTACTATGTGTTCACATAAAAACACAAATTAATCCAAACATATTTTGTACAAAACTAGTCTCAAGATTTATTAAACTCGATAGAGTCAATCTGATCAATCATTTACCCTTTCATTCTGAATAATTTCTCTTTAGATTAGATAGAAAGGTTAGAAACAAAGGCAATATATTGAAAAAATATTTTCTCTCTTTATCTGTATAAGTAGGTGTCTTTATTGTCTGAAAGTCTCTTTTTGCATCTCAACCTTCAATACATATGTCTGAAATCCGTCTTATATCAATGTACTTATTTATTTGTCAGTCTGTTTTGTCTCTGTTTCTTTCTTTTTCTCTTCTTGATTGCTTTTCTATCAATGCTTTATGCTTTATTCATATATCTTTCTCTACGCAATTCGTTCTTTTTGTCTCTCCATATCTGTCCAACTATTTATGCATCACCTTTGCCTATTTGTATTCCTCTATGTTTAGGTAGCACCCCATACTTTTTTTTAATTTCTGTCTATTTCATTCATATCTATCTTTCTATTTATTTATCTATCTATCTAATTCTAACCCAGGTTGTCTCGTCACTCCCTCTCTTTCTCTCTCTCTCTCTCTCTCTCTCTCTCTCTCTCTCTCTCTCTCTCTCTCTCTCTCTCTCTCTCTCTCCCTCTCTCTCTCTCTCGTTCTCTCTCTCTCATTCTTTTCACCTACCATTTTTTCTTTGCCTTCCTCTCTTTCTTCCTCTGCTAAACAACCATCCTCGATCATTTCATTTCTTTACAGCCTTCTTTCAAAGTATTAATTTCAAAATATTAATGCAGGACTTTAAGATAAGGGTATTACCTGAAGCACTTAAGATTTTTGATGGTTTATAGTAGCAAAGTATAGTCGACTTTTGCTTAACTCTAATTGTCTCAGAGCCCACTGAAGATAATCCTCATTCATTGGTATCCCTGGGTCAAAGTATTTAAGATGTGCAATTTTTTAATTTTAAAAATGTAATCCCTTTTTTTATTGAATGTGTTTGGGGTTTTTTTGTTGTCTTTTTATGTTGTCTTTTTATTATTAAGATCGTGTGTTTGTTTTTATCGGACTCAAGGCCCTGCAATTTAGTGCTTCCGTAAATTTCTTGAATTATAACAATAATTATGATTGTTATAATGATAATAAAATAAGAATTAATGATAATAGTAGTAGTAGTAGTAGTAGTAGTAGTAGTAGTAGTAGTAGTAGTAGTAGTAGTAGTAGTAGTAGTAGTAGTAGTATTAGTAGTAGTAGTAGTAGTAGTAGTAGTAGTAGTAGTAGTAGTAGTAGTAGTAGTAGTAGTAGTAGTAGTAGTAGTAGTAGTAGTAGTAGTAGTAGTAGTAGTAGTAATAATAATAATAATAATAATAATAATAATAATAATAATAATAATAATAATAATAATAATAATAATAATAATAATAATAATAATAATAATAATAATAATAATAATAATAATAATAATAATAATAATAATAATAATAATAATAATAATAATAATAATAATAATAATAATAATAATAATAATAATAATAATAATAATAATAATAATAATAATAATAACACAGATGATCTCTAGAGCGCTCTCAAGGTGCTCTCACTATTTAAAATCTCATTCACAAAGGATATGACTTTAAAAAATATATTACTACATAATATTTTAAAGCATATATAGTTTTACTTTTAACTATCCTATAAAAGTCTTTTCTGAATTTATGTTGCTGTTGTAGGCTGTTCCAGATTTTATGTGCAGCGTCACTGAAGGCTCGTTCGTCGTACTTTTAATTCTACTTTCTGTTTACATTCAGGAGTTGTTTTTTTTTTTTTACTCGAATTCAATACCTTAATTTGCCTACAATAAAACAGACTATGAGTTGGAGACTAAAGATCAATTGATAATGAAAATGAAGATAATAAATTAAACGGTTTATAAGTTTGGTTGGTTTTTTTATTATTATTTAAGCAATGGAAAGTATTTAACAAAAATTCATATTTAACTAACATTCGTAACATTCATTTAATCACGAATATAGGTGGAATAAAACTGTAGCCGAACCCGTACATTTTTTCTCATTCTCTCTCTTTATTTCAGAATCATTCATTGAACAGTGGTAAAAATCGGAGCTATGTAACAATAGATTTTAATCATACTAACATAACATTCTTGAAATAAGCTAATTATACTGTTTCCTTTGATTTGCTTTAGTTTAAAATGAAGCGTCTTAGTGGAACTCCGTGAAGAACACAGAACGAGCCACTCACTGTCCATCTTACTAACAACGAAGAGCTCCTTGTCAAATTTTATTACATTTCTTTTTAAGGAACTCATTTCCTGAGCAGAGATTTTGTTCATAATGGTTTTAAAGCTGTAGTTAGTTCAAGCCTGTCTGTATTGATTTATCTGACATAGCAACAAAATACATTGAAGAGCATCAGTAGAGGGGGAGCCATGTAAACATATTCAATGCCAAGCTTGGAATCGAATTATGTAATTAAAAAAAAAAAAATCCTTAAAAGATCGAAATAGTGTAATAAGTCCAATACTGCTTGAGGCTGTCTGTGATGCGATGCAGTGAAAATTGATTCCCTTAAAAGGTAGAAATACAATTTTGGGTTTTAATGAGAGTCACTGAAAGTGCAGCAGCGGTTGAGTATAAGGTTGATATTTAATAACTCTAAACTTTACCTAGGCATCAAGCAAGTATTTCACAAATGCTTTCATTGGAAAGTGTTAATATTTTTGCTTCAAAATATATAATTTCATAATCTATTTGATTTAAACTAAATAATTTATTATCAGTAACTTGACTCTTGTAAGAAAGGCAAGTATTTTTGCGAATGGTTTTATGTTAAAAACTGTGCATGGATGTTTAAAACAGTATCAGGTTGGATTTTTTTTTTATCTTAGCAGGCTTCTTATTGTTTAGAGGGAAAAAAACAAAGAATAATAAAAGTAATGCGGCTTCATAGTACGCTTGATTTGTTAGTGATGTGAATGCTCAGCATAGGTTCCTGAATATGACACTATCCATAAGTTTAAAATTCGAAACTTGCAGAGAAATTAAGAATCATAAGCTTCTTTTTTTTAACAATAAAAAATTCCATGAAGTTCTCTTTTTAAACTCTTATTGTATAGTAACATCATACTCTTGCAATAGGATTTTCAGTACTACACAGAAATGTTGGATAAGCGTTTTATGTTCAATGATAATGTGCACGTATCCTATCAGCTTTGAACTCGATTAGCACATATATAAACTCTCTAGATTATAATAATTATAAGTGTTAGTATAATCATATTATTATTGTTATTATTATTATTATTATTATTATTATTATTATTATTATTATTATTATTATTATTATTATTATTATTATTATTATTATTATTATTATTATTATTATTATTATTATCATTATTATTATAATCATCAGCAGCAGCAGCAGCATCATCATTATTATAATTATTCATAGTAGTAGTAGTAGTAGTAGTAGTAGTAGTAGTAGTAGTAGTAGTAGTAGTAGTAGTAGTAGTAGTAGTAGTAGAAGTAATAGTAGTAGTAGTAGTAGAAGTTGTTGTTGTTGTTTTTATTGTAGTAGTAATATTAATAGTAGTAGTATTAGTAGTAGTAGTAGTAGTAGTAGTAGTAGTAGTAGTAGTAGTAGTAGTAGTAGTAGTAGTAGTAGTGGTGGTGGTGGTGGTGATGGTGGTAGTAAGAGTAGTAGTAGTAGTTGCGTTAGTAGTGTTAGTAGTAGTAGTAGTAGTAGTAGTAGTAGTAGTAGTAGTAGTAGTAGTAGTAGTAGTAGTAGTAGTAGTAGTAGTAGTAGTAGTTCTTATATTATTATTATTATTATTATTATTATTATTATTATTATTATTATTATTATTATTATTATTATTATTATTATTATTATTATTATTATTATTATTATTATTATTATTATTATTATATCATCATCATTATCATCATCATCATTATTATTATTATTATTATTATTATTATTATTATTATTATTATTATTATTATTATTATTATTATTATTATTATTATTATTATTATTATTATTATTATTATTATTCAAGTATAGAGTGTAAATTTTTCTTTCTGGGACGACACAATTTTATCGATAAGTGTTTCATGCTTTTTGAACAAGTTGTTTGTTTGTTTTTTATTTATCTCTAATATCAAAACTTTCCATTATATTTTACCACTGCACTCGAGCTTAGGATAGCTCCGATAAAGTAAATCATGAAAAATTCACAGAAAACAACGAAATTTTCTTGAGATTTGTATCAATCAAAAATGTATCAAAGAGTATCCAATTTATTAAATCATGGTCTCAATTAGGAACTGTGATAATCATAAGTTTATAAATTTTGAACTGGTTTCATTTTCAGTATGGTAATTTTAGCTATTTATCCCACAATGTGATGAAATAAAAGTTTGTGGGAAAATAAACCGATTTTTTCATTAATTCTATGCTAATGCAAAACCGTAAAAGCTTGGGCAATTGTCTTACTAAACTGTAACTGTATCTTCTTGACTCAAAATATAAGGTGATTCTTTTAATTTCATTATGATATAAGCCGCAATACAAAAACTTACCTTTTTGTGTTAATGGAAGCTGTTCACAACCCTTCAGATGACTGGCGTTGCAGATGTTTGAATCATGGCTAGCAGCAAAAAAAAAAAAAAAAAAAAAAACACATAAGCTGTAACTTAAGTTATTTTCAAATAACTTTAACTGATCCAGAAAGCTTTCAATGTGACTCAAACCGTTGCCGAGAGGATCTATATACTGTTGGCTTCCAACTTCAAGATTGTTTTCATTTTTTGGAACTCCAAAAAACTGGTTAATATGTTTTTCGAGTTGTTTTTTTTTTATGGCAGTTTCATTCAATAGTTGAAAACAATCAAAATAAAAGCATCTATTTTTCGTGCAAACATATCAAGAAAGAAGCGTTTCTTAAAATGCACTGTCCGAGCCTTCTCTTAAGATCTTTGGTCCACTTTAAACGTAAAAAAAAAAAAAAAAATATATCGACAAGTCCATATTTACCTAAGAATCACGTTAACTTTGTTTACTTAAGAACCATATCATATCGTAACAGTTTTTCATCCGAGTAAACATTTGATTTCACTTTTCCTCTACTAATTCATTTCGAATGCCGTTTCTTATTTACAGACATGAACCTCTTTATTATGTCTTAAAGGTAAGATAGTGTCGCGGGCTATAATTTTCTTCAGTGACAACGACCATTGCTAGTTGTTTGACAAGATTCCATGCTCCCGCACTTCCAGGGGCACTCTGAGGACAAAAGACTACACTCCTCCCTGGTAAAGGAACAAGAGAGTTTGGGTCGCGGGGTGCATGTTGGCAACGAGAGTAAGCTCCTCTTTTTTTTTTTGTAGGCAAACAAGAGAAAGCAAGGGCAGTGGATTTTGTATGCTTAGCCCAATACACCTTGGATTATGGATTGTTTTGTGCCGGCTCCTTCATGCACCCTCGCTCTTTTCTTTTTTTTTTCCTCAATCATTTCAAATTTAAAGTATAGAAGAATGGAATGAAGGAAATGGAATAAGAAAGGCACAGAGAGAGAGAGAGAGAGAGAGAGAGAGAGAGAGAGAGAGAGAGAGAGAGAGAAAGGGTGAGTGAGTGAGAGAGGGGAGAAAGGTGGCAGGTTGACAACAAATATAGTTGAGAAACAGGGAAATGAAGTGTATAGCGAAACATTGTGAGAAAGATACGTGATATCTTGCCACCCAGTTCCATATTGAAACCGATGTTGAGCCCTGTTCAAGGGAACGTTTGACACGGAGCTGGAAAGGGAGATAATTTATAATCTGCACGGCTTTCTGATAACAAATGCCGTTAAAACCTTTACAAGCTGTGGATTTATTGTAATACAGTAGCGATACATAGGAAGCTTGGGCAGTTATGTTCTTCCTGTGCGTTTAATATTCTTCAGACAGACTGATTCAGATATATTTCAAAATGAATTAATAAATGACTAATTTAAAAAAAAAAATACTTATGTGTTTTTTCTTCATTAATTGGTTTGTGTAATGGGAGGTGGGAGAATCTTCAGTTACTAACAAGCTTTTTTGATTAATACACACAAAGTAAACAAGTGCGATTCTAGACATACGTGTAAAATTCTTACTTAATGCGCATTCAGTATCTTCAACAAAAACTTATGAGAATAAGGGAAAAGTTGCATGAAAAAACAGATTTCTTTTACTTATGTTGACCATGGTTGCAGTCCTCTCATCAGCTAAGAAGACTCTGGGGTCCTATTGCTTTAACTGCTCTTGTATTCTGTTCCACAGATTCTATTCCAGCGCTTACTTTCCCACCTCCTTGTACACCTCGTTTATCTGCTTTTATTTACAGTTACCTTCGTCTACCATAAGCCAGTCTTAATATTTCATATCTCTCCCTTTGTTTAGCGGTCAAGGATATCAAACACAATACACTGAACAAACAAATTCTAATAAGTTTGAAAAGTGAAACAAACAGCAATGAGGTCGATAATCTCTCTAGTTGTGCTCAGGTTTTCATGGTTCAAAAAGAAATTTAGAGTCAGATTCTGGTTCCACTTTCAGAGTTATTATACTAGTTGGATCACAATAACAGGCAAACTGGAAAAAATACTAATGTTTTCTCTCTCTCTCCCTCTCTCTCTCTCTCTCTCTCTCTCTCTCTCTCTCTCTCTCTCTCTCTCTCTCTCTCTCTCACTCTCTCTCTCACTCACTCTCTCTCGTTCTCTCTCTCTTTCTCTCTCTCTCTCCATATCATTATATATTGCATCTTCCTTTCTCAACCTGTCATTTTCTTTTTCATTTGTTTTGTTTATTTTTTCACTTTCATCTCATTTGCAAGTTTTTTTTTTCTAATTTATCTTTTCTTGAATTTTTCAATATTAACCTTCTGTTTATGGTTCAAACCATTACCTTGTTTAATCCTGTGTTACACCCATTCCTTTTTTTTCCTTCAGCTTCGTATACTGTTTTTATCTTTTCAAAGTCATGGTTCATTTAAACCTTAGCCCTCCAATACTTTCGTTTCTTCTCCGGCAGCACTAATTTCAAAGAGTTTTTCACTTGGCCGATCACAATCTGTTGATAGCCGCCCTCGTATGACCACTAGTAAGCAGTAATTGACCTGGCTTAGAGAGGTTTTGAAAGAGGAACCCGTTTAGATTACAGTCATATTTTAACCTCCCGGTTATAGAAAACTGATCAACCAGAACAAGTACCAACTGTGATTAATTGCCTCTTTGACCACCTTGAACAGTCTAGTCTACCGTTCGCTTCAAAGATATAAATAGGCTTACTGTCAATCGAGGTGAAAATGAGGACACTTCCAGCTGGTGTGGCCCAATGTTGTCTCATTAGGTAGGATATTGACCAATACATGTATGATATAAAAACATGTTTTGTAATAGGTATATTTGCATATTAATCGTACCAAGTATTGCTAGGTAATAAAAGCCAAGTTGAATGTGCTGATAATTGTCAAAATTTACGTTTTGGATGAATAAATTTCTAAATTCGATTTATGCGTATATGGGTGCCAAATTTTGGTCAATTCGTTTTCATTTTTTTTAATCAAGAAAAAAAGGTAAAAGTTTCTTTTTCTTTTGTTTTGTTTATTTTTTCACTTTCATCTCATTTGCAAGTTTTTTTTCTAATTTATCTTTTCTTGAAAAAAAGGTAAAAGTTTTTTTTCTTATTTATCTTTTCTTGAAAAAAAGGTGAAAGTTTCTTTTTCTTTTGTTTTGTTTACTTTTTCACTTTCATCTCATTTGCAAGTTTTTTTTCTAATTTATCTTTCTAAATAAATTTCTAAATTCGATTTATGCGTATATGGGTGCCAAATTTTGGTCAATTCGTTTTCATTTTTTTTTTAATCAAGAAAAAAAGGTAAAAGTTTACCACGTTCCGTGGGCTTCAAGTAGAAAAACCATTCAGAGGGTTTGAATTGTAGTATTTCATTACTGCATAACAGAAAAGGATTGTTCAGTTATTAGATATTTCGTGAAAATATGGGTCGATTCAGCTGTTTATAGATTCCATGCCATTATGGGGGCAGTCTGAGTACTTTGTTTGTTGTTCTGAATATTTTAAATTCAGCTAAATATAATGGAAAAAAGAAATGACTGAGTTTCGTTCAAAACCGCATGAAATCTTTGAGACAGTTAAAACAATCAAAACAAACACGTTAACAATTTCAATTGAAGCCCGTTGAAAAAATAATGTGCATATAATTATAATTATTATCAATCTTAAAAAAAAGTGAAAACGATGGGTTTAAAAGCATATTGAATATTCATCACGCTAGCTTTCGACAACCCGAATATTCTGGATGAAGAAATGGGGTCCGGATGGTGGTGATACGTTTTACATAACC
The DNA here is from genome assembly GCA_033675545.1 of Elysia crispata. Classification (NCBI taxonomy): domain Eukaryota; kingdom Metazoa; phylum Mollusca; class Gastropoda; family Plakobranchidae; genus Elysia; species Elysia crispata. The sequence continues at coordinate 171,413 of JAWDGP010001840.1, forward strand.
ACCAAAGATCGATGGTTCTTCCTATCTACAGTTCCGGTTATTGCCCTTGTGTCTTTTACTATAAAACAATTCTTGACAATATGAGGGCGTTTTACTTGGGCGATGTACGATATTTGTGGCTTCAAGGCATTCTTGAATTTTGTAAATTTTTATATTATGTTATTTTGTTGTTATCCTTGAAGGAAAAAAAAAAAGATTGACTTTATAATTTTCTTTTAAAGATTACTGTCATTTTAACTTAGTACAACAAATAATATAATTATTTCCCTTACATCGCTTGAAATAAAGGGTGATAAATGTTTTAGCATTTAATTTTATTGTGTTTGTTCAGAGAAAAAGATCTTACTAAGATGAAGACACAGGTGTAAATTTTAGTTGATAGTGCCTTTAATATATAAATTAATTTTTTTTTTAAATTATCATCAGTTTTCACAATCCGTGACTGCTTCATGGATAAAACTTTTGATATTTCTTGTCATTTCCTACTAAACTTAAAGAGTTTAAGATGTCGGATCATATCCTACTCAAGTCTAGTAAAAGTAGATGTCCTATCTATTCCTTCTCATGTGTAAGTCAAGTCCTTTTTTTCCCTACTATGCTTGGAAGGGAAAATAAATACGTCTTCTACTCCTCTATTCATGTGTGGTAAGAGAACACGTTCTTTCCTTCCCACTACTCAAGTTTGGTAAAAAAAAAAAAAACGCGTCCTCTCCTGCCTCACTCATGTCTATGAAGAAAATGTTTCCTCTTCTCTTCTACTCATCTGGTAAGAAAACACATCCTCTCCTGCCCCAATCATGTCTATGAAGAAAATGTTTCCTCTTCTCTTCTACTCATGTCTGATAAGAAAACGCGTCCTCTCCTGCCTTACTCAAGTCTGGTAAGAAAACGCGTCTTCTCCTGCCCTGCTCAAGTCTGGTAATAAAGCGCGTCCTCTCTTGCCCTACTCATGTCTGGTAAGAAAGCGCGTCCTCTTGCCCTACTCGTGTCTGGTAATAAAGCGCGTCATCTCGGGCCCTACTCAAGTCTGGTAAGAAAGCGCGTCCTCTCCTGCCCTACTCAAGTCTGGTAAGAAAGCGCGTCCTTTC